>CP139508.1:31232613-31701814 GCA_021014915.2 Artemisia tridentata subsp. tridentata | reverse complement strand
CCCGACCCGACCCGGAAAACGCAACCCGAAAACCAAATTTATTATTAACTCTTCTAAAATCGTGCATACCCTGTTTTGAATTCCTGGATCCGCCACTGCCCGGCGGTAACACCATTCCGCCTCCATCGGGTTGGCTTAAACGGGTTGGTGGGCGGGTAATATACCCGGTGATGAAGCCGCTCGAAGGGTGTGTTTTGCAATAATTATTTGACCGTTGGAAGGGCTGTGTTGTAAATATGGAAAAGTAGAACATTTACCTTATCTGTGTATGTGGTAGATATAAACATCGTCTCCATCATCTTTAGATCTATGAAAGTGAAAAGGTTTGATGGAAGTAGTTGACTTTGTGTTGTTGCTTTTGTACTTCTGTTTAGATCGTATATTTGATCCTATGGTTTTGGTTAAAGTGACAAGTTTAGTCCCTTATGTTCATATGTTACGAAATAAACATCCCTCTTTCATGCATATGGTATAGTAACACATTTATTCCTTTATATACTTTTTTTTTTTTAATTTTTAATGAAATGTTATGTGTTTTAGTTATAAATTGTGTAGTTTAATAGTTTAGGGGGAAAAAATAAAAAATTTAAGAGGGCTGGAAAATCATGGGCGCGAGTGAAATTGGTTGGGAGGGCTGGTTGGGAGGGCTGGAGAGTTGAGCTGAGTTGGCATGATTTTATTGGATAAATTTGGGAGGGTTGAAAATTTGGGAGTGATGACTCCTTGTCCCCTAAGTCTAACAACGTTTGAATATATACGGTTAAAAAGATAGATGATCTAACAAATTAATGGCGTATTGTAATGCATCAAGATGATTGTTTGTAGCCTAATTTGATGCATATATATTGAGTGGAAAAGAAAACTATGTAAACTGACCATAATAATGTCATGATGGAGTTGTGATAGACCAACCATAATAAATGACCTAAAAGATTTTTTTAAGTGTGCGTTGCTTAGGTCAAAATATAAAAAATATAACAAAGTATAATCATGTATAAAAAATTAAAAGATTATTTAAACTGAGTAATATTATATATATGGTACCTTACATTATTACCCAAATATAAACATGATGTTTTTTTAATTTTTTCCTCCTTTTTCTTGGAACTTATTCACATGTAATACTTGTGCGTTATTCGGGTACAATTTATTCTATATATCAAATACTTATGATAGCAACTATAATTGTAATACACGCAATGTACAAAGTTCAACGTATAATTTCTTAGTACATGCATGTGCCTAGCTCGAGACAGAAATTTTGTTTTAGTAATCTTTCTTATTGTTAAACATCACTATGATTCTACAATTTGGTTATCGTTCTTTTATTATTTATGAGACACTAATAATAGATGAGAAAAGTTCAATACGAAACAACATTTATCTAAAAAAACAATAACAAAATCTCAACCATCCATCTATTTTAAATCTAAAGGTCTAGATTAATCCCGATTTTAATATAATTAATTATTGAAGGGTACTATTGTAAAATCATTCAAAAGTATGACACCAGTTAGATGGTCGGATACACCTTTCCTCATTTCATTTCAATTATTTATTTCACCCACACTCTCTCATTTACTCTCGCCAACAAAGGTTTCCGGCGACTGTTGCGATTGTTCCGGCGGAGGAGGGAGGAAGGAAGCGGCATCATTTTCCGTCGTGATACACATCGTCATTTTCCGGCGCATCTCGAGTTATTTCGAGCTGTTAACAGAGTAATCACCTTCATCGGTGAACTGATCTGATTAAACTCGAAGGTGACGTCATCACCTTCATTCGATCAGGTAACCCGTCACCGATCTGAAGTAAACAAACCTTACCCGATACCACACTCAAGATCTTTAAGACGAGGGTCACAAGAAACCTTTCACTCGTTTTGGTTTATAAAAAAAAAGAGATGCATTTCACTCATTTTCGTGATATTTCACAAGGTTTTAACAGGTTGTGACTTCCGGTTAAATTATGTGTTTATGTGATTCATAGTTCTAAGTGAAAGGAGTTAAAGAATACTAGAAAATAGTTGGATGACATTTGTGTGTTAAAAAAGGAGATAAGTTTTGAAGTCAGTGACTGCATTTGATAAGGTGGCGTATATAATGTGTGTGTAGGGTAGGGTTATGTAAGATACTAGGAGTCTAGGAATAACTGTGTAAGAATTGGTTTAGTGTTTTAAAGATTGGACTTACAAAAGGGCCAAGTATTACATAAACAATTTGGGCTGCCTTTTAATTTGAGTAGGCTTTTAGACTTTGTACTAATTTGAGTAGGCTTTTAGACTTGTGTACAAAAGGGCCAAGTATCACATCTAACCATATCTAATTAGATACTGTAAAACTGTATGTACTACATATATCATTAATTCGTGATAATTAGGCAATTAAACATTATTATGGAAGACGTGAGAAGGAGAAATGAGGTATTTGATTGTTGGGGATTTTTGCTTTTATAACTCAACTTTTTTTTATTAGGTAGTAATATTTGTTTAGTTTTTTTTAATGATGTGTATATTTTTTTGTAGACAATTTGTCATATACTAAAATACTAAAAAAATCCCATGTGATACACCAAAGAATCCCGTGGGATTCACAATGAATCCCTTGAGATTCATACTGAATCCCATGGGATTCACAATGAATTCATTGAGATTCATACAAAATCCCATGGGATTTACACAGATTACCTATGTGATCAAACAGAATATAAGTAACAAACATTGTATATTCAAAGTAAACAAGATATATTCAAAGTGAACAAGAATTTTTCTCATAACATTACACAACAAAAATAGAATCTCAAGTGATTTTGTACTTCCAGTTTATATAAAGCAAAATGAGAATCCCATGGGATTTATACAGAATCTCATGTGATTCTCTCTGATCCTTTGTGATTCATATAGAATCCCAGGTGATCCATACAGAATCCCATGAGATGCACCAAAGAATCCCATGTGATTTCATACAGAATCCTTTGTGATTTCATACAGAATATCATGTGATTTTGTACTTACAGTTAAGTAAAATGAAAATCCCATAGGATTTATACAGAATCCCATGTGATTCATATAGAATCCCAAATCCCATGAGATTCTGTATCAATCCCAAGGAATCAGAGAGAATCACATGGGATTCTGTATAATAACATACAACTTTTTAATAAAGAGATTCGAGTAGCTCATTTCAACAATCATATAAAAAACATTTACCTTTAAAAAGCTCTGACATAAAAGTATAAAACTCAAAACCAGTGATTTACTCATTTTTACAAATCACTTGTGATTGTTTAAAAATAACAAATCACAAGGTGATTTTTTTACGAATCCCGTAGGATTTTTTTGCGAATCCCGTGGGATTTTTCTGGACCAAAATTTTGAAAAAAAAGGTCGTCTTTTTACGAATCCCGTGGGATATTTCTGGACGAAAATTTTGAAAAAAAAGTTCAATGAAAATCCAATGGGATTTATACAGAATCCCATGTAATTCTCTCTGATCATTTGTGATTCATATAGAATCCCATGTGATCCATACAGAATCCCATGAGAATCCCATGTGATGCACCAAAGAATCCCATGAGATTCACAATGAATCCCTTGAGATTCATACTGAATCCCATGTGATTTCATACAGAATCTCTTGAGATTCATACAGAATCTCATGTGATTTTGTACTTACAGTTTATATAAAGCAAAATGAAAATCCCATGGAATTTGTATGTATGTAATACTGTTGCTTACATTTTCAGCATATGTTTATATAAAAAAGAAGTTTGATACTTTAATATTATTGCGTATAAGTTTGACTTCCTCGATAGTAATGTAATGTGAGATGATTGGATTAATGTAATTGTCACTTCAAATTCATAAAAAAATACTCCCTTGTGATTTCATACAGAATCCCATGGGATTCATCAAAGAATCCCATGGGATTCACAATGAATCCCTTGTGATTTCATACAGAATCCCATGGGATTCACAATCAATCCCATGGGATGCACCAAAGAATCCCATGGGATTCATACTGAATCCTTTGTGATTTATTGTCTTTTTACGAATCCCGTGGGATTTTTCTGGACGGAAATTTTGAAGAAAAAAAATCGTTTTTTACGAATCCCATGGGATTTTTACGAATCCCATGGGATTTTTCTGGACGGAAATTTTGAAAAAAAAAATCATCTTTTTACGAATCCTGTGGGATTTCTTTACGAATCCCGTGGGATTTTTCTGGACGGAAATTTTGAAAAAAAAAAAAAAAATCGTCTTTTTACGAAACCCATGGGATTTTTACGAATCCCGTGGGATTTTTCTTGACGGAAATTTTAAAAAAAAAATCGTCTTTTTACGAATCCCATGGGATTTTTTACGAATCCCGTGGGATTTTTCTGGACGGAATTTTGAAAAAAAAAGTTCGTCGAAAGTATATAACAATGCATATCTATAGAAAGATAATTTTTTTCCCGTCGCGATGGTGTATTTTTCGTAGCTTGAAGATTTACCGTTTGCAAGATATGTTGTTTTTTAAAAAAAGGTGGAAAGTGGGTTTTTATATTAAATGAGCTAAAATGCCAATTTTGCCCTCCCTTTGTTATTTTTTGATTTAATCTTAGCCATTAGATGAAAGATGGATGGATGGTTGAGATTAGATTATTTGTTTTTTAAAGGATACATGTTTTGCATGGATCTCACCTCAATAATAGATAAATGAGAGGCTATTTTTCCTATATTGATGGTAAACTTTGGATTTACAATTCGAAATGCCCTTCTTATAGTTACTTTTATGGATTAATGGTCTCAAGTTTGAAAGCTAACGTGACTTGCACAAACTTAGTTTTGATTTGCACATAATATTTTATGCTTTGTATATGTGTTACGTTTTGCTTATTCTCCTTGTATCTTGTTATGTGTAAATCTAAAGTAAATATGTGCAAATCTAAAGACTAAAGTATATGATATGTGTGCAGATCACCTCACACTAAACCAAACAAGTTTGATGGCCTAGACTCCCTTAAATAACGCATGACAAATTATAAAGTTATTCAAACTCAACTGCAATTATGTACTAGTATATTTTATATGTAGTAACATGCATTAGTACACTACTCCGTACAAGGATGGTGGGTTACAGTAATGACATGTCGTCGCTAAAGTATTTATTAAATAATTAATAAACTTATTTGATAAATTAAAATTAATAAATGATAAAACTAAATAACTAAAAAACACTTTCAACGAAAACACAAGTCGCCGCTAAAAGTATTTATTAAATAAAAAGAAATGATAAAAAACTTTTAGTGACATGCATCATTTCCAGATCAGTAAGGCTGTTGCCTACATTTTTCCCAGATTTTTCATGACCAAATTTTCAGTTTTTTCTTTCCAAAAACGTACTAATCCCATTTGAAAGTTCAAATTAAAAAAAAAAAAAAAAAAAAAAAAAAAAAAAAAAAAAAAAAAAAACATTGGCAGTCGTCACAATAAAAATACGAATATAAGTTCAACAAAGAAAATAGTTCAAACTTCACAATACATCCCTGCTCCCTTACGTCTTCTCCAGCCTCTTCATCATCTAGAATCTCAAGGGGATTGAGTGGTCGAGACATGGTGATATTAATGTTTGCGGCTTGTAACGTATCTAAAATTTTCGCCGTGACAATTTTATGCACCTGACTTTGGGCATACATTCTTTTTTAGGATTGGGCGCTTGAAGAACTTGATGCATGCCCCGTCAGTTGGGAGGGAAAACAAAAAATAGCTCTATGACAAAAGTGATATGCGACTTTATGGTCAATATTGTGAAGAATCATGTAACTGATCTTGTATATTTTAACAATTGATAAGCAAATGTTGAAGAACTTTATTATGAAAATCTATATACAGATTTGCATCAAACAGAACTTAATAATAATAATAATAATAATAATAATAATAATAATAATAATAATAATAATAATAATAATAATAATAATAATAATAAATAAATAAATAAATAAATAAATAAAAGAGAGAATTATCTGATTATGTACTTGTTATACTTAAATAAGAATTTTAACATCACAATAGATGAGCTCTTTTAAGCCTTTTTTTTCTACTTTCGCGCCAGGATCTGTACAAAGCATATAGTTTCACAGTTGATCACACATTCTGGATCATTTTGATCAATGCTTTTACTGGAAGTGATTTGAAAACAAAAATATAATACTTGTTTACAAAGCAATCATATCAAAGTTGTACTACACAGTTAAAGTATTCTCCATTTAATTTCTCAAGTAAAACAATCTTTGTGGAATAATATGACACCACCTAATTTAATTTCTGAGAATGGAACATTAATTAATGAGAAAAGGCTAGGGTAGCTCAAGTATAAATAAAGACATACGAACCTTCACTTTATAGAAATATAAAACATGCAAAAGCAAGCAATGGCTTCTTCAAAGTTCTTACTTTTATCTCTAGCTCTACTACTCATTGCTCTCTCATTTGTACCAAACTTTACTTCTGCTTCTTTGGAAGAAGCAAATGCTCTTCAAATATGGAAAGCAACCCTGAAAATCCCAAACAACTCCCAAATTGCATCGTCTTGGACACCCCTTCCAATGAATACTAGTGCACCCGCTCCGTGCCCTTCTTGGTTTGGTATTGCTTGCAACGCTGATGGAAATATTAACAGGTTGAACCTCTCGACGTCTGAGTTAAAAGGTACGCTTCACCAGTTCCCATTCTCTATTCTAGGCAATCTTACCCATTTTGAGCTTAGTGGAAACAGCTTCTTTGGTCCCATCCCACCAGAAATCGGACTCCTGTCCAAACTTGTCTATCTTGATTTTTCAACCAATCAGTTTTCTGGTGTAATTCCACCTACCATTGGTAAACTAAGCCAGTTAGCCGTTTTGCATTTTTTCAAAAACGATTTAACTGGTTCAATCCCACAAGAATTAGGGAATTTGAAGTCTCTCACTGAATTAGCTTTGTACGAAAATCAACTCTCTGGTTCAATCCCTTCATCGTTGGGTGATTTGGTGTCTTTGAATATCCTTTATTTGCACAATAACACACTCTCTGGACCCGTTCCAATTGAATTAGGGAATTTGAAGTCTCTCATTGGATTAGCTTTGTACGAAAATCAACTCTCTGGTTCAATCCCTTCATCGTTGGGTCATTTGGTGTCTTTGAATAACCTTTATTTGTACAAAAACAATCTCTCTGGACCCATTCCAATTGAATTAGGGAAAATGAAGTCTCTCACTGAATTAGCTTTGTACGAAAATCAACTCTCTGGTCCAATCCCTTCATCATTGGGTGATTTGAAGTCTTTGAATATCCTTTATCTGTACACAAATCAACTTTCTGGACCCATTCCAATTGAATTACGGAATTTGAAGAATCTAACTCATTTAGAATTGTCCAATAATCAACTCAATGGTTCAATTCCTTCATCGTTGGGTGATTTGGTGTCTTTGAATATCCTTTATTCGTTCAAAAACAAACTCTCTGGACCCATTGCAATTGAATTAGGGAATATGAAGTCTCTCACTGAATTAAAATTGAGCGAAAATCAACTCAGTGGTTCAATCCCTTCATCATTGGGTGATTTGAAGTCTTTGAATATCCTTTATCTGAACAAAAATCAACTCTCTGGACCCATTCCAATTGAATTAGGGAATTTGAAGAATCTAACTGATTTACAATTGGCCAATAATCAACTCAATGGTTCAATTCCTTCATCGTTGGGTGATTTGGTGTCTTTGAATATCCTTTATCTGCACACAAATCAACTTTCTGGACCCATTCCAATTGAATTAGGGAATATGAAGTCTCTCACTGAATTAGATTTGAGCGAAAATCAACTCAATGGTTCAATTCCTTCATGGTTTAAAAACCTGAGAAGCCTTCAGATTCTGTCTCTCCGTGTAAACAAGTTATCCGGTCCTATACCAAAAGGAATCGGAAGTCTACAATTGTTATGGCTACAGCTGAACACAAATCAATTCTCTGGCCAATTGCCTGATGATTTGTGCCAAGGGGGAAAGCTTCAAAGATTATCTCTAAGTTTTAATCAACTCACTGGTCCTATTCCAAGAGGGCTATGGAATTGCTCCACCTTAACAAGAGCAAGGTTTGAATTTAATCAGTTCCGTGGAGATATATTGAATAGTTTTGGTGTCTACCCAACCTTAAATTTCTTTGACGTGAGTCATAATAAATTTTATGGGCAACTATCTCATAACTGGGGTAAATGCAAGAATTTGACTACATTCAAGATGGCATTTAACAACATCAGTGGTAGATTACCACCGGAGTTTGGAAATTCAATTCAAGTGCTTGATCTTTCTTCTAATCACTTGGTTGGTCAAATTCCAAAGGAGGTTGGGGAGATGAAAAGTTTGTTAAATTTAAACTTGAGCGATAACAACCTCTCAGGTGTTATACCTCAAGAGCTTGGATCACTGTATGACCTCCTTACTCTTGACCTATCAAAAAATAGCTTAAACGTGTCATTACAAAGATATATTGGTGATTGGGTACAAATCAATCGCATATATCTTAGTAATAACAAGCTCAGCGGAAAGATCCCATCGGAGATCGGTAAATTAAGTCAACTCAATGTTCTTGATTTATCTTGGAATTCGATCACACAAGAGATACCATCGGAAATTGGAAGTTTGGAAAGTCTGGTAATGATGAATCTTTCTCACAATAAGCTATCTGGTTCTATTTCTAATGGTTTCAGCAACTTGCCAAGAAGGATTGATATAGACCTGTCTTACAATGAGCTCACAGGTCCGGTTCCCCCTTATGCTGTCTTTCTGAATGTGTCTGGAGAAGCATTACAAGGAAATCATCATCTGTGTGGAAATGTTAGCATTGAATTTATGCTACTTTGAAGTGATGGTCATTTTGGCTTTTGTATAAATGTGTCAAGTGTAATATGTATCAAATTAGTGGGCTTATGGCACTAGCAATATATGTATCTAAATGTGCCTAAGTGTAGTGCAAGACATGAGTCCACTTTAGGTCCAACAAAAGCCCATTCAACCCTTTGTGAATGTGGCTGGTTCGTATATACACACACACACTTATTAGTTTTGGAGATGCCTCATTTTAGATAAGAAAGAGTGTGTGTGTGTGTGAGAGAGTCCCACCCAAGTCACTTGTATTATTTCTTTTCTCTTTGAAGATTAATAAACATTTGACTTGAAAATTTACATATGATCCATACCACTCTTGTGCTATAAATGTGTTAGTGAGAGTCATCAAAGAAGCTTGTGTTTGTGTGATATAGTGGAAGCACTCGGTGTTCATCCAAAGTGAAGATCGAGGTTTTACAAGTGGTATACATAGAGCAAGGTTTCAAGGTAGGATCATCTTTATTTTTGTATGATCATTAAGAGTAAAAAACATCCTTTGTCATTTTTCTTTCACTAGGAAAATTACAACCTATGTTCTTTTCTTCTAAATCGATCTATACAAAATTTAAGGTGACTGTGTTTGTTTTGTGTTGACACGAAGTGGGACATCAAAAGCTTCTGTGATTATTTTACTTGTTTAAAGCTTGTGGAATCTTGGTTTTGGTCTATTATTCACTTTTGTGTTCGTATGAATCATTAACAATTCTTGTATAAGAATTGTTTTGATTATTTTAAGTGATAAAAGGTGAATTATTGAAGTTAGTAGAAGTTAGTAAAAGTGGCAGAAAGTTTACTGAGAAGCATGGAGAAGTGCATGGGCTAGTAGCTAAAGTACAAAAAGTGGGTGAAAGTTGGTAGATATCTGCGTTTTATCGCAATTGAGGTCTGCAGTCGTTTTATCGCATTTCAAAAAATTTGTCGCAATATGAAGTTATTGAGGTTTTAAGTTTCCGGACCAAAATTTCCACCGTAACAAAGCTTCACAACAACAACAACCAAGTTCAACCGTCAACAACAACGTCTCCTACTTTGTTGCAAAGATCCTAAATCCACTTTATCATACATTATATTTTAAAGATGACTACACAACAAGACATTCATGCCGCAGGTTCAGAAAACCGACCTCCAATGTTAGAAAAAGGTGGTTACCTTCCATGGACGAGTCGTATGCTTCGATATATGAGATCCAAACCTAATGGACAAGGTATACTCTTGGTTAACTCTGTCAAAAAAGGTCCATTCCAGCCTGGTGAGATTGAAGAAACAGCTGGAAACCCTACTGCAGAACCTCCCGTCGATCCAACGTACCGACCCAAAGAGGAATCGGATTACACTGAAGCAGATTGGAAGCAAATTGAAGCTGATCACCTAGCAATGCATCTAATCCAACTCGGTCTACCACAAGAAATATTTTGTGCTGTAGATAGCTGTGAAACTGCCAAAGAAATGTGGGATCGAGTTAGACGTCTTTGTCATGGTACAGAAATTGGCATTCAAGAAATGGAAAACAAGCTTCTGACAGAATGGGAGAAGTTCACAGCAACACCAGCTGAACAGATTGAATCTTACTACACACGGTTTTGTACTCTAATGAATGAGTTGATCAGAAACAATTTGGCACCTAAGCAAATTGTTCAAAACATCAAGTTTATCAACAACCTTCCAGAAGAATGGGGACGATATGTTACTATTGTCAACCAAACTAAGAATCTTCATGATGTGAACTACGATCAACTATATGACTTTCTTAAACAAAACCAAGCAGAGGCAAATGAAGTCAGAAAAGAGAAGCAAGCAAAACAACAAGATCCTCTTGCACTCATAGTCCAATCACCTTCACCTGCAACAGTCAGTGCACAACCATCATCATCATCATCCACTCAGCAATTCATGCAACAACAGTATATTCCACAATCACCATTCTACCCACAACAACAACATGTAATCCCACAACAACAATACCCACAACACCCAGATCAAGATGATCAGGATGAGTCAACTGCTGCTTTGACTCAAGCTTTTGCTTACCTATCAAAAGCATTCCAAGGACGTTACTCCACACCCACCAACAACAATCAACGAATCTCATCGAACACTCGCAACAAGCAGATTGCACAGCCGAGTTTCAACATGGGACAGCAAGGACAGATGGTTGGGGGATATGGGAATCAGCAGGGATATGCTCCAAGATTTCAGATGGGTAATCAGAATGCAGGGCAGTATGTTGGTAATCAGATGGGTCAGTATGCAGGGAATCATATGAGTACAGCTGTTGGTAATCAAAGGGTACAGAATGCTGGGAATCAGTTTGGTAATGTTGCTCAGGGAGCTGGGAATAGAAATCAGGGAAATATGATGAAGTGCTTCAACTGTCAGGGTATTGGTCACATGGCTAGGAACTGTCCAGACAAGCCGAATAAGAGGGATCCAGCGTATTTGCAGAAAGCATTAATGTTGGCAAACAAGGAAACGGCTGGGCTTCAGTTGAGTGCAGAAGAGAATGACTTCATGGCCATTATGGATGCTTCAGAAGATCAAGAGGACATCGATGCAAACTGCATTTTTATGGCAAATCTCCAGGAGGCAAAGTACGACACGGACTCAGAAGCACCTCCTGCTTTTGATACTAATGCGGTTTCTGAGGTACAACCATATGCTACATGTCACAATAATGAAATGTTTGATATGTCACCTCAAAATGAACAGCATCCTGAGACTCCTAATCTCATTTATGATACATACATGGACGAACCAAGTTGTAGTAATACTAATTTGGAAACTCCAGATATGGATCCTAATGAAGAATTCGAGTCACAGCATACTGATAATGATGAGGAAACACGTGCTATGTTTGAATCATTATTGCAAAATTGTAGTGTAGAAATAGAAAAGGTCAAAAAGGTCAATCGCGATGTTAAGGCCGCGAATGAAAAATTGACCATTGAGCTTGAGAGATATAAGGTGAATGCAAGAGCTTATGATTTTCATAACAAAAAACAGTCGGAACTTGAGGTTAGTTTAAAAGATTCTGAGTTAAGAGAAAAACGTTTACAAATCAAATTTAACACTCTAGATGTTAATTTGAACAATCAAATCAAATCTCTAAACAAGGAAATTTCTGAACTAACCAACCAACTTTCAAAACAAAAATCAACTTATTCCAATCTTGAAAAAGAAAAGAAGGAGTTGAATGAAAGGTTTTTAAAACGTGAAAAGGATCTTCTTAAAGAGATCAATGACAAAAAGGAAACCATTGCAAAGTTGGATGAGTTGCTTGTAAAAACGGGTCATTCTGCACAAACAGTTAACTTGTTAATAAATGATCCAAACCCGATTTTACATACAATAAAGAAAGTGGCTATCGGTTATGAAAACCCTTGTAATCTCAAGAAAGCTCAGAAAGGACAGAATGTGTTATATGATGGTAGTGTGCTAAATGATAAACATGATCCGATTGAAATTTATGATTCAGATGAAACTATTGAGCGTACTGAAAAGAGACGAGTCAAAATGAGACAAATGAACCCAGAAATTAAACCAATTGATTATAACAAGCTTAATAAAGATTCTGGTGTTCATCTTATTAAAAAAGAGTCACAATTGTTTTTTCAAAGACCAGTGGTCTTCACAAAACAAAAAGCAGTTTCAAAACATCTGCCTAACATCGAACAAATGGCATCTAAAAACACTTATGATTCAAGTGCAGCTAGACTATATTTGGTCGATCTTAAACAGAGAATTGAGAAACTTCAACGTATTGTGGCTTCCAAAATTAACAATAACAAGTTTGAATGGTTTCCGGGTGTTCAGGATGAACTGAAAAAGATTTTTGCAAAGGAAATTAATCCACATGTTGCTGCAATCTATGCGGTTGTTCAAAATGTGGAAAATAATCTTTTAAAAGAGTCTGCAGAATTCGTTAAGGATCACAAATCCTTAGTGAAGGAAGCAAATGAATACTTGGAACGGATAAAGGTTTTGGAACATCAAAATGACTCTCTCTCTTTCGAAGCTCTCTCGACCGATATCATGTCTATTATTTTCCAAACATATTCTGTTGAGGATGATGAAACACTTCGAGCTGAGACTTCTCAAATTGTTGAAAAATATGAAAAGGCGCTTTTGAAACTTGAAAAACAAAATTGCACATATTTTAAACAACTTGATACAAAAAAGGAAGAATGCAAGTATGACAAACTGTCGTATGAGCGTTCTTACAAACAGTTGAAAGAACAAATTGATATTTTGAAGTCTCAGCTTGAATGTCAAAAAGGGAAGGGTGAGGAAACTACGGGTATTGCACCATTAACCCCCTTGCCTAGTGAGAAACAAAAAGAGAAAGCTGTTGTCAAGAACACTAATGTTATAGCACCTGGCCTTTATAGGATTAGTCCCACTACTGCGTCTGCCTCTACATCTAAAACATATAGGGAGATAGACAAAAGTAAGAAAGATACTCCAAATGAGTCTAGGAATGCTACTACAACATCTCAGGACAACAACAAAAATTCTAATGAGTGTGCCTTACCTTCTACAGGAATAGAAAGCAACTCTAGGAGCAAAAGACAGTCTAGGAGCCATAACAAGAAACCTAGTGTCTCGCCTGTTTCTGAGAGTGCAAGCAAGAAAGTAGAAGAACACCCTAGGAATTTATCGCTTTCCAAGAAGAAACATGTATCATCTAGTTGTAATGATAAGACTCCTGTTTCTAATGCATGTAATGATTCTGATTGTTTAATGCAAAAGAAAAATTTGTCTGTAAATGCTTGTGATGATAATGTTTCTAATGCTGTGAAAAAGAATGATTTGCCTGAACAGAAAAAGGTTCCTTTAGTGACTAAGGCTAAGTCTAGATTTATTCGAAGACTTATTGCAAAAGCTAGAAAAACCACTAGCAGCCTATTGCCTAAGGATCACTCTAAGTTTTGTGCATGGAAACCAACGGGTAGAATGTTTACACTTAAGAATGGCACATTAGAAATAGTTCCCAATACATCTAAGGAAACCGTATCTAAGTGTGACTCACCTGTTACATCTAACCCCTTGGAACCAAATGTTACACGGTTTCCATATACAAATTCTTCTGTTCTTCTCAGGTCATTGAAATCTGTCTTTGGATCGTCGACTCGGGTTGCTCCAAGCACATGACCGGGAATCTGAAGCTGCTGATCAATTTTGTGTGGCAGTTCATGGGGACTGTACGTTTTGGTAATGATCATGTTGCAGCTATTCTGGGTTATGGAGATCTTCGGTTTGGAAACTACTTAATCACTCGGGTTTACTATGTCGAAGGGTTGGGACACAATCTGTTCTCTGTCGGGCAGTTTTGTGATGCAGATTTAGAGGTTGCTTTTAGGAGAAACACTTGTTTTGTCAGGAATTTGGTGGGGAATGATCTCTTAATTGGGAATCGTGGCACCAATCTCTATGCAATTGACATAAACCAAATGGCCTCTTCATCTCCTATTTGTCTCATGACCAGGGCAGGTGAAACAAAATCCTGGTTATGGCATAGACGCTTGTCCCATCTTAACTTTGACACGATCAACAAGCTTGCCAAAGACAACATTGTCTCCGGTCTTCCTAAATTTAAATACACCAAAGAACACCTATGTCCATCATGTGAGCAAGGAAAGAGCAAAAGAGCAACATTCAAACCTAAACCCGTACCTAGTTCGGTTGATAGGTTGCATTTGTTGCACACGGACTTATGTGGCCCGATGAGAGTTCAAAGCATAAATGGGAAGAAGTATATTCTTGTAATTGTTGACGACTATTCAAGATATACATGGGTAAAGTTCTTGAGATCAAAAGATGAAGCACCAAGCACCATCATCGCCTTTCTGAAGCGGATTCAAGTTCTACTTCAAGCTCCAGTTAGGATAGTCAGAACGGATAATGGCACGGAATTTGTCAATCAGGAGTTAAGATCATTCTTTGAAGAAACTGGTATTACTCACCAGACATCAGCTGTTCGAACTCCACAGCAGAATGGGGTAGTTGAAAGAAGGAATCGAACCCTTGTAGAAGCTGCTCGCACTATGCTAATTTATTCCAGTGCTCCGTTATTTTTATGGGCTGATGCTGTTTCTACTGCTTGTTTTACTCAAAACCGATCCCTAATCCATCCAAGATTCAATAAAACCCCATACGAACTTGTCAACAACCGAAAACCGGATATTTCTTATCTTCATGTATTTGGCGCTTTATGCTATCCAACAAATGACAGGGAAGATCTGGGAAAGTTGAAGGCTAAGGGTGATATTGGAATCTTCATTGGTTATTCTGAAAACTCGAGGGCATTCAGGGTGTATAACAGGAGAACAAAAAAGATCATGGAGACGATGAATGTGAAGTTTGATGAAATTTCACAAATGGCTTCTGAGAGACTCACTCTAGAACCCGCGCTTAACCCAATGACTTCCGGACATATCAGTTCGGGACTCGCACCTCAAGGAGCTCAATCGATTCATAAGGAACAACCAACAACTCAAGAACTGGATAATTTCTTCGAGTTCATGTACGATGAATACTATGGTGGCGCTTCGAAAAATGCATCTAACCAACATTCCGCTGCAACCACTCAACATCAACAACCACCACCAACACCACCAAATCCAGATGCATCCACAACATTCGAAGCTGGCGCACCAACTCCCTCGACATCAACATCATCTACATCTACTCCTAAAACTCCATTCATTGAAATTGTTCTACCAAGAATTGATGAGCAAGAACCAAATAATGTTGTGTTAGACGAAGAAGTCTTTGAAAACCCGTTTGGAACGGAATCTGGTGAATCATCTTCCAGATTACATGAACCGACTAACACACAGTTATTCAGTCCAAGGTACCCTTCAACTCTACAGTGGACAAAAGACCATCCGATTGAACAGGTTATTGGTGAACCCTCAAGACCAATTCAGACGAGAAAACAACTTCATACCGATTGCGACATGTGCATCTATGTCTGCTCAGTCAGTCTCATAGAACCTAAGAACATTCGGGAAGCAATGGCAGATAATGCCTGGATTGAAGCGATGCAGGAAGAACTTCTTCAATTTCAAATCCATGACACCTGGGATTTAGTTCCAAGACCAATTGACAAACTAGTCATTGATCTTAAGTGGTTATGGAAAAATAAAAAGGATGAAGAAATGACTGTGATTCGCAACAAGGCTCGTCTGGTGGCAAAGGGATTCAGACAAGAAGAAGGAATAGATTTTGAAGAGTCATTCGCACCGGTTGCAAGGCTTGAAGCAGTCAGGATTTTCTTAGCTTATGCCGCTCACAAGAACATCACGGTTTATCAGATGGACATCAAGACGGCGTTCTTGAATGGAACTCTGAAAGAAGAAGTGTATGTGAGTCAACCAGACGGTTTCGTTGACAAAGATCATCCGGAATACGTCTACAAGCTAAAGAAGGCAATCTATGGTTTGAAACAAGCCCCACGGGCGTGGTATGACGAGTTATCATCTTTCTTGTTGTCAAATAATTTCACCAAAGGAACAATTGATCCAACCTTGTTTACAAGAAAATACAAAAATGACATTTTGATTGTTCAGATTTATGTGGACGACATCATATTTGGGTCCACTAATCCGACACATTCTAAACATTTTGAAAATCTCATGAAAAGTAAATTCGAAATGTCCATGATGGGTGAATTAAAATTCTTTTTGGGTTTACAAATTCATCAATCCCCACGTGGTATTTTTCTTAATCAGGCTAAATATACAATTGAGATTTTGAAAAAACATGGTATGGATAATTGTGACTCTGTTGGAACCCCAATGGTCACTTCACCAAAAATTGGCGCAGACCTAAATGGGAAACCCATGGATCCGAAGAAATATCGGAGCATGATTGGTTCTCTCATGTACTTAACTGCAAGCCGACCAGATATTCATTTTGCTGTGTGTTTATTAGCACGGTTTCAGGCAAGGCCTACCGAACTTCACCTCCAAGAGGTTAAACGGATCTTTAGATACCTACGAAGAACCATTAACATGGGACTTTGGTATCCAAAGGATTCGGAGTTTACACTGATAGCCTTTTCAGATGCTGATCATGCTGGATGCCAAGTAACAGCGAAAAGTACATCAGGCGGAGCGCAATTTCTGGGAGAAAAGCTAGTAGGCTGGTCGTCAAGAAAACAAGATTGCACTGCTTTATCAACGGCAGAAGCCGAGTATGTGTCTCTATCTGCGTGTTGTGCCCAAGTTCTTTGGATGCGGACACAGCTCACAGATTATGGTTTCTCTTTCAACCGCATTCCTTTGTATTGCGATTCAAAAAGTGCCATAGCCATCTCGTGCAACCCAGTGCAACACTCGAAGACCAAGCATATTAGAGTCCGCTATCACTTCATAAAAGAGCACGTTGAAGAGGGTACTGTTGAATTGTTTTTTTCGTGAAGACAGAATACCAGCTCGCCGATCTATTTACTAAGGCCCTCCCGAAAGAGCGGTTTGAAAACTTAGTTCGTCGAATTGGAATGCGAAGCCTAACTCCCGTAGAGTTAGAAAGTCTTCTCGAATATCATTGATTTACTTCATAAAGCTTCGCATGTAAATATTTCTGTAAATATTTTGGTAAACATTTTTTTGTAAATATTTATGTATATATTTTTGGTAAATATATACATACCTTTTAAAAAATCAAAATATAAAAATAGAAAATTTGAAAAAGCCATAAAAAATATAAAACATCAAAAACCAAAAATATTCTTCTCACGACATGTCTTTCGTCTAATCAATATTCTGTACGTACTTAGAAATGTCATTCAACAATGATACGGGTATTTACAGATGCTTGAGCGAGAGTTATTTTTTATGTTTTTCTAAAACATGTCGTTTCTCAAATTTTCTTCATTAAGGCTTTCGTGCATTTCAGTACGGAACCCGTTCTTAAACGTGAAATCTTTTAAATGTAGCTCGGGTATGCCGGAAAAGGTTTCAAATAATCGCTACATTGAATGACTTCTGATTATTTCCGATCAGAACTCGCAATGTTAATGGCAAAAAGCTAAAACCCGTGAGCACTTAATCAAAATTGTTTCAAAAGATTTTTCAAAGTCTTTTTATAAATTTTGTGCTCACAACAACTCCCTCGAAGACCACTAAATGCTTTTAAACTCAAAAGTTTAACCATTTGCTTTGATTAAGGGGGAGTATAAAAGAAAAATGTTCCATTTTTCATGCTAAAATCAGTCCGTCTCTCCACAAAAAGTTTCATTTTAATCAACTGTTTTCAAAAATACCACTTCATGCTATTTTTGAGGGGGAGATTAGGTGTTTATTATAAATATGGGGGAGAGGACGTGATTAAAATGTGATCTAAAAGAAGTTTTATCGTTTGAATCTCAAAACGAGTTCTTCAAAAAGACTCAGCATGAACCCTCGAATTGACGAAACTAAATGTCCGTTCTCGAAAAGACATGTCCTGGACGGGTAATAATTTCAAGCTGGTTTACCAGTGATGCAAGCGTGTCTCGCAAAGGACTTGTCTGAGTAGAATGTACCAATTCGAGAGATGATCTTTGAATATGACCAGGACGGGTAATAATTTCAAGCTAGTTTAACTAGTGATGTAAGCGTGTCTCGCGAAGGTCATGTTCATTGAAATTCGATCATTTCAAATGTGCGAACTCTACCCAACATGTGCAATTTATTTCAAAAATGCATGAGCACATGTGAAGGGGGAGTGTTTCAAAAATGTAAAACTCTCGATGTGTTAAAAAAAATGTGTTTTCTCATAAACACGTTGAGAGATTTTCACAAGGTTTAATGGCATGTGACAAATAATCTAGGATAATCATGGAGTAATAAGGTGATTATGGTTAGGTTATGTCCAATGATCCGCCAGAACCGGAGGGATCTACCCAAGGACAATTCCAATAGCTTAGCATTAGAAGTCCTTAGGTATGATTGAAAAAAGGAGTATAATGAGAAAGGAGAAAGAAGGGGTTGAAGAATGAAAAAGAAAAGTTTTTGTAAGGGTGAAAAGAAATAGCCCTCCATGAAAACTTAGGTCAGAAACCGGGTCAATACATCTGCTATCGGTACTCACCAAGGTGATACTGGTATTGAAGACAAGACGTCATGGACCCAGTGACGCAATGCACTACCCCTCCTATCCACTCAGATATCTCTCAAAAGATATTTGTTTCATTTCTCACGGAGAACACTACATAATCTATCGACCTCTCACTCCGAGATGTGTTGATATTGAAAAGGTGGCACTCTGCTCCATGCCTCCGACGACTAAAACCAAAACGCACATTATTGAGTCTAGAGACATGAGATTCATCAAAAGATCTCTTAGGAACACTTCCTATGCAATACACTTGTGTTCACCTCAAAGGATACAAGTTGTATGAGTCTTAATGAGATCTAAAAGATCTTGCCTCACGACATGATGGCCGAAGGACGATTTATTGCTAACTGTTTTATGCAGGTACCGACGAAAGTCCATTCACCATCATCATCTACAACGGCGAAGCAGCTGAACTGAAGATGTAGATCAAGGCGAGGAAGACCACAAGACGACTCTATGAAGATCACAGCGCATGAAGGAACAATGAATGAAGAAGATTACACATTGACACACGAAGTTCAAGATGTCAAAAGCTGAAGACCAATCAAGGGAGCATCATTTGAAATGACCATCCCTTAGGGGGAGATTGTTAGCATTGAATTTATGCTACTTTGAAGTGATGGTCATTTTGGCTTTTGTATAAATGTGTCAAGTGTAATATGTATCAAATTAGTGGGCTTATGGCACTAGCAATATATGTATCTAAATGTGCCTAAGTGTAGTGCAAGACATGAGTCCACTTTAGGTCCAACAAAAGCCCATTCAACCCTTTGTGAATGTGGCTGGTTCGTATATACACACACACACTTCTTAGTTTTGGAGATGCCTCATTTTAGATAAGAAAGAGTGTGTGTGTGTGTGTGAGAGTCCCACCCAAGTCACTTGTATTATTTCTTTTCTCTTTGAAGATTAATAAACATTTGACTTGAAAATTTACATATGATCCATACCACTCTTGTGCTATAAATGTGTTAGTGAGAGTCATCAAAGAAGCTTGTGTTTGTGTGACATAGTGGAAGCACTCGGTGTTCATCCAAAGTGAAGATCGAGGTTTTACAGAAATGTTACAGGTTTGAAACTTTGTGAAAGTCAAAAGATAATGAAGAAAAATAATCATTTTCATCATAAGCTTATCCTTGTAACTATGGTCCCACTTTTTGCGGCTCTTTTACTTGGTTTATTAATGTTTGGCCTCATTGCTTATCGACATAGAAAGGGAACTTCTCCACAGATACCATCAGGCGAAGAAGGTGGCAATTTTTTCTCAATAACAAGTTTTGATGGACAGGCGATGTATGATGAAATCATCAAGGCAACAAATGATTTTGATGATGCATACTGCATTGGGATTGGAGGATATGGTACTGTGTATAAAGCTGTGTTACAACCCAACAATATAGTTGCTGTCAAGAAACTTCATTCATCATCTGAGAATGACGATCAAGGCTTCCTAAATGAGGTACAAGCATTAACAAACATAAGGCACAGGAACATAGTTAAACTCTATGGATATTGCTTCCATGCTCGTCACTCATTTTTGATTTACGAATATCTGGAGAAGGGATGTCTAAAATCGCTCTTAAGTAGCGATATCACAGCAAAGGAAATTGATTGGCTGAAAAGGGTAAGAATTGTTAGGGCTGTAGCGAATGGTTTGGCTTATATGCACCATGATTGCACACCACCTATAATTCATAGAGACATTTCTGCTGCTAATATCCTTCTCGATTCTGATTATGAGGCACATATCTCGGATTTTGGAACCGCAAAGCTTCTAAAGTTGGATTCATCCAATTGGTCTGCGGTTGTAGGCACCTATGGCTATACTGCGCCAGGTAACTACCAATATTTTAAAGTTATATATACGTACTTATTCTCAAGTTTTAGATTGATCTAAGTTACATTTAATCATGATCTGATATATCAACTTTTTTTTTTTTTTTAATTCTCATGTTCCTTCCATGTAGAACTTGCTTATACGATGGTGGCGACAGAGAAATGCGATGTGTTTAGTTTTGGAGTTGTTGCACTAGAAGTGATTATGGGAAAGCATCCTGGAGAACTAATATCATGTCTACCAACATTGTCTACTGATGATCTATTGCTAGCCAATGTAGGAGATAGACGGATTCCGCCACCATATTCTCTAGTTGAGAAACTAGCTCATTCAATTTTGAAGGTCTCACGGGCATGTTTGAACTACAACCCACAGGAAAGGCCAACAATGCGCCAAGTCAAAGATTTATTGTCAGTGGATGATCGAGTTTGGATGAAGATGCATGTATCGGTAACTTAATGCTTGATCGATTTTGTATGATGTGTAGTCATAAGTCATAAAGTTTAAGAAACTTTTTATGTTTTTTATCTTGTCCTGAATTACGCTATAGATTGTTATTAAATAAGGAAATAATTTGTATCAATGAAGATTGCTACCTTTCTAGAATAATGCAGTTATGTGTATTATGGATATTTTTGCTAATTTCTTTAAATTATTCCAGTTTTACAACTAAAAATTACCAATGGGAAATTTGTTTATCAGTTAGTAAAATTTATTCTTACTCATATCAAGAAATTAAGTAAACAGTGAGTGCACACAAAAGATATTCAAAGACGTCATATCACCCAATGATGGAAGTCTGTTAATTTGTCAAAAAAGATGGCATAGACTAGAGAAGAAAGTTAGCTAAAGGAAATTTGTCTGTCAAAAAAGATGACCTAAGGTATGAAGTAACTAAATGAAGTAACTAATGTACAGTTGGTTTCAGATAGTGAAAAAGGTGAATAAGGTAGCAAGAAGTCTTGTGCGAATATCTCCAAAATGTGTAAATCGGTGGGAACACCCTGATCCCATGCATCTTTTGATGCCAGCCGGACCCTTCCGCAAGGACCCGGCCCCATGCGATGAGCACATGTTCTCATTGACCTAATTAGTCGGGAGTTGGGATCTAACCCTAGGCCATTTTCTTCAATAGGTCCTCCTTGGACCTGTCAACTGAGCGTTTGCGGTGGGGGATTGGTATCATTGGACTTTAGTGTCAAGGAAGAGACTTGAACCAAGGTCTATTGACTCAAGCACAAGCACCCTTACCATTGGACTAAAGCTCCAATGAAGAGGGAAATGACAGGGAAACTGGAATGCTGACTATAACTTCACACTTCGAGACCTACAATTGAATGATTTAGTTGAAGCAGGCGATCCAAAAAACGCACGAGTCATGGTGTCTAATTACTCATAGGACTAACTTTGCAACATACCGACACTTTCAGGTACTAAATAGGAAAATAACAGCGCTACAACGCAAAACAGTGCAGAACAGTGCTTGCTACAGTGCATAATAGTGTTTACTATTCATGGCCAACTGTAGCAAAAATAACGCGAATAGTCCCTCAGGTTATCTATAAATTACAAAGTTAGTCCCTAAGGACTAACTTTGCAAAATGCCGATAAATTTAGGGACTTTTTCCGTAAAAAACCATATTATTTTCAGAAATAATTTACGAACATAGTACTTGCGGTTGTCGATATTTTGCATAGTTAGCCTTAATAACAAAAATAATTTTTGGATAATCGTTTCATTTCGAATTTAGATTAAACATAACATTCCCGCAGCAACGCGCGGGTACCCCACTCGTTTAATCTAATGGCTAATATTTTTTTAACCTGACCGATCAAGTTATTAACAACTGGAGAGGATCTTCACCAATAAAAGAAAGAGTTGTGAATGAAGTGAGTAAATAAGTGGTCAAAGTGTCATGCCATATCATTGTGTGAAAATGTTTTTATAAAGTTTTATTTCGTTTTACCAAATCTCTTTTAAAAAAACAAGAAAATGTAAACAAGAAAGGTATTACGGGGTGTAGTAGAGTACTTAAGGACAAATATGTATCAGCCTATAAGTCAAAACTTAGGGACACGTTAAATTAATAAGAAAATGAAAATCAAAAGTAGCCGCCTACCCCACATGTGTTCTTTTCTTGATCGTAGTCGTCACTACATCCACTTTTCTCTGTTATTATTAGGGGTTCACGGGGCGGTTCGGTTCGATTAGTTGTAAGATTTTAACTATCCATTGCGGGGCAGGTAATTCATTTTACTACCCAAAACCGAACCATACTAGGCGGGTAACCGGATTTGCGGTACCCAAAATGAGCGGTTACCTGCGGTTTGGGTCACGATTAACCATTTTAGATGTTTACTCGAGTTTGTCTGTATTAACAATTACATGATCTAAAACGTAAAATGTCATTCTAGTAAAATTAAATAGCATTAAATAGATTAAAGTCATACTAAAGTTGTTCCATCACAATACTTGCATTCAAATAAACATACGTATCATATTAACATAAGTATTTATTCAACGTTTACATATGTAAAGATCACATTAATCTATTTTCAAACATAGTTGTTTAGTAAATGTTTACGATGTGATTAAAAAAGTCGCTATACAATAAAAGCAATGCAACAATAAAATCAATACATGTACAGTTATTTAATATTTTGTTAAAAACCTTCATGTGTATTATACACGGTTGTGTTCCATTAGCCGCGGATATTTAAAAATAAAAACCGAAACTGAACTGAAAAATGGGTTTTTTTCGGTTTTGGTTTTTTTCGGTTCGGATTTAGCTGTTCGGCTCTGTTTGTCGGTTTCTCACGTTTTTTGAACACCCCTAGTTATTATGTTTTCTTAGCTTCTTCTTCTAAGCAAAGACTCGACACAAAGATGTTTGTGTCATTCACAACTTCATCCAACGAATTATTACAAACCCATCACCAAATTTAACCAATTTACATTTTTATCTTCGAATTTTCAATAAGTGTTCACCCATCTTCCGTTACCACTTTCACCCTCACCCTCGCCTCACCACAACAAACGCGCACACACAGACAAATAAAGATATGAATCTTTTTATATACTCTTTCCGTCCCAAAATTATTGTCCCACTTTGACTTTTTTTGTCTTTCTTTCTCAACTTTAACTATAAATATTTTTGTTTGTGTTATACAATACTTGATGAAAATTATACCAATGAAAATACATTAAAAACTCAATCCGTTCACATATTTTGCATCAAGTATTATGTAATATAAATAAAAATACTTAAGGTTAAAGTTGAAAAATAAAGACCGAAAAAATTAAAAGGGGATAATAATTTTGGGACGTAGGGAGTAATAAAGGAAAATCTCAAGTGGGACATTTGTATTTAAAAAAAAAATGTTTCTTTATTAAGCAATAATTATATTATTTTTTAATTTTTTAAGATTTTTTTTTGTTGTAAAAAGGATTATTTCCTTTATTTGACTAAAAATTTTTAAAATTCGTTTATACAATTGGATGCAGAAAAAAACCAAAATTGTGTATGTACTTCTTAGCTATTTTTACATAGTCTAGGGGTATAACCATAAATTAAAAAAAAATAAAAATAAAAAGCCGAGAAGAAAATTGTCACACCCCACTCGCGAGTCAAGCTTGATACACTTTTATAACCAGACTATATGCGAATAAAAATTAGTCTTAAACTGCCTTAAAGGTGTTTGATGTTATGCCTCTGAAAACTTTTTGTCTTAGATTGTGATAAAGTTAGATACAGAACATTAAGAAATTTGATTAGCAAGTTTTGAGTTGATAAACTTGAGGTACAAGCAACCCAAATGATAGTTATATACTACGACTTCTACAGTGGTATCTAAGCATAAATATAGGTCGTATAATCAACCTTTTTCAAAGTTCTGTTTATAGATGGAAGATTGTATAGATTGGTTTGAACCCAAATGATATTTATACTCCGACTTTGTTGGTTTAACGCAAGCACGTTGCTTGATAAAATAAAAGGGTGTTAGCTTTTTTGCACAAGTAATTGGAATTATATATCACTTTCATCATTATCTATACAACATATACTGCATTTAGCACCCTCTCTCTTAAAAAATTTTAAGATGTCATTAATTTGATTTTTAAGCATTACAATTTTTAATGCATAACGTATACACTACATAGCTTTTACTAATTTATCTTCTATGACATTTTAATACTTCATTTATTATTTCTTTTTGAATTAGCATAGTTTTTAATGCAAAAAATACACATATAAATCAATAGGATTTTAAAATGCATACAAGACTACAAAGTTCCAAAAGTATTGTTAAATCGTAAGTGTGTTTTGAGAACTAATCTAAATAACTTTTGGATTTATTTTATGATTATTTTATTTATTTATTTATTTATTGATAAAATTAACCACAAAAGTTTAGTTGCTGACGGTAACATTGGGTCAGTTTTACTTGTGTTTTGAATAAGCTGCAGATTGTTTTGGGTACTTGCTATTAGAAATGGTGTTCACTAGTTATAATGTGTGTCAGTTTCTCAATGTGGCATATTTTTAGTCTCAGACAAATCGTTCGGTTGGTTAGTGGCCTAGTAGGCAGATTATTTTATCACTTTATGGCCTCTACGGTGATTCTATGAAGATTTTTTTGGGATTTAACTCCAAGCCCATTGGAACTAGAATGGAAGGTCAACAATGGATTTAGTGATCACAAAGGTCTATCTAGTGAACATGTGAGTGATGATGGGATCTATCTTCTTGAAAACGGAGAGGACTGCTTCATTTATGTTGGAGGTTATGTAGATCCTGATATAACAGAAAAACTGTCTGGCGTTTCTTGTTTTAGTGAAATCCCCAATCAGGTACACTTGATATTTGTGGAAAAATGGCGGGTCTAAACGGGCTTTGCTTGGCTTGAATTGACTTGAAACATTTTTTTTTTCATTTACATTTTTTAATACACTCTCGGTAGCTTTCAACCTGTTCGAGCCATTTGACCCGTTCCAATTTTGCCTGTTTTTAAAAGTTAGCAAAACTGACTCCTTTGTGATTAAATACTACAGAAATTGACCCATATATATGCAAATGGGTCGAAGTTGGCATCTGTATATGCTCGCTCATTGCATAGCTTTTTTGTGGCTTATAAGTCTGATGTTTGCTAGAGTAACACTTTCAGAAGGTCTATTGATTCATCAATCATCTGTTTAACTCAAACTTTTAGATACAGTTGGTATTGAAGCAATATGAAAACCCCTTGTCAAAGAAGCTAAATGCGGTTGTAAATGAGATACGAAGGTAAAGATGTAACTACCTACGGTATGTAATGTCTATGGTATATAAACTTATCAGTCGGATTAGTTTATCTGTATTTGAGAATGTTTGCGTTGACAAGTAATCCCTTTTTTAATCTCATTGTACTTATGGCAGCTAAAGTTATGCAAGAAAGGAGAACCATCAGGTCAGTAAATTTTTATTTATTTATTTTATTTGTTTATTTATTTATTTATTTTAGAGTAAATTGCAAGAATTGTCCCTGTGGTTTGCCCGAATGGCAGATTGTCCCTGAGTTCTTGAAAGTGCAAGTGGCTTCCCTGTGGGGAGTTTTTGGTTCCGTTTTGGTCCTTGGCCATTGCAAAAATGGTCCCTGTGGTTTGCTCAAAATTGCACGTTTAGTCCCTGTCCAAGACCAAAACGGAACCAAAAACTCCCCACAGGGAGGCCGCCTGCACTTTCGAAAATTCAGGGACGAAATCTGCAATTTAGGCAAACCACAGGGACGATTCTTGCAATTTACTATTTATTTTATATGGCTTAAGGGTCGCAATTTATTTTGTATGGCTTTTAGTTGTTTTGATATGGTTGCTTAGGGGTCGCAATTTATTTTGTTTTCTAGATTTGTTGTTTTGGGATGTTTAAAAAAAGGGGGTGGCTGCAATGTGTGTTTAGTAGTGGTAAAAGTGTGGTGTGACCAATGGTGGTGATAGGTTAAGTTTTAGTGGTAGGTTGACGGGTTTGTTAGACTGAAATGTGGAGGTTAACCGGTTTACAATGATCCCACAAAATGTTACAATGATCTGCGATGGAATGTGACAAGACCACAAGGTTTTGAAGCAGTAATGCGTGTTAGATATAGCCAGGTGAGCCTTAAAAAGATGTCTCTGCTTCAGTTTCACTTTCATACTATATTCATAGATGTGGCAAATTGGGTGGGTCGGTCGGGTTGGGCATCAGGTCAAATTAATCAGGGTAAGTTTCAGAATTGGTTGGATCTGCTTAACCCGAAACACTTCTTATCATTAATTTTTGAGTTTTTGATATATAGTTGATGTGTCGAATATGGTTACAGAATGTAATCTTATTTCGACAATGATTAAAATAAAATGTTTTAGACCAATTTGCCCCGTTTCCTTCTAACACTTACTTTTATGTTGTCCTTAAAAAATCAAGTGTAACCCCGATCGACCTATTTATTACTAAATGGGTCAAAATGGTCACCTCTAATTATATTTTCCAAAATTTGGTAAACTTATCCATTTCTCATTTTGTTCTCTCTTCCCTTCGATTCTTTAGGGTCTTCAAGTACAAGACTACTCTGGAAACTTCTGTAGACGCATTCCCACATATGTTGACCTATCTGTGGTATATATTGAACTTTAAATTTTTATAAGCTTTGAGTTCCTAGCTTATAAGATCACTTTTATTGAAACTGATATTTTGTAGGTTGATTGTGACAAATCTATAATGGTGACTTTGAAACATGATGATAAATTAACAGATGGCACAGATTGTTCTTTCCAGTGTGCCCTTCTTTATACTACTGTATATGGGCAAAGAAGAATACGTGTCTCCACTTTATCGTTGCCTTGCACAAGCATGCTGAGCAATCTTTTTTGCTCAGCTGATTTAGGCACCCAGTTTTCTTGATTTCTTAAGCAAGGTATTTAAATTTGTTTAATTTTGGATGTCAATTTTTCTTTATGAATACTACAAAGATTTATTCTTTTTTTATACTTTGCAGCGGCTAATGAAATCCCTATTACTCCATTACCTCAAGTGAGGGATCGGGTGACAGATCTTTGCATTAGTATTCTACATTCTTATCGGAAGTTTTGTGCAACTGTGTCATCATCTGGACAGTTAATTCTGTTAAGTTTGTGGATATAAATTAATATATGTATGACCGGATTCGAACACGAGACTTCGGGATTGCACACTTTACGTATAAGTTTCAATATTTTAATAATTAATATAATAAGTTATGTTTAATTATTATTTCACAAATAAACACTTAACGGAAATAACTAACGGTCGTTAAATGTTAAAGGGAGACGTAAATTAGGAAACAAGCCAAGAAGGATCTAGAATCCCCTTGGGCTCCCCTAGTTCGGCCGATCCATAAAGGGGAAGGGTTTCCTACCCTAGCTTGGACAACATGATTGGATTAGTATAAATACAAACCCTTTGTATTCATTATTCTCTAATCTTGTTCTCTAGCAAACCCTAACTTCTCTTCTTTCTCTCCTCCCTTGTGCTCAAAACCGATCGGCCCCCATCCTATTCCCATAGGATCGATTTTTTGAGCTCAAACCAAGTGTTGGGTTTGTTTGTGAATCAAAAACCTAGTTTTTCACATTGAAACGTTAGTAATACGTGTGTACAAGAACGAAGAACTAACATACTTTTGTTAGTGATCTTTTCCCATTCGACTTAGGTGAAGTCGAATATACTAAACCCTAAGTTAGGGTTTTATTGGTTCTTGTATGATCAATTTCTTGTTTAGCTAGAAATCAAAGGTACGTATATTCTTTTAATTTGGTTAACTAATTACAAGTATTAGATCCTTTATTCCGCTGCATGCTTTGATGTTTACATGTTTATATATATAATTGTTATGATATTCAAATTCCAACAGTGACATCAAAAGCCGTTAATACTGTGTAATTAATTAGCGAAACACATAAAAATTAGATCTTTATTGATTATTACATGTTTATGGTGTTCTAGGGTTTTAAAAATTAGTAAACCCTAATTTTTTAGAATTTGGGTCGATTACCCTAAAATTTTATAATTAGGGTTTTTGTTTTGTAAAACTTGTAGAAAACCTAGGATGCATGTAATTTTTATGTGATTAATTAATGAGTATTTGATATATGTCATTAATTGATATGCGTAACTTAGACTTGATTATGTTTATAATAAGTGCTACTCGGGGAATCCATGACAAAACGTGCATGTTTTATCATGGAAGTTGATGTAATTGTTACGTGTTTTGGATTACATGCTATGATTATGTGATTGGAATTAATTAATTAGGGTTTTAGTAATAAATTGTTTGACAAGTTAAAATTACTAAAAGTTAATTAATTATGTAATTAGGGAAGACCTAAAATTGGGGAACACCCCATATGAATCGTTAATATTAAAATCAATTATGTGTGTTATTGTATATATTTATCGTAGGACTTATGCAACCAATCCTTGGTGTATGTGGTCCATTGTACCTAGCTCGAAAACCAATGGGAGTCCTAGATCAATATATACATGCTAATTGATTTATTTAGCATGTACATTATTTAAGTCATTTATTTTTATTAATTGCGCATTTGTTTATATATGTTTGTGACATGATAGTAAGCAAAAGGGTAATTTTCAGAATAGAAAATAAACTGGACTTAATAATGGTGTAATATGATTTTAAGCTTTTAAATCTTAAACTTTTAATTGATTGATGCTACGGTACCAAAATGGTCGAACGGCGGTCCTAATTTTGACAAATTATAAGCTGGGTATAAGGTTGGTTTCGCATTAAATTGTGGCCTTAAAGAGACTCCATTCTGTCTCTCCGCTCGCTTGTGCGTCAAATTAGACTTACCAAGTACAACCATTAAATGTACGAAGCATCTTAAGGCAAAGTTGTAAGTTTCTCAACGCCTCAATTAAAACTTTGTTGATTTAAGCTTAGTAAAGAAACTAATGAGTAAAAGTTTTTTTATTTGAAACATATGATACAAGATGAATGCATGACATCTTTGTACATATTTTTTATTACACACATCAAAATAAATACCCAAAAATTTAAGTCCATGCTATTTAATTATATGAGACACTTGGAGTTAATATCTAGCGTAAGTGAGACCTTGACATAGATATTAATAACAAGGTAAATTAAATACTTTCATTACTAGCAGATCAACTGATGTAATGAAACTATGTTAATTTGCAAGTCTCTAAATTAGACGACTTAATTAAGTTATAAATGAGACCTTGACACTTAAAGCATGAGATGGGGATAAAATATGCTTACATTTGCAACCGATGTTGGCAAAATATGTAAATCTCATAATTTCTAGGAATTGCAATTTGAGATTGGCAATTGAGTTTTGACTCGTACCTTATCGAGTACTTTCATTACTAGCAGATCAACTGATGTGATGAAACTATGTCAATTTGGATCCTTGTTTTCAGTGAAAATTAAATGGTTAAATGTTATTTACCATGGGTGTTTAATTTTCTTGAAAGGTTTTATTATCGAAAGTACTAACTTTTGAATTTTTTTCTGTAGAAATTGCTCTACCCGAAAACACTAACATGAACAACATGAGTTCTGCTTTAATCAAATGCTTGAGAGAGAAAAGTTGACGGGTACAAAGAATTTCAATGATTGGTATCATTCTTTGAGAATTGTTCTGCGAATGGCCAAAAGAATTGATTATCTTAGTAAGGCTCTTCCTACTGCTCCAGGTGGTACTGCATCTAATGTAGACCATGAAGAGTATAACATTGAGTATGAGAAGCACAATGATGTGGCTTGTCTTATATTATCTAGGATGGACACTCAATTGCAAAAGCAATTTGAGAACTATGGTCCCATGGACATGATCAATGAACTCAAATGTATGTTTGAGAAACCACCTACTGCAGAGTTATATGAATTGATAGATTCTTTGCATAGTTGTAAGCATGATGCTAGTAAACCAGTGAGTGCCCATGTATTGGAAATGAAAAGTTATTTGGACCAATTGGAGCGACTCGGCAGTGGTTATGTGCAAGATGTATGTGTTGGTCTTATCAATCGATCCCTTAACAAGGAATTGTTTGGTGATTTTGTGCGCAACTTTAATATGCATTGCACGGGGAAGACAATAAGTGAGTTACATGCAATGCTCATTGACATTGAGAAAGGATTGTCAAAGAAGCCACCTACACCCACGGTATTAGCAATACAAGGTGGTAAGATTACTACGCCCAACAAACCGCAACACGCGAACAAGAAGGGTAAACGCAATGGAAAGGGCAAACAAGTTGTGACCTATCAACAAAAGCCTAAGAAGCAGAATACTCCTAAGAAGAAGGAGAATCCCATGAAGGATTTGGCTGCTTGTCACCACTGCAACACTCTAGGACATTGGAAGAGGAACTATCCACTGTTGCTAGAGGAGTTGCACCAGAATAAAAATAAGAAGGCTAGGAATGTCGCGAGCACTTCAGGTATTTTTATGATTGAATTATTTTCTTTTCTTCGTAAGCATAATTCCTGGGTATATGATACGGGATGTGGTACTCATATTTGTAACACATCACAGGGGCTTAGAGGAGCAAGGAACCTGGCCTATGGAGAAAGATACTTTTACGTAGGCAATGGCATACGTGCAGCGGTTGAAGCCATAGGGACATTCGATTTAGTCTTACCTTCGGGTTTAATACTAGTTTTGAATAATTGTCATTATGCACCTTCTATCATTAGGGGTGTCATTTTAGTTTCTTTGTTATTGGATATTGGTTTTGATCACACATTTACTAATAATGGAATTTTGGTTTCTTTAAATAATGTTTTTTACTTTAATGTAATTTCAATAAATGGTGTGTTTAAAATTTACATGGAGAATCATGTGTCCAATAGAAATAATTCTATATAACATTAACAATAAGAGAATCAAGTCAGGCTTCGATTCATCTTATCTCTGGTACTGTCATCTTGCACACATTGGCAAGAAACGCATGGAAAAGCTGCAACATAATGAGCTTTTGCAAAATATCAATGATGAGTCATTTGATAAATGCGAATCTTGCATATCCTGGAAGATGACAAGGAAAGCTTTTTCACATCAACTGGAAAGGGCTACAGATCTACTTGGATTAATACATACTGATGTATGCAGTCCACTTAGACATGTGTCAAAACGCGGTGCTAGCTACTTCTTAACCTTTACGGATAATTACAGTCATTATGGTTATGTTTATTTACTTAAACATAAACATGAAGTCTTTGAGACATTCAAGGTTTTTAAAAGTGAAGTAGAATTACAACTCGGTAAGAAGATTAAATCTCTTCGATCCGATAGAGGTGGTGAATATTTAAGCCAAGAGTTTAAAGATTACTTAGCTGAGTGTGGAATTGTCCAGCAACTCACATCTCCTTATACTCCACAACAAAATGGTGTATCTAAAAGGAGAAATCGTACATTGCTAGATATGATATGATCAATGTTCAATCATATGACTCTTCCCTTATCCTTTTGGGACTATTCCCTTGAAACTGTTGTTCGCATATTGAATATGGTTCCAACTAAGAAGGTTGATAAGACTCCATGTGAATTATGGACTGGAAAAGCTCCAAACTTTTTTTACTTAAAGGTCTGGGGTTGTGAGGCTTTTGTTAAACGTTACTCACCAGATAAACTCCAACAAAGATCTGTTAATTGTATCTTTATAGGATACCCAAAGGAAACAATGGGTTACTACTTTTACTTTCCACCAGAGAATAAAGTCGTTGTGGCTAGGTATGGCGATTTCTTGGAAAAGAATCTTATATCTCAAGAATTCAGTGGGAGAGTTTATGATCTCAAAAATGATCAAGAAGATACATCACCTTCTGAAAACACTAGCACACTTCCTGTAGAACCTGAAAGTCTAGGTCCTCCACCAAAAGTTGAAGTGATTCCCGTTCGCAGATCTACAAGAACTTTGAAACCTCCTGAACGTCTATGTCTTAACGTAGAGTGTGAGGAAACTATACTAGGGGATATTGATGAACATTCTTCTACACACTGTAGTATTTCTTAGTACATGCATGTGCCTAGCTCGAGACAGAAATTTTGTTTTAGTAATCTTTCTTATTGTTAAACATCACTATGATTCTACAATTTGGTTATCGTTCTTTTATTATTTATGAGACACTAATAATAGATAAATGAGAGGCTATTTTTCCTATATTGATGGTAAACTTTGGATTTACAATTCGAAATGCCCTTCTTATAGTTACTTTTATGGATTAATGGTCTCAAGTTTGAAAGCTAACGTGACTTGCACAAACTTAGTTTTGATTTGTACATAATATTTTATGCTTTGTATATGTGTTACGTTTTGCTTATTCTCCTTGTATCTTGTTATGTGTAAATCTAAAGTAAATATGTGCAAATCTAAAGACTAAAGTATATGATATGTGTGCAGATCACCTCATACTAAACCAAACAAGTTTGATGGCCTAGACTCCCTTAAATAACGCATGACAAATTATAAAGTTATTCAAACTCAACTGCAATTATGTACTAGTATATTTTATATGTAGTAACATGCATTAGTACACTACTCCGTACAAGGATGGTGGGTTACAGTAATGACATGTCGTCGCTAAAGTATTTATTAAATAATTAATAAACTTATTTGATAAATTAAAATTAATAAATGATAAAACTAAATAACTAAAAAACACTTTCAACGAAAACACAAGTCGCCGCTAAAAGTATTTATTAAATAAAAAGAAATGATAAAAACTTTTAGTGACATGCATCATTTCCGGATCAGTAAGGCTGTTGCCTACATTTTTCCCAGATTTTTCATGACCAAATTTTCAGTTTTTTCTTTCCAAAAACGTACTAATCCCATTTGAAAGTTCAAATTAAAAAAAAAAAAAAAAAAAAAAAAAAAAAAAAAAAAAAAAAAAAAAAAAACATTGGCAGTCGTCACAATAAAAATACGAATATAAGTTCAACAAAGAAAATAGTTCAAACTTCACAATACATCCCTGCTCCCTTACGTCTTCTCCATCCTCTTCATCATCTAGAATCTCAAGGGGATTGAGTGGTCGAGACATGGTGATATTAATGTTTGCGGCTTGTAACGTATCTAAAATTTTCGCCGTGACAATTTTATGCACCTGACTTTGGGCATACATTCTTTTTTAGGATTGGGCGCTTGAAGAACTTGATGCATGCCCCGTCAGTTGGGAGGGAAAACAAAAAATAGCTCTATGACAAAAGTGATATGCGACTTTATGGTCAATATTGTGAAGAATCATGTAACTGATCTTGTATATTTTAACAATTGATAAGCAAATGTTGAAGAACTTTATTATGAAAATCTATATACAGATTTGCATCAAACAGAACTTAATAATAATAATAATAATAATAATAATAATAATTATGGGTTTCTCCCCTTCTCCTTCTCTTCTTTTGGGGAACTCGAGAAGGATGCAGTGACCCTGCTGAAGCGTATTCGAAAGTTTTCGTTGACCCAAGACATTGGAGCACGTGCTGCTGCTCACATTTTTAGTAGGATTGGTTTTACTATTGCTAGAGGAGTGGGAGCCCAATTAGTTTCCCGGCTCCCCTCTAATTTCTTGTAAAATCCTATAATTTTCTAATGAAGTGATGTTTTAATAAAAAAAAATAATAATAATAAAAAATAATAATAATAATAATAATAATAATAATAATAATAATAATAATAATAATAATAATAATAATAATAATAATAATAAATAAAAGAGAGAATTATCTGATTATGTACTTGTTATACTTAAATAAGAATTTTAACATCACAATAGATGAGCTCTTTTAAGCCTTTTTTTTCTACTTTCGCGCCAGGATCTGTACAAAGCATATAGTTTCACAGTTGATCACACATTCTGGATCATTTTGATCAATGCTTTTACTGGAAGTGATTTGAAAACAAAAATATAATACTTGTTTACAAAGCAATCATATCAAAGTTGTACTACACAGTTAAAGTATTCTCCAAAAGGGACATTAATTTCTCAAGTAAAACAATCTTTGTGGAATAATATGACACCACCTAATTTAATTTCTGAGAATGGAACATTAATTAATGAGAAAAGGCTAGGGTAGCTCAAGTATAAATAAAGACATACGAACCTTCACTTTATAGAAAAAGAAAACATGCAAAAGCAAGCAATGGCTTCTTCAAAGTTCTTACTTTTATCTCTAGCTCTACTACTCATTGCTCTCTCATTTGTACCAAACTTTACTTCTGCTTCTTTGGAGGAAGCAAATGCTCTTCAAAAATGGAAAGCAACCCTGAAAATCCCAAACAACTCCCAAATTGCATCGTCTTGGACACCCCTTCCAACGAATACTAGTGCACCCGCTCCGTGCCCTTCTTGGTTTGGTATTGCTTGCAACGCTGATGGAAATATTAACAGGTTGAACCTCGACGTCTGAGTTAAAAGGTACGCTTCACCAGTTCCCATTCTCTATTCTAGGCAATCTTACCCATTTTGAGCTTAGTGGAAACAGCTTCTTTGGTCCCATCCCACCAGAAATCGGACTCCTGTCCAAACTTGTCTATCTTGATTTTTCAACCAATCAGTTTTCTGGTGTAATTCCACCTACCATTGGTAAACTAAGCCAGTTAGCCGTTTTGCATTTTTTCAAAAACGATTTAACTGGTTCAATCCCACAAGAATTAGCGAATTTGAAGTCTCTCACTGAATTAGCTTTGTACGAAAATCAACTCTCTGGTTCAATCCCTTCATCGTTGGGTGATTTGGTGTCTTTGAATATCCTTTATTTGCACAATAACACACTCTCTGGACCCGTTCCAATTGAATTAGGGAATTTGAAGTCTCTCACTGGATTAGCTTTGTACGAAAATCAACTCTCTGGTTCAATCCCTTCATCGTTGGGTCATTTGGTGTCTTTGAATAACCTTTAGTTGTACAAAAACAATCTCTCTGGACCCATTCCAATTGAATTAGGGAAAATGAAGTCTCTCACTGAATTAGCTTTGTACGAAAATCAACTCTCTGGTCCAATCCCTTCATCATTGGGTGATTTGAAGTCTTTGAATATCCTTTATCTGTACACAAATCAACTTTCTGGACCCATTCCAATTGAATTACGGAATTTGAAGAATCTAACTCATTTAGAATTGTCCAATAATCAACTCAATGGTTCAATTCCTTCATCGTTGGGTGATTTGGTGTCTTTGAATATCCTTTATTCGTTCAAAAACAAACTCTCTGGACCCATTGCAATTGAATTAGGGAATATGAAGTCTCTCACTGAATTAAAATTGAGCGAAAATCAACTCAGTGGTTCAATCCCTTCATCATTGGGTGATTTGAAGTCTTTGAATATCCTTTATCTGAACAAAAATCAACTCTCTGGACCCATTCCAATTGAATTAGGGAATTTGAAGAATCTAACTGATTTACAATTGGCCAATAATCAACTCAATGGTTCAATTCCTTCATCGTTGGGTGATTTGGTGTCTTTGAATATCCTTTATCTGCACACAAATCAACTTCTGGACCCATTCCAATTGAATTAGGGAATAATGAAGTCTCTCACTGAATTAGATTTGAGCGAAAATCAACTCAAAGTTCAATTCCTTCATGGTTTTAAAAAACTGAGAAGCCTTCAATTCTGTCCTTCTCCGTGTAAACAAGTTATCCGGTCCTATACCAAAAGGAATCGGAAGTCTACAATTGTTATGGCTACAGCTGAACACAAATCAATTATCTGGCCAATTGCCTGATGATTTGTGCCAAGGGGGAAAGCTTCAAAGATTATCTCTAAGTTTTAATCAACTCACTGGTCCTATTCCAAGAGGGCTATGGAATTGCTCCACCTTAACAAGAGCAAGGTTTGAATTTAATCAGTTCCGTGGAGATATATTGAATAGTTTTGGTGTCTACCCAACCTTAAATTTCTTTGACGTGAGTCATAATAAATTTTATGGGCAACTATCTCATAACTGGGGTAAATGCAAGAATTTGACTACATTCAAGATGGCATTTAACAACATCAGTGGTAGATTACCACCGGAGTTTGGAAATTCAATTCAAGTGCTTGATCTTTCTTCTAATCACTTGGTTGGTCAAATTCCAAAGGAGGTTGGGGAGATGAAAAGTTTGTTAAATTTAAACTTGAGCGATAACAACCTCTCAGGTGTTATACCTCAAGAGCTTGGATCACTGTATGACCTCCTTACTCTTGACCTATCAAAAAATAGCTTAAACGGGTCATTACAAAGATATATTGGTGATTGGGTACAAATCAATCGCATATATCTTAGTAATAACAAGCTCAGCGGAAAGATCCCATCGGAGATCGGTAAATTAAGTCAACTCAATGTTCTTGATTTATCTTGGAATTCGCTCACACAAGAGATACCATCGGAAATTGGAAGTTTGGAAAGTCTGGTAATGATGAATCTTTCTCACAATAAGCTATCTGGTTCAATTCCTAATGGTTTCAGTAACTTGCCAGGAATGATTGATATAGACCTGTCTTACAATGAGCTCATTGGTCCCGTTCCCCCTTGTACTGTCTTTCAAAATGTGTCTGGAGAAGCATTTCAAGGAAATGATGGTCTGTGTGGAAATGTTAAAGGTTTGAAACTTTGTGAAAGTCAAAAGATAATGAAGAAAAATAATCATTTTCATCATAAGCTCATCCTTGTAACTGTGGTCCCACTTTTTGCGGCTCTTTTACTTGGTTTATTCATGTGTGGCCTCATTGCTTATCGACGTAGAAAGAGAATTTCTCCACAGATACCATCAGGAGAAGAAGGTGGCAATTTTTTCTCAATAACAAGTTTTGATGGACAGGCGATGTATGATGAAATCATCAAGGCAACAAATGATTTTGATGATGCATACTGTATTGGGATTGGAGGATATGGTACTGCGTATAAAGCTGTCTTGCAACCCAACAATTTAGTAGCTGTGAAGAAACTTCATTCATCATCTGAGGGTGATGATCATATAGGCTTCCTAAATGAGGTACGAGCATTGACAAACATAAAGCACAGAAACATAGTTAAACTCAATGGATACTGCTTCCATGCTCGTCACTCATTTTTAATTTACGAATATCTTGAGAAGGGAAGTCTAAAATCGCTCTTAAGTAGCGATATCACAGCAAAGGAAATGGATTGGCTGAAAAGGGTAAGAATTGTTAGGGCTGTAGCTAATGGTTTGGCTTATATGCACCATGATTGCACACCACCTATAATTCATAGAGACATTTCTGGAGCTAATATCTTTCTCGATTCTGATTATGAGGCACATATCTCGGATTTTGGAACAGCGAAGCTTCTAAAGATGGATTCATCGAATTGGACTGCGGTTGTAGGCACCTATGGCTATATTGCGCCAGGTAACTACCATATATTTTAAAGTTATCTATAAATACTACTTCTTCTCAAGTTTCAGATTTATCTATGTTACATTTAATCATGATCTGAATTCTGACATAACAATTTTTTTTGTATTCTCATGTTTCCTTCCATGCAGAGCTTGCTTACACGATGGTGGCAACAGAGAAATGCGATGTGTATAGTTTTGGAGTTGTTGCACTAGAAGTGATTATGGGAAAGCATCCTGGAGATCTTATATCATGTCTACCAACATTGTCTACTGATGATCTATTGCTAGGCAGCTAGCCAATGTAGGAGATAGACGGATTCCGCCACCATCATCTCTAGTTTCGAAACTAGCTCATGCAATTTTGAATGTCTCACGGGCATGTTTGAACTACAACCCACAGGAAAGGCCAACAATGCGCCAAGTCAAAGATTTATTGTCAGTGGATGATCGGCTTTGGATGAAGATGCATGTATCGGTAACTTGATGCTAGCTTCATCGATTTTCTATGATGTCTAGTCATAAGTCATAAAGGTTAAGAAACTTTTTATGTTTCTTTTTCTTGCCCTGAATTATGTTGTAGATTGTTATCAAAAAAGGAAATAATTTATATCAATGAAGATTGCTACCTTTCTAGAATAATTTATATCAACGAAGATTGCTAACTTTCAGTTTTACAATTATAAACTTACCAAGGGGAAATTTGCATATCAGTTAGAATTTATTCATACTCATATCTAGAATGGTTGTCAGTATTAGAGGTGCAAATAAATCGGTAAAAACCGGTTTTCGGTTTTGGGAAAACCGGTTATAAAAAAACCGGTTTTCCTAAAAACCTGTTTCGGTTTTTTCGAAATCGGTTTTTTTCCGGTTATAAATGTTCGGAATCGGTTTATTTCGGTTATAAATTTTCGGAATCGGTTTTTTTTATCGGTTTTTTACCGGTTCGGTTTTTTTCGGTTATAAATGTTTGGATTCGGTTTTTTTATCGGTTATTTACCGGTTCTTTTTTTTTCGGAATTTTACATACATGTTCGAACATTTATTTAATAAACTTGTTAATTATCAAACATTTAATTAAACAATACAATTATACAACTAAAAATACAATCACAACTTTTATTTAAACAATACTATTATACAACTAAAAAAATACAATCATAACTTTTATTTAAACAATACAATTATACAACTAAAAATATATAAATACTAATACATTTCGAGCTTTGGCATGGCCATCACCCGAAAATATATTAGTGTATTCAAGTATATCGAGCTTCGGCATTGCCATCACCCGTTATACTCAAGTCATTAAATCATCCAAAAACTCTTCTACATCTACATCTTCAACATCAAAATCTTCAAACTCACCTTCATCTAATTCGGTAGTCGGAGGTGATATCCCAAATTCTACTTCTTCTCTTTCTATAGTTTCTTCAACGTCTTGTAATATCGGACCTTCTAACGATGATTCATGTTGTATCCTATCTACTCCGTCCAAATAATCTTTCAAACATACAATTACTTCCATGGATTCGGGGGTTAGTCTTGACCTTCTTTCCGATATAATTCGACCGCTAGTAGAAAAGGCCGATTCGGAAGCTACCGACGAAGCTTGGACTGCTAATAAGTCACGAGCCATAGCGGATAAAATTGGAAATTGGATTTCCCTTTCTTTCGACCAAGCCAAAATTTCAAAGTTTGCAAACTCTTCGGGACTTAAAGTTATTAAAAAGTTTGTAGCCATATATTGTCCCAATTCGCTTGTTGGGGCCGATGTTCGTTGACGCTTTGTAGCTTCTTTACATAAACTATTATAAAGGTTTATATTAATGTCTCTTGCCATTCGAGACGACCCGGCCCGCATTTGGTCAGCAATTGGGTTTTGTTGTTGACCATATTTTGTTGCATAAATTCCAAATAATTTTTTAAAATTATCGTTTAATTTCAAAATTTGGGTTCTTTTATAGTCGGGGTCGTCTTCGTTTAACCCAAAGCCTAAGTCTAAATTATCCATTATCCTATCTATTAAAAGTTCTACGCCTCCAACATTTAAACATGGATTAAGTGCGGCGGAACAAGTAAAAACCAAACGTAAACTACCAAAATATTTTATAAATTTCTTTTTTATAACTTTAACCATTCTTCTAAACATTTGACAAGGTGAGTTTTTCAATTCGTCTAATTTTTCCGTAATAGCATAAATTTGCTTTAAAACTAATGAGCTAGTTGGGTAAAAAACACCCGATAATATAGTTGTTGCCTCTTTAAAAACTTGTAAAAAAAATAGTTAAATCATTTAGTCGATCCCAATCTTGGTCGTCTATCGAAACAGACTTATTTCTGTTATAGTCGAGAATCACTCTTTATCACACAATATTTGCAAGTTAAACACAAGACAAGAGATGGGACAATGGTGTATGGATCGAATGATATATTTAGAGAGATGGAAATGTTTAATCTTTTTCTATTAAGAACACACACACACCCCTTTGCACCACTGCCTAAATGAGGCATTTTGAACTTTAAATACTACAAGGATATTTCCTTGTGGGCCTTGTGTGGGCTTTGCTCATGGGCTAGGCTTTTTACATATAAACTAAGTCTAACATAAGCCCATAAAATACAAAGTTCTAATATGTTGAATGACCATCACTTTAATCACTAAAATTAAAGCTAACAATCTCCCCCTAAGGGATGGTCATTCAAAAGATGCACTACGTGATTAGATCTTTATACTTCAGCATCTTGAACTTTGTAATTCTTTGTTCCTTCATGCATTGTGATCTTCATCGTATTGCCTTTTGGATTGATCTTTGCCTTGATCAACATCTTCATGTAATTACAGCGTCTTTTCTTCCATTGTAGATGTTGAGACACACGATGATCGATGGACTTTCTTCAGTACCTACATAAAACAGTTAGCAATAAATAGTCCAGCTCTTCCAGGTTCAGATCTCGTTATGACACTTACAACTTATGTTCTTTTTGGTGAACACAAGTGTATTTTATTGAAAGTGTACCTAAGAGATCTTTGATGAATCTCATGGCTCTAGACTCAATTATGTGCGATTTGGTTTTAGTCGTTGGAGGCGTGGAGCAGAGTGCCACCTTTTCAATATCAACACATCTCGGAGTGAGAGGTCGATAGATTATGCATTGATCTCCGTGAGAAATGAAACAAATATCTTTTAAGAGATATCTGAGTAGCTGAGAGGGGTTTGTGCACCGCGTCACTGGGTCCATGACGTCTTGTCTTCAATATCAGTATCACCTTAGTGAGTACCGATAGCATATGTATTGACCCGGTTTCTTTCCTAAGTTTTCATGGAGGGCTATTTCTTTTCACCCTTACAAAAACTTTTCTTTTTCATTCTCCAACCCCTTCTTTCTCCTTTCTCATTATACTCCTTTTTCAATCATACCTAAGGACTTCTAATTCTAGACTATTGGAATTGTCCTTGGGTAGATCCCTCCGGTTCTGGCGGATCATTAGACATTACCTAACCATAATCACCTTATTACTCCATGATTATCCTAGATTTGTTGATCGCATGCCATAAAACCATTTGAAAATCTCTCAAAGCGTTTATGTATAAAACACATTTTTGGATAACACTTAGAGAGTTTGGAATTTTCTGAAATACTCCCCCTTCACATGTGCTCATGCATTTTTGAAATAAATTGCACATGTTGGGTAGAGTTCGCACATTTGAAATGATCAATTTTCAATTAACATGACCTTCGCGAGACACGCTTACATCACTAGTTAGACTAGCTTGAAATTATTACCCGTCCCGGTCATATTCAAAGATCATCTCTCGAATTGGTACATTCTACTCAGACAAGTCATTTGCGAGACACGCTTACATCACTGGTAAACCAGCTTGAAATTATTACCCGTCCCGGACAAGTCTTTTTGATTGCTGATATTTAAGCTTCGTCAATTCGTTGGTTAATCTGAGTCTTTCTGATGAGCTCCTTTGAGATTCGAACCATGATCACATTTTAATCCCATTTCTCCCCTTCAAAAATAGCATTTCGATGGTATTTTTGATACCGTTTGATTAAAATCATTGTTTTTGGAAAGCTAATAGGGAGAAACGATTTGCATGAACTTTTTGGAACAAATATCTTTTTTGAATACTCCCCCTCAAAACTTGCATTGGTTTTGACATTTTTGAAAACTTTGGAGCAAGTGGGGAGTAACGATTTGAAAATCTTAAGCAAAATTTTTGAAAAGTTTTGAAAAACTTTTTGAGAAATTTTGAATAAAATTTTGCTTAAGGTTAAGAAGTTTGAATAATCATTTCATGAAAACTTCTTTTCTTTTTAGGATTGTTGCCATAAAGTGTACAACAGAGTCCTTCCTTTGAAAAACGGGTTATGCACTGTTATGTGCGCATAAGCCAAAACGTTGAAGCTCGGGTTGTAAGCTGAAATACTTACAAGCCATTGATTTTAGGATAAGTGCTCGAAATTTATTGATTAAGCACTTTCCTTTCTTTGAAGATCGGGTTTCGTACTGAAATATACGAAAGCCATTATTGAAGCGCGGGTTTTGAACTGATTTGAACAAAAGCCATTTTGACCAGATTAGACAACAACCTTTGGAACCCATTTGAGCACAGCGCCAACGGGTTTAGCAAATTTTGAAAACCATTTGTAAGTTGTGTCAATCTGATTCAAAGACGTTGAATTCCAACGAGGATTGAAAACCGGTTTTTCATTTGGAAATAACACTCGCGGAATCAACGGTGATTTAAAATCCTTTTTCAAAGCAGAGTCATTCTTGGTTTGCAGCGAAAGTTTTTCAGAGTTTGAAGGACTTTGCTTTGGTCTCCACACTTGCCTTACCCGTGTAAAGCTAGATTGTGGAGTTTGAAATCTTGAAGTCTCTTCATGAGACATGTTTGACCTTGAAAGCTTTTGAGGAGTAAGTGTTTCATAAACTCTTGGTTTCTTCGAAAACTTCCTTCCTTTTTGCAAAGAATAGGTTGTAAACTGGGAAACCTTTTTCAAAAATGGTTTTGAAGATTTGCCCGTGTAAACCTTCTTTGAAACACTCACTTTTGGTGTTGAAAGATTTGAAACAGGAGATTTGCCTTTTGAACGATTAAGATCATCAAACTTTGTTTTTAAGGCATTGTATGATGATCGCAAATCACTGTATTCTTTTTGAAGATGATCTTGAGATGTCAATTTAGATTCCAAAGAGGCAATTTGTTTTAAATAATGATCTTTTTCAGCTTTTGAATCATCTATTTTACGTGCCAATTTCCGTTCGAAAACAATATTTTCTTTTTCAAGCCTTTCAAAATATGTTTCGAATTTGTTTGTTTTGTTGAAAAGATCAGTTTTGACATCCTCAAGATCGTTTGTTCTTTGAGCTAAAAGAGTTTCTAGCTCAAGTACTTTTGTTTGAAGCACATGATTTGCGTTTTCCATTTCAAAATCTGAAGAATTAGAATCAAACAGGGGATTTGGAAAGGAGACTTGTGTGTTTTGAGACTCAAACTTTTTCTGCTTCATGGATTCAATCTTTTGCAAAACCTTTTCAAACTTTTTGTCAGTAAATTCAGACAATTGAGACTTCAAAATTTCAGTCTCTTTTGGTTTTGTGATTGATTTTTGAGTCTGAACTCGTGAACGCTTGATTGAATTAAACAAGTTTTTGTAAGTCTGTTTCAAATGCTCATTTTCTTTTTGTAATGATGCCACAGCGTGTTCCAATTCAATATTTTTTGTATCAAGTTCGTCAAAATCAAACTTGATTTTGGCATCATCACAATTTTCTTGAAAAATCTTTTCCTTTTCTTTGAGCACTGTTGTCAAAGGGTTTTTAGAAGAAGCAATTCTTTTGGATAATTCTTCTTTGACTTCAGCTACTTCTTTTGAAAGTTCGGTGATTTTCCTTTTGAAACAAAGATTCTCAGATTTCAAAAAATATGTATGATCAGAATCCACATTCTCATGCTCAAGATTGACATACACTGACTTGAGTGACTCAATTTGATTTGAGAAAAATTCTTTTTGAATATCAAGATTTAAGCATTTTGCATCGAATTCATCTTCAAGAGAATGGATGTACTTTGAATCTTCTCGCATATCAGTGACAAGAAGTTTTTCGAAATGTTCAAAACTGAAATTGATATTTTCCACAAGAGGTTCAATCTCATCTTTTAAATACTTGCAGACTTCCCTTTTTAGCCAAGTGTCTGATGACATGAGACGACGGTAGTCACTCTCGGTGTATTGTTGTTTTGACCAAATGACCTTTAACGTGTGGTCAATGTGATATTTAAGGTTACAAAACTGTTTCCTTGCTTTATTTTGCCATAAACTAGCATCATAAGTAGCAAGTTGAACTTCTTTAAAAAATCTTTTCACATTTGTGTCTTTTCTTTTTAAAGGTGGTTTTGGTATTTCTGACAATTGTATACAACCATACACAAAGCCTTGGTACGAGAGAGGGCTTTTTCCTTTTTTGGCTTTTAAGCGTTTTTCCTCTGCCAATTTTTCATCTTCTTCTGACATGAACAGAGCATCAGGCAACAAAAATTTATGTTCCACCTGATCTGTATTTTCAAAACCAATTCCTGATTTTCCCTTATGAACTTTCTCAGCTTTAGGAATCATCATTTGAAGAGTTTGAGCACTTTGGTCTGTTTTTCGAAGTTTTTCTTCAAGATTGTTTGACCGTTTTAAAACCTCTTGATTTTCATTTTCAAGTTTTGTATTAACAATCTTAAGATTTGAAGTGTTTTCCTGAAGCATTGAGTACCTCATTTTTAATTCAACGTTCTCTTTTAAAAGCTCTTGGACCTTTCTATTGGCGGGGCCCAAATTTTCATACAGTTGTTGAATGGAACGTTTTTCACGTGAACGAGCTTTGCTTAACTCAACTTCAAGTTCTTTGTTTTGTTTTAAGATTGGGTTGAGAACATCTTCGTTAATTTCAAATTTCTGAGCTTGAGATTTAAGGTTTGAGATTTGAGTTTCTTTGCTTTTAGTTAATTTTTCAAGCTCTTTGGACAATAAGATGTTTGTTTGCTTAGTTTTGTGATTGTCCTCTTTGCACTTTTCAAGTTCATGTTTGAAATTATGGATTAAAGAAGCAAATATGGCATGATCTTGATCAGGAGAAGATCCATCCTGGGCAGGCTCACCTCCATTAGGATCCATATTTGGGATAGAGGGAGTGATATTGCTATCAAACCTTTGCTCCACATATGTGTCACTGATGGACTCAGGATGCGCAGGATGTGTCAAGTCATGAACAAACATATTATCGAACAAATCAACATTATCATGATCGTTTGAATGTTGTACCGTAGCCCCTATTTCAATGTCGGATGAAAGTCTGATGTGGTCAGCTTCAGTATCCCAAACCGCTTCATTCCTGTGCGTACCCTCAGCATCCGAATCATATCTTGGAGTACTGCATACAACCTGCTGTTCTGATGATGTGTCACTACCCGTTAAAACCGAGCTATCATCAGATGTTGTACCCTCATCGACCTTTTCTCCTTTGTTTGCCTCTTTCTCATTTCCCACTAATTCCTTTAAGAGCCGTTCTCTTTCAATTTGCTCCCTTTCCCGTTTCTGCTTTTCAAACTCACTCTGCTCAACTTCTTCTTCAGCAAGTGATTTTTCGAGTTCACTCATGTACTCGATGCATTGAGTTTGGAAGTCTTTGAAGTCTAGCCGATATTTTCGGGAAAATGCATTGAGAAACCCTGACAGGGTTAATATCCCAGGTTGCAGGATAATCTGAAGTTGAGATTTGATCACTTCAAGAGCTTCCTTGCAGTTGTGCGTATACAGTTCATCTTCATTCAGTATCTTCTCATATTGATTCAGGCTTTGTTGAAGTGGAGGGGTGAAGTAATGAAATTGGCATCTTAAGTAGTATTCAAATGCCTGATCGAAATTTGAGTCATATCCGGAAGAAATGATGACATTCTCAATATGAGTCTTGAACACAGTAAACGCTTTCCTTGATTTTCTCTCTTTCATCTTCATTTCCTTTTCCATTTAGCTCCAATGTGTGATAGATTTGATTCAGGATCTTTGCAACGAAATAGGAGATGTTGTTGTTGAAGGTTAAACTTGGTTGATGTTGTTGTGAAGCAAGTTGTTACGGTGGAATTTTGGTCTGGAAACTTAAAACCTCAATAACTTCATTCTGGAGCGTTTTCAGGCCTCGAAACTTTATAACCGTTTGAAGTTTTGACGTAAAGTACAAGGACTGAAGTTGTCACGGTCGTTTTGACAGGTCGTGGACTGAAAACGGAGTTACGGTTCAAAAGTTATAACCGTTTGAAGTTTTGACGTAAAGTACAAGGACTGAAGTTGCCAATTTCAAAAATTTCACCAATTGCGAGTCCAAAATGTGAATTGCGAGTCCAAAATGTGAATTGCGAGACCAAATGCGATAGCCTAGCACCAATTGCGAGAAAACTGCTCCAATTGCGAGATGAATTGCGACAAAACTGCTACAATTGCGATACTGCTGTTGAATTGCGAGACCAGAAAGCCAAATGCGAGACACCAATTGCGATAAAATCAGCAATTGCGAGAGACCAATTGCGACAGCAGTAATTGCGAGAGACAAGAAGTAATTGCGACAAGCAGTACTAATTGCGAAAGGGCAGCAGTAATTGCGACAAAGTACTGCAATTGCGAGACTGTCTCAAATGCGAGAGCAGTAGTAATTCCGATAGGCAGCAGTAATTCCGAGAGGCTGTCAATTGCGAGAAAACAGCCCAATTGCGAGAAAATTCTGCTTTTTGGCCACTTTTGTTGACTTTTGAGACACTTCCCACGTGATATCTTACAACTTTTCACCAACTTGTAATATACCTGACAAACTTTCCCACTTGAACCAATAATATCAAGGATATTCTAAATATAATAATCAAAAACACATAAAGTAAATCCTCCTTAACATATTTCGATCCAAGAAACTATGAACACCAAACAAAAGTGCAGATATTTCCCAACAACCAACTGAGAAATACTCACTAAATCACAACCCAAGTAGTTAACACCTTAACAAACACAACCTTGATCATATAACTTTGCTATCGATTTGAAGAAAAACAAGAAACCCAACAGTTGGTTTTTTGATAACACAAACCGAACACAAAAGCTTCCTACCTCGTTGACCGGCTGTTGATACCACTTGTTATAGTCGAGAATCACTCTTTATCACACAATATTTGCAAGTTAAACACAAGACAAGAGATGGGACAATGGTGTATGGATCGAATGATATATTTAGAGAGATGGAAATGTTTAATCTTTTTCTATTAAGAACACACACACACACCTTTGCACCACTGCCTAAATGAGGCATTTTGAACTTTAAATACTACAAGGATATTTCCTTGTGGGCCTTGTGTGGGCTTTGCTCATGGGCTAGGCTTTTTACATATAAACTAAGTCTAACATAAGCCCATAAAATACAAAGTTCTAATATGTTGAATGACCATCACTTTAATCACTAAAATTAAAGCTAACAATTTCCACTAACAAGTATATCATTAAAAGCGTTTAAAGTCTCACGTTTTCGTAATATATTTTCAAACATAATGCAAGTAGAATTCCACCTAGTATTATTATCAAAGCAAGGTCCTAGGGGTATTTCACCACATTGTCTACGAAAACAGTGATAGTTCATATGTCGTTCGTTGCTCGCACTATTTATAGTTGTTAATAAACCCCTAAATTTCATCTTTAAACTATCACATATTTTTAATGCCGCTTGCACGGATAAATTTATGACATGAGCAACACAAAGATAATGAAAAAAAAAAAAAAAAAACACCATCTAAAACCGGTTTTATACGTAATTTTAACTATTCCATAGCTCTAGTATTATTGGATGCATTATCTAGTGAAATCGTAAAAACTTTATCATCTAAATTATATTCAATTAAAGTGTCATGTAAAATTTTTCTTAAATTAGATCCCGTATGAGGATAACCAAATAGTTTAAAAGCAATTGTCCGTTTCATTAATAACCAAGATTCGGGATTAAAGCAATGAGCCGTAACGGCGAGATAAGAATTTGCCGTACCATGTGGTGCGGTCCAAGTATCCGTAGTTATAGAAACACCATATTTATATTCACGAAAACCATCAATAATATCTTTTTTAGCCGTTTTCCATAATTTAAAAGCATCACTTCTAAGAGTAGTACGACTTACATGTTCATACCGCGGTTGTAGCCTCCTTTTGATGATCTCCGTAAGCTTGACGTTGTCGAAGTGGTTGAATGGAAGCGCATGTTGAATGACAAACTTCGAAAAATCAAGTCGAAGCGCATCATTATCATATATAAATATTTGGCCATCCGCACCAATAGTACCTTGTGACGTATCATTTTGGACCGGATTACAACCATTCATATGAGTCCTAAGTGTAGTGTTAGACGTGGGGTTATAAAATTTCTCACATTTCTTGCAACGCGCCCTTTCCAAATTATCAATCATAATACACAAATCGTAATTAGACCAAACATCGCCTTTTCGGTTAGTTGGTTTAATTTTCACAACATCTTCATTTGTGTAAACTTTTCGTGCATTGCTAGTAGAAACGGAGGGAGTAGTGGAAGCTTGTTGTGATTGTGAGTTTTCCATTATAGAGGGATTAGAGTAAATATATAAAGATTAGAGAGAGATATGAGAGTGTTTTTATGTGTTTTCAACCACAACTTATTACATGTATTTATACTACCAATCCATGACTTAAAATCATCAAAAAAAAAAAAAAAGGCTAGAAACATTCATATTACCGTTTTAATAGAGAAATTTAATTTTACAAGGATAGTTAAAAAAAAAGGGCTAGAAATTTAATTCTTGTGGTAGGTCGTAGATTAGTTATGGCTTTCTTTAAAACTGTGACCTTTTCGGGAAACAATTATTTTTGCAAAGGAGTGAGAAAAATTACGTTATGTTTAATTGTATTTTACATATTATCTATATTAATTTATAGGTGGCCTATGAATGAGATGGTCTCTGCACTGCATACCTACGAGTCATTAAAAAAAATATATTATCTATATTTAATGGCCTGTGTTATAAGGACGGTCCCTATTAATTTATTCCAACCCTCTCTATTAACAATAAATGACATAGAGTTGGTATCTTTGACCCCTTTTTGTCGTTTTGTTGTTCTTTTTTTTTTTTTTTTTTTTTTTTTAATGTTTTGTATAATTTATTTTGTTTGTATAATGTTTTGTATAATGTTTAATTGAATAATAACGTCTAATGTGTTTTTATTTAATTAACAACAACAACAATAACACGTTAAATATTACCACATTAAATAACTACAACAACAACTGTTATTATTAAATTAAACAATAACGTTACCGCATTATTTAAAAATAACAACATCTACTGCATATGAAGATTATTAATGTCATCTAAAAGCTCATGTAGCATTGCACCCGACTGACATGCGTGATCTAAAAGCTCATGTAGCAAACTATTGTTATGTACAATACAATCACTCATATAATTTAAGCAATTACATATATATCCTTACTAAAGTTCGATATTATATTAATGTCCTTCTCACTTTTGTGTTTATTTGTTACGTTTATATAATTAACGTCTAATGTGTTTTTATTTAATTAACAACAACAACAATAGCACGTTAAACGTTACCACATTAAACAACTACAACAACAATTGTTATTATTCACATACTAGTGTAATATTTATTTTGTGTAATGTTTTTTTTACACGTTAACGTTAACATATTAAACAACTAAAATGTATTCGTCTAACGTGTTTCTATTTAATTAACACATTAAACAACAACACGTTAACGTTAACACATTAAACAAAACAACTATTATTTCGAAATTAAATTTTTTTTTTATTTCGAAATTAAAATTTTTTTTTAACAAACATTCTTTAATTTTTTTAGAAAAATATTTTTTTAATTTTTTTTAGAAAAATATTCTTTTTATTTTGAAATTAAAATTGTTTTTCCATTTATTTTTTTCTGAAATAATTTTTTTTGAAAAATCTTTTTTTTAAGTTTTTTTAGAAAAAAATATTTTTTTTTATTTTTTATAACTTTTACAACTTTTTTATTTTTTATAACTTTTACAACCTATTTTTTTTATTTTTTATACTTTTACAACTTTTTTTAACGTCCCATAAAAAAAAGTACAAAACAAAAATTAAATGTTTTGGGTACCACTAATTTTTTAGCATACCACAAAACAAAAATTAAATGCCACAAAACAAAAAAGCCCACTTGATGCCTTCGGTGTAGCGTACGACAAGACAAGACAAATTAAAAAAAAAAAAAAAAAAAAAAAAAAGAGGCGCGTGGGTTTTGGGTTTTAAAGGAGTGTACTTTGCTGTAGCATATGACAAGATGGGACCCAATGGCAGAATAGACCCATAGACCCCGTTCTTATAACACAACCCATATTTAATACCGTAGGCTACGACTGAGTCATGGGATACTGACAATGAAACGTGCCATGGGATACTGACAATGAAAAATCATTGTCTAAAGTTAACTCTAAAGCTGCAAAAGGAAACATTATTATAAGAAAAGCTGCAAAAGGAAACATTATTATAAGAAAAACCGGTTTTAACCGGTTATTTGAAAAAACCGGTTAAAACAGGTAAAAAACCGGTCCACTTATAAAATTGAAAACCGGTCTAACCGGTTCGGTTAAAAAAAACCGGTCCAGTTAAAAAAACGGTTTTTTTAAAAACCGGTTACGGTTTTTTGAGCCGGTTAAAAAAAAACCGGTTTGTGTTTGCATCTCTAGTCGGTATAAAAGTGAACCGAATCGAATTAGTAACCTTCATTTTGGGTCTTACAAATTGCTATCCAAATTCCAAAGTCTAAATTCAAACACTCTAGCGGCCCATTCATATTGACAATAGCAGTAGAAACAATGTAGAATTAGCCCATTGGGCCGAGTCCAAATGGCACTTTCTTTTTATGGACCCAAAAAATAGGTGTACAAAAATGTTGGATAGTCAATTTCAATCGACATGGTTTATATAACTTTATATCACTTCGACGTTTTTATTTTGCCACTTCTAGTACATCGCAATTGAAAGGGTGTTCACATTTTCCGTTCTCGCAACTTTATCAATCGAATCATTTGATCAGCTAAATCTAATAGTAGTTATTTGGTGTTTCATAAAAAAACTACGGTATAATGTCATTTACCTCAAAAGCACCAAAAGCACCTCAAATATCGAATTATCATCCTTTATAAAAGTGAAGATATTTGTATTCATGATGAACTTTTGCCGCGAAAATCACAAAGTGTCTTGTCAACAATATCTATTTTCTCCAACACACATAATTAAACGCCAATGATCACAAAAATTGGAACATAAAATATGACCACTTTAAAATCATGTTAGGTTAGAGAGGGCCATAGCATTATAATGCTTTACTTCTAAATGGTTCAAAAGTGATAAAAAGCAATCTTCCCAACAAGGCATTGTTGCTCTTTGTATGCAATGACTTCATTTTTTGGATGAATGATTTTTTAAGTTTCCTTTGGATTCACTTTCTCCCTTTACATCTATAAAAACTTTATGACCTAACCTATCGTTTGTATCGTATCCGGAAATTGACAACTAAAATGTTGTTTGCTTTTTATTATATTTTGATCATTCTTTATGTAACATCAAGTTTACTTTCTAAATCTGTAAAGCAAATCTATACACAATCAACGTGTACTAATCGGTATGGTTATTGGGTTGTTCGGTTTATTCGGTTAAATTTTTTTTTTTTTTGGTAAAATCGAAAACGAACCGAATCGAATTCAAGTAAGATTAAATCGAACCGAAAACCAAAATTGAATTTAGTTCGGTTTTCGGGTTAAACTGTAAAACCCGATTACATAACTAGATTTTTTTTACTACCTCCGTCCCAAAATAAATGTCAGGTTTGACTTTTTAAAGTCTTTATTGTTCAACTTTGACCGTAAATATTTTCATTTGTGTTATGTAATACATGATGCAAAATATATGAATGGATTGGGTTTCAAATGTATTTTCATTGGTATAATTTTTATAAAGTATTATATAATGCAAATAAAAATATTTAAGGTTAAAGTTGAATAAAAATGACCCTTAAAAGTCAAATCTGACATTTATTTTGGGACGGAGGGAGTAGTTAATTATACACTCCATATTTTTAGCAACAACAAAAAATTCAAGCTTAAAAAATGCTATATTTATACTAGGAAAAAGTTTTAGTGGTTTTTTTTATATAAATATATAAAAAAATATATGTATTTTGTGAATTCGGTATTAGGTTCGGTTCGGTTTTCATTTTACCAAAACCATATCTAAACCAAAACCTGAATATTTAATTTGGTTTGGTTCGATTTTGACAAATTCAGATCAAATACAAATTTGATTCGATTTTATTTGATTCGGTTCCATTTTGTTTTTCGATTCTGCGGGTATTACCCTATTTATGAACACCCTAACCTGTACTTTAACCATGTTTTATGGTAGATTTTGGTTATGGGCTTTGTCTATGAAGCAAATAATGCATGCGAATGTGATATTTTTATACTTATGTCTCAAAGTTGAAATCCATTGGATGAAATTGACATCTCAACCATTCACTCCAGATACCAACTCTACTAGAGAATTAATGCTGAAACCTAATCATTTACTTAACCTATACCTAAATCTAATCAACGAAATCAACAAGTGTGGGTAGCACTTCATTAAGACAGACGTGTAAATGCTATAACCAACTTAATGATATTTATTATATTAAGTCACATCATAAACACAAAAACTTTAGCCAAAATACTGTACTTCAAAAGCTCGTGACGGCTAACACATCACCCTTCAAATCCAAACCGTCTTGTTCTAAAGTCTACCCTTCGTTCCACGTTCCACACCTACCCAAGTGCATATCCAAGTCATGTAATATACTAAACTGATCATCAACTAGAAACACATCCGCGATCGCATAATGTACAATCTCATATATTTGCGATTTTCAGTAAACAGTAGACTTGTCCCATGTACAGTCTCATATATCTACGATTTCCAGTAAACAGTAGGCGTGTCACATGTCTAGGATCGCATTTGCGTGAGTTCATCGACATCCATCAAGCCTCTTTGGGCTTTTTAATAGGCTTTTTAGCCCAACTTTTTATTCATTTCCATCCTCCATTCATCTTTAAGCCTAGATATAAAACTATCGGCCTTAGCATTAACATCCGGGCTAGGAAACGAAATGGGCACACCGGACCCCAAATTAGGCCCAACTGAATCTCCACCGTCCGAAACAATCGACGCCACGTCGTCACGATCAGGTGAGCTACACACCGAACTATGTATACTCTGTATCCTAACATAATCACCACGGAGCTCAAACTTCATCGCTGGCATTCTAAACGGCGGTGGTGGAGGTGGCGGCATTGGTATCAACGGCGACTGTGAACCGCTCGGTAGAAACTCTTCTCTTTCGTAATAGTTTGTTTTCGCCGGTAATGACGGTTTGCCTTTGCACATTGACCTACGGTTATGATCCTCCGGTGGCGCGTGACTTTCACGCGAGGATAATTTCTTTGATCTTATAGGTTTTGTGTATCGTGGCGGAGTCATCGGTGGCGGTGGTGGAGGTGGTGGCGGCAGCGTTGAAATGAACCGTTTACTTTTCGTTCCGGTTTTGAACATATTGTTCATAATAGATGAGGGATTTGAATTAGAATGAAAGCGCTTGCTTTTGTTGCCTTTGAATATGCTGTTGAAAATAGAGTTTGGTGGTGGCGGTAGTGGCGGCGGTAGCGGCGGATAAATTGTAGGCGAAATGGAATGTATTTTTTTATGTTTCGTGCCTTTTTTGAAAAGGTTTTGAAACTTAAAACGAGGCGGTGGTGGTGGAGGTGGAGGGGTTGGTGAAGGTGTTGGTATAAATGAGTGACGTGGCTCTTCCACGTCCGTTAATTCTACTGAATGAGTAGAATGAACGGATGGTGGAGATGAATCCGAACTAGTGTTGGATTCACTTTTTATCTTCCTTCTGTTTCTTTCTTTTCTTTTGTTTGTTGTAATACAACGAAGATATATTCGAAATAGACTTAGCTATTTCCTTCGTTGCGTCGTTAACTTTCCGCTCAAGCTTCGTATGCTTGTGCCGCGGTCGGTGCACCTTCGGCGGTGGCGGCGGCGGAGGTGCATTAGTGTTCATTTCATCAAACTCTTCAGATTTAACATTCCTTCCAACACTTGGAAACGAATGCCTCTTCGAACTCTCCCGCTACGGTGGCGGAGGTGGCGGCGGAGGTGTCGGAGGCGACACCGCCTCCGCCACTGGAACCACCGTATCAACAACAATCTCTTTAACATCTGAATACTCAACCGGATCAAGTTCATTCTGACGTGATTCCCATAATACCTAGTCATCGGAGACGAATTATACACGTCAAAATCGTCGTAAAATCAGTTTCGGACATTTTCCCGGTTATTTTCCCAAACAGACTCATTTCTCAAATCCGGGTACGAGCTGCTACTTCTTCTCAACCCACCCGACACCACTTTCGTATACGAATACCCGAAAACTTGACCCGAACTATCCACACTAGTACTATTAACACTACTACTATCTACTACAAAACTGGTAGCCTCATTTACACCTTCATTAGCTCCGGAAACTTCGTCGTTTTTACGAGCCAAAACGCCGCAAAGAATAGCGAAAATAACAAGGAAAATATTCAAGGAATCCCATGTGGACTTTACTGAACCTCGTTTGAGTATGTGTGACGTATGTGTTAAAAAATGTGGGAGGAAAAAGAACAAGAAAGCAAGTACTAGGATTGGGATTAGTATTATGAGAACGACCGGGTCGATAGGCGGTTTTCGACATCGAGGGATGGCTAATGGTGGTTGGAACCATATGTTTGGTGGTGAGTCGGGGTCTTGCTCCATTGGTATGAGTTGTGTAAACAAAAAAGAATGGAGGCAAGGTTTTATATAGAGGTGAATAGGTGATGTGTATAAAATAATATTAATATTGATTATATTAAAGATTTGAAGCAATAACACATGGCAAACTTGAATGGTGTTTGCTTACTATAATGTGTATATATCCATGACCATCGTTTTCAAATAATGTTAGGAAAATTATTTATTTAACTGTTATGAGTTTTACGCATGGAGCATGAAACATATTTACTAGCTTATTAAATTTACATCATTATTTACGATGTGTTTTTTAGTATATAAGCCGAAACAGTTTTCGGCTATATTGTAATAGCGTGGCAAAATGGACGAGACAAGTAACATGGTAAAAATGAGCCTTTGAAACACGTACGGGTCTAAACGTATCCAGACAGATTTACAAATCATTCATTATAGAGCTTACAAATGTAACTTATGTAAGCTTGAAAGTTAGAAACACATGTGTGCATGTTGTTAACATGCATGCTGCCCATGCAAAATTGCATTTACTACTAAAGAATATCGTGTCATAATTTTTGAGATGTAACACTAGCTACCACTCTCCAATGATTTGAAATTTCCAACTCTATGTCACAACTGTACTTAGTTTGTTGCCATAAATATTTTATTTTTATTTTCGATAGACAAGTTCTTATTAGAATATGAGATATGGATGCGGTCTATAACACATCAACGTATGAGGGGCGGAGCTACATAGAGTCGAACGGATTCAACTAAACCCACTGTACATGAAATTTTTATATTTTTTTTATTGCAAGTTTAGTACAATTTTAACATTAGTTTTCATTTTGAAGCCAATGATATTGCATACAATCGTTAACTAATATTTTGAAACCACTCGAAAGTCTGGCTCAGTCCCTGCATAAATGTGACTGTTTTGTGGTTGAATTTTGTTAACATGTCATATATGATTCAATAATTGTACGGTACCGACCATGTCTCTTCTAGCATTAAGCCAAAGTAGAAAAGCCTAGATTTTGATTGAAGAAATAAGATTATTGGTTACGTGAAACCGAAATCTCACGTACATCATTTTGAGAGGGGGATGCTCCAAACACTAGTAAACGTACATCTTGTGGTCTCGAACGCTCCAGAAACACTCCACACGCCTTGATCTACTTTCGAACGATGGAAAATGGGCTTGCCGGAATTTGGCCGGATTCCGGTGACGGCTAATTAAATGAATAACGCTCATGTTTAACAAGATATATACTGTTTTTCTTTTTCAAACTCAAACAGGTTCAGAGAAGTTTAAAAGTTAAGGGATTTCAAAATAAACGTTTTGGCTAGTAAAATAAGTTTTGGAAAATTACCGGGTGTTACAAGCTATGTGTGGTTTTGAACTACCAAAGATGTTGCGATCTAAGTTTATTGAGCTAATCGAAGAAGTGGAAGCTGGAGTGCATCGGCAAGTAGTCCTATTTGAGGTTTGTTAAGACTCTAATGTTGTTAAGCTATCTTTTGGTGTGACTTTTATGAATATACTCTGTTCTTAATGTTTGTAGGAATGTTTAATTATGCTATTCTAAACCATATAGTAGTTGTATAATAATTATTATTAGGGCATGTAAGTATATAAATGTTTAATGATCATGTTTAATTATAGTATATCATGTTATTGTGAAGTCGATAATTTTTAAGTTTAGATAGATGTTTTAAGTTACATTACACATTCATTATGATACGAATGATTATGGAATAATAAGTGCACTTAGGATAACCATTTGTGGTTACACATGTTTTTTTAGGTTGCTTAGTCATCTAGGTAACACGTTGTATAATATTACACGTGAATAAGCTTTTATTACAGTCAATCGTATAGTATTTTAGTGTCCATTAATTTCCCCAATCACTTACAAGAAGACGTTTTCATTTTCATTTTATATTTGTATAAACTTGTTTTCCAATAATCACATGTTAAATCAATGACACATACTCACATTTGAATATCAAATTTCACTAGTAGAAAATGGGTATTTTACAACGGATATTTTAAAACGGTTTTCAATTCTACCGTACTAAATAATTTGAAAAAGATTATATATTACGATTAATAAAGATAACGTTGTATAAAATATGTCATTTAAAACGGTTGTTTTGTCTATTTAATATAATCTTATTATTTAAAGCGGTTGTATATAACTGTTCTAAATAATTGAATATTTTATAATTTAATTTTATTATTTGTAGCGGTTTTATATAACCGTTCTAAAAGAAGAATTGCTAATTTGATTATTTACAGCGGGTGTAGATAAGTGTTCTAAAAAATTGAATATTTTATAATTTAATTTTATTATTTACAACTGTTGTAGATAAGTGTTTTAAAAAATTGAATATTTTATAATTTAATTTTATTATTTACAACTGTTGTAGATAACTGTTCTAAAAAATGAATATTTTATAATTTAATTTTATTATTTGTAGCGGTTGTATATAACCGTATTATGAGAATTGCATATTTTATAACTTAATTTTGTTATTTACATCGGTTGTAGATAATTGTTATAAATGAATTGGACAATAAAAAAGTAAATTGCGGGTTAAATGTGAAATACCAAAACTTGAAATACCAAAACTTGGCGGGATAAAAAATTTGGTGAAACTTTTGGGCGGGATACGCAATTACTTTGACATTAATTGATACGGTTCTTACATAGTCACCGTTCTAAAAAAAATACACAATAATACACCCACCTCACACTTCACCGGTTACACTTCACCAAATCCTAGATCTTGTATCTCTTTATTCTCTCTTCTATCAAAACCTTTTCAAAATCAACAATTAACCAACAAATCTTTCATTTTTCACCACCACTTAACACCTAAAACCTTCAAAATCATATTGTAACAAGAAATTATCCACAAATTCTGGCAAAATTTGCATTTTTAGGGAAAATAATTATGTTTTAGAGTTTCAACCTTTTTACTCATAAGATGTGAGGTAAGTAATTTACATTTTTTTTCTATGTGTTCAACATTATCTCATTTTATTTTTTTAATTATAAAGCGACAAAGCTATTGTATATCGTATAGTTATATTGATTATGAGTACTTGTAAATATTTATTTGGATTTTTTTTTTTTTTTTTTAATTATGAGTACTTGTAAATATTTATTTACTTTGTTCTACACTAAATCTTGTTCTCTTATAAAATGACTCATTGACTCTTTATTTTGATTTGTTTATAGGTTTGGAATCACTTGAAACCCATAACTACGCAACACATTGATGAATGGGTAGAGAATTATTGATGAATGGGTAGAGAATTCGATGTCATAATTTTACATAATTCATTTACCAATAGAGGTTTCTATTGTCAAACTCATTGTATATGTATATTGGTTAGGTTGTATATTGGTTAGGTTATGAACAACTTTGAATATGAAAGTTTGTTATAATGACATTTGATGATATTTTTTTGTATGAGATTGTCACCTTAGTTTATTAAATTGTTAAGTAATGATTTTATCCATTTGATTTGTTGTTGAAATTATAGTTTATTTTTATTGTAGCATGATCTTCTAGTTTAGTTTTGTATTGGAAAAAAAAGAAGAAAAAGATTCTGGTATGGTATTAGCTTTGTACGAGAAAAAAAGAAAAAAGAAATTATGGCATCACCCATTTTAAGAAAGGGATTTTTTTTTTTCTTTCTTTTCTTTCATGTATTAAAAAGAACGGTTGTTTTTTTAGTAAAAAATAAATATTACGGTTGCTTTCAACCGTTCCAAATAAGTTATATATTAATATTATATGCAATGAATTGGTCATGTGGGTGCATGTATTTTATAACGGTTTTGAACCGTTGTAAATAATGATCCTCATTATTTATTACCCTCTATAATATAACGGTCCAATTCCGTTTTTAAAAATGCATTTTAACCGTTCTTAAAAACCATTTGTGTACTAGTGTTTCTTCGTAATACCATATTGGCGAACACAAACAAGAGTAATGATCAATGGATTATAAAACCATATTACTTTTTATAAGATTATTTGATAACTAATACGTCATTTGTTAATAGGACATGAAATCCATCTACAATTATATATCTTTAATTTGAAAAACGTACAAAACGAGTAAAGTGTTAGAGTACAAAATACAAACACGGAACGACCTATAAATGGTACGAGTAATTGTCAATGACTTACAATATTATATCAAAGCAATGAGTTGAAATTCGTTTTCTTAGCTTTTATAATATTGATTTATGATGATCAATCAATTATTATGAAATTTCAGTGATTGAAACATGTTGACATTACTGGCTAAGGAAATGTGATAAGTCAAAACTTGAATAACTTTATTATATACTATTATAAAAACACAATGACGGTGGCAATAAAAAAATATTAAATGCTTTTGGCCCACTTTGGTTATCCAACATGCAGCCAAAAATATTAGTAAATGCTTTTGGCCCAGTCTGCTTATCCAATATCCATCCTGTATGAAGTTTCGAAAATTATCCAAAAAATACCCTGAAGTTGATGACCCTTTGCAAAAGGAGTCTTTTTCCAAAAAAAATGTTTTGAAAATTTAGAAAAATTACGCAAAATACCCCTAAAGTCGTCGCCCTTTTACAGAAAGAGTCCTGACCGTTTTTTTTTTTTAAATCTAACGAACAGCCACCCGCAAAATGTCGGTGCTTAATAATTTTTTTTTTTTTTTTTTTTCACTTTTTTCAACCCAAAACATAAGCCCAAAAAGACCAGCCCAAAAACGATAGAAAAATATGAGAAAATGTCAAAAAATACCCCTGCAGTCGACGCCCCATTGCAAAAGGAGTCCTTTTCCAAAAAGTCTATTTCAAAAGTTTGGGAAAATGACACAAAATACCCCTAAAATCGTGACCTCTTTGCAGAACGAGTCCTTTTTCAAATACAAATATCTTGATGTTACTTATAGTACTTTGTATTGCTAAATTGTTTTGGCCAACATGGTTGCAAAAAACTGATGTCAATCACCCTGCGCAACGCGCGGGCTGCCCGACTCGTTATATTAATGAAAAACTCATAAAAAAATTAAAAAAAATTCCGGCCACGATATAATATGAAACCTAGAATTTAGTTTTTTTTTTTTTGGAATGCGACTTTCAATTTTTTGGATTAGAGAGTCGTACCTGCCATAAAGGCAGGCCCTCATCCACTACATACCAGACTATGTTGTCTTAACCGGGCCCACGCTGGTGTGGTGGGGATTGAACGGCTTTCGCCCGGAAACCGTACTGCCTCCACACGAGATTACTCGCTGGAGTAACAGCCGGATGAAAACCGGGGCCGGCTCGGATTCGAGTCTGTGACATTACTTGCTCACAGACTCTCCTCTTCATTGCCTATGATAACAACAGTGCATGTGGGCCGCCCTTCTGTGAGGACTTCCCGGTTGGTCACCCAACCGGTACTACTCCCACAGAGGGCTCCTTAACCCTTTAAACCTTCCACCACTAGACCGCATACAAGTTGTTACCTAGAATTTAGTTATACCAGAGAACTAATTTATATGAATGTAAATGTAAACAAATTTTTTATTGGAGTTTCAAGCTCAATAAAGCAGATTGTACGTCCTGCTAAAAGGATTAATCAACCAGAAAGAAGTTGAGTGTGTAATTGACATGTAAATTATCATTTCTCTGAAAAATAGACTATCTAAACACAAAATAACGCATAGTAAGGTAGTTATTCGAGTTAATTCGACCCACATAGTTGTTACTGATTTATTGTCCATTAATTTCCCCAATCATTTACAATGAAGTCATTTTCATTTTCATTTTATATTTGTATAAACTTGTTTTCCAATAATCACATGTTAAATCAATGCCACATACTCACATTTGATATCAAATTTCTTAGTAATAACATATTGGCGAACACAAACAAGATTATTTGAATATCAAGTTAGGACAACTATAATGGTCAATGGATTATAAAACCATATTAGTTTTTATAAGATTATTCGATAACTAATACGTCATTTGTTAATAGGACGTAAAATCCATCAACAATCATTGAGTGTGATGATCGCGCTTAGTGAGCCCCAAACTAGACTATACTTTTTGGAATCTTTTGTCGAGTTGATCTCGATTAGCTAATGAGTAGCTCGACTCCTTTACACTCTTGGATCTAAGCATATTGCTCCGAAACTCCAGACATTTGCCACATTGTTTGCACGAAAACGTAGGAACCGTTTGAGGCTTCATACGAGGACTCCATCTTCTATCCATTTATTTCCTCCCTTTTGTTGTTTCCAATGAGAATTATAAAGATTTCCAATGAGAATGATAAAGATCGCACTTCGCTGCGATTAAAACTAGGGCGAAAGCTAAAGATATGCAACATATTTATTCAAACAAATGATCTATGCAACGAACATTGAAAATTACCGGTATACGCAAAATACTTTCAAATTGTGAACAAAATACGCAATATGACCGGGAACTAGGGTTACCAACTTTGAAAAGTTCAGTAATGGTCTATGTGGCTTGCGTTGACTTTCATTGATCATCCCATGACTTTTTTTTTTTTTTTTTTTTTTTTTTTTTCACTTAAAAAAGTTACAGTAAAGGTCCCTATGGTTTGCGTTGACTTTCACTTTTAGTCCTTGTCTTTTTCTTTTTTTTTTCACTTATAGCTTTTTTTTTCATGCAATTTTTTTTTTTTTCCAAATTTCAAACCAATGTACGTAATATGATCACTTTTACACTTACTATACATATACTTTAAAGTGATTATTTTATTTCTTCCCTTTTACACTTATTATAAATATACTTTAACGCAACGTTTAGGAAAAAAATTATTATTATTATTATTATTTTTCATTCATTCATCATTTATTCAAACAAGTTTTTGTATTCCCCCCCCCCCCCCCCCACACAACACACACACACAATATTTTTTTTTTTTGGTAAAGTGATAATTTTGTTTCTTTACTTTTACACTTATTACACATATACTTTAACGCAACGTTAAGAAAAAAATTTGTTTACTTTTTCACTTAGAACTTTTTTTTATTCATTTAATCATACACCAATTTTTTTACACTTATTACAATTACTAACACACTATTTTCTTACATTTATCACACTATTATTACAATTAGAAAAAATTACACGGATGGTCCTTGTGGTTTAACGTAATTACAAGTTTGGGAGCTATTTCATTTTATTTACGCCAGACATACCTATTTTGGGAAACGTTTAACGCGTTTGGTCCCTAAGTTGGATGGGCGTTATCTTTCTCCGTTAAGTGTTTGCATCGTTAGTCCCTTCGTTAGTTTTGTTTGCATCGTTAGCCCTATTTTTTGCATCGTTATCTTTCTCTGTTATAACACAACTTAGTAAATGGTCCATTTAGATATAATTTGACCTGTCATTTCAAAGAGTTTTGGACTGGTTCAAAAATATATAAAAATACCGTTGGACTCGTTTTTTCGTGCTCTTTCCAATGGTGTGTGGTATGTGCTTAAACACATACCATTTCTAGACCAAAACCGGACCCAAAATGACCAAAAAACCCGACCAAAATGCCAAATATATTGTGTTTTTGTGTTTTTACATATGCAGGCACGGATATCAAAGAAAATGACAAAATCAAGCATAGAACCGGGAAACCGAGCACGAGATATGGAAGTGTTATTTTTAGCCGATGCCGGGAAGTAATTATGGTCAACAAGTCAACCGAGGTCCTCATATTTTCAGAAATTGTCAAATTCACCCTTGGATCTACTTTGGAATATTGGCAGAATGAATCCCTTGATTTCAGAAGAATACACGTTTGGCCCTTATATCCTTTAATCACCAAATCATTAAATCACTAAAAATTAGTCCTAAATCCGGATTTAAAAAAAAAAAAAAAAAAAAAAAAAAACAAACCCACAACAAAACTTACCCAACCCACCCACTACCACCAACCGGCCCACGTTCACTAACAAACCATCGGCCCAACCTTTACCCCACTTGACCCGATCCAACAATAAAACCCCACCCGGTCAATGTTTTTCTTAACTAATATTACCCTCAGTCAAAGTCAAATGACAAAAAGTAATAACAAACACATTCACCCTTATCCCTTTCTCACAAACACGCGCCCCTCTTTACCCCAATTCCCCAAACCGATGAACCCTAATTACCTAACCCGAAAAATTACCACAATTAAGGGTAATTCAGTCATTGCACGGACTTCGAGGATACTACTGACACAAGGAATGACGCGTGGCAGCAGTCGATTGGTCCGAACACGCATGAATTATGATCGTACGGTCAAGAGTTGAAGCTTGGAGATAAAGGGAAGATCCAAGGGTGGTGGATAGCTGATGATACGCACGGATCGCCAACGTGGACCCTCGAGAAGGATCGATTGAAGCCTATAAATAGCGGGGATTATTTCCGATCGAAGGCTAGTTTTTTTTAGTAGTTAATTTTTTTAGATAGAAATGTTTTTATTTTAATTGTTTTATTGTCGAATTTTTTATTTCCGATTGTATTCCGAATTTAATGTTTGTAATCGATCATTGTGATTAATGAACAAATTTTATTTCGGTTTTGTTAAAATTGTCTCATTGTTTTGAGTTTATATAATTGTTTTGAGGTTAATGTTTGAGATTAAATTCAGTTTTATCCGAATTAAAGTAAGCTAATTTTGTTTTTAGTTTTTAGTTTAAAGTTTAAATAGATTTTGTTTAATCAAATTTTGAGGATAATTTTGTTTTGTTTTTGTTCTGAGTATTATTTCAGTAAAAGAAAAAAAAAAAAAAAAAAAAAAAAAAAAAAAAAAAAAAAAAAAAATTCTCTCTGATAAGTTGTTAAGCTGCTGGAATAGCTGTGGGATGGTATAGAAGCTGTTTGATAAGCTGGTAAAGAAGCTGATAAGCTAGGGCTGCTGTGGTATTAAGTTCGTTAGAAGCTGTTCTGGGGTATATTATTTTAGTTGGCTTAAAAGCCTGGGTAGTTTTGAAGTCCTGAGTTCTGAGATCTCTAATATTAGCAGGATGAACTTGTGAGTATTGTTCGATATATTTGTTTTTTTTTAGTAGCTCTTGTTGTTTGCTATTTGTTCTGAGTATTGTTGCTTTTTAGTATTGTGAGAATTGTTGCTTTTTAGTATTGTTGGTTGTGAGTATTGTTGTTTGATATATTTGCTTTTTAGTTTTTAATATTAGGTTGAATTTAGCTTGTGCATTTAGATTTTGGAACCTGAGTTTGCTTGTGAGCTTTTATGTTCATTTAAAAAGCTATTTAGAACCTGAGATAGTGATATTCTGTGAGTTTGCTTGTGAGTTTGCTTTTTTAAAAAGCTACTTAAAAAGCTATTTTGTGAGTTTGCTTGTGAGCTTTTTTTTTATTTTGGAACCTGAGTTTGCTTGTGCATTTAGATTTTCTGAGTTTGCAAAAGTTTCAGAAAATCACTAATTAGCCCCTGTCTTCGTTAGAGTAAATTTATTATTCCGTTTTTGCACTTTTAGTCCCTAGACTTTTATCTTGTCTTCGTTTTTAAACTTTTAGATTTAAATAAAATTTCCGAAAATACATTTTCAGTCCCTTGAGTTTTAAATTTTGAATTTTAGTCTATAAATTTTGTTTTCTTTATAAAACTTACTTCAAAAAAAGAAAAATTACATTCTCGGTTTTTCTTTTATAATTTAGTCCATTAGTTATATTTTTACTTTTGCATTTTAGTCAAAACACCTAATTAGTTTCTAATAGTTTTAATTCATAAAAAAATTATTAAAAAGTCAAAAAAAAGATATTTTTCTTTTTCCAAAAATTTTATTTTATTTAATCTAGGAAAATTATTTTGATATTTTTAGTTTTTAAATTTCACAAAATCATTTTTAGTTACGTTTTATAATACGTCGCATAACGTTTTTAATTTCAAAAATTTCACTTTTAAAATTCATATGCTTAGTTTAATTGTTGCATTAGATTAATTAATTGTTTACTTTTATTATTTTAATTGTTCGTAGCATAAAATCACAAATCAATCACTCTTTTTCACACATTCACTACACGTATTCGACTCCGAAACAAAGACTCGATATTCGACCTTCGTTGGGAAACGACCCGGGGAAAACGCATACGTTGCCTTTTCCTTCGGAAAAATAAAAGCACTACTAAAGAAACGAATCATCAAAAAAAATGGCGCCGCTGCCGGGGAAGGCTTGAAAAGAGTTGGAGTTTCGCCATAAGAATCGTGTTTTGAAGACCCTTCCTCGGAAGTTTTCGTTTTCATAAAAATAAAAAAATACAAAAATATAATAATTAAAAAACACTTTTTCTAAAGTGTTTTCACCATTAATAATAAATCCTCGGTCTTCCGTTGAAGGAGGGCGGTTGTAAACCATTCCGAATAAACAACAAAAGAGATCGGAAAATTAATCGTTTCTTGGATTATTTCTTTACTACAACCTAATTACGGGGTTTAAGGAAGTCTTGACATTAAATTGCAGACTGAAGAGAGATCCATTCTTCTCTCCCGCCACGCTGCGCGTAGTTTTGAAAGAAACGAGTACGGTTGATCAACGATCACCAAAAAGATAATAATTCTAATTTTTTCCTTAATTAAAAATCCAAAAAGATTTTCTCTTCAAATTTATTTTCCATTTCTCTTTTGTGATTTTTCATGTTTCTAAATTTCAAAACCCAAAAATAATCTTCTTATCCTCTTAACCATTTGATTCTATCTCTTTATCCCTCTTATATTTAATTCTTATGGAGTCACCCGGATATCACTGCTTTATATGTGGAGATCCGTTGGAGACTAATTCACTTTGTAACCGATGTTTTTGCAACGAATGTGGATTTAGTCGTGGACTTTGTATGTGTTCTTATTCGAAAGCTGAAACTTCATTCGCTTATGAATCTAATCCAAACTCTTTCAATGAACCGTCAAATTCCTCCGACTATTCTCCACAGCCCAATTTATTTTCGTTCAATCAACGTTATTGCTGTGGGTGTGGAGATCCGTTAGATGGTTTTCTATGTCGACGATGTACCTGCGAGTGGTGTGGAAATGATCTTATAAATGGCATTTGTTTAAATTGCTATTCGAACTCTTCAAATTTCAACCACCCTCCACAGAATTCATATGAGCACGAGGCGTACTATCAAAGTTCCAATGATACATCGTTTCAAAATTCACCGACTTTTTCTTGTGAAAATTGTGGGGGTCCTCATAATGATTATCAATGTCAACCGTGGAATCAAAATTACTATGAACCTAATCCTTGCTATAGTACTCCCGGTTTTGACAATTTCCAACCCCCACAACACCATATGATTCAACCACAACCTCAGTCACCTCCTGAAGAAATACTCAATAAAGAGCAACTTCTCGTTGCTATGCTTGAAACACTAAAAGAACTTAAGGCTTTACGTACCCCAGAAGAACCTCATCAGAAAACTTATGGAGAACTTCTAGCTGAAGAACAAGCAGCTAAAATAAGTTCTAATTATCGTCAAACTTTCGTTTATGACGACGATGACGATGATGAGGATTCTGGGTGGGGAGTTTATGAGAATTCGTCAGTTGCAACCATACCCGTCGTTCCTACCAAAGAACCCGAGGACTCTCTAAAAATGGGGGACGAGCATCTAAACACTAATCCGGCAACGGAATCAGACGGTGTTGAGAATCTTGTCCCAATCCCAAGTGAGTCCGAGGAAATATCTGACAGTGAAAGTGATTTGCAATTTTATGGTGAATCTCTTGACGTATCTAAGGTTACTTCCGGGATTTTCTCTAACCCTCTTTTTGAATTCAATGATGAGTATACTTCTTGCAAAATTAATCCTCTTTTCGATGGAGGGTTAGAGAACGTTGAGGACGAGGACTCTACTTTTGATGAGCCGATTTTACCAATACCTCGCCCCGACGATTCCCATGACTCAGCAAGGGAAATTCTTTTTCTTGAAAAATTGCTTAACAGTGATCCCCTTCCAGAAACTGAGTCATGTCACGTTAATCCATCACCCCCTCGCCCTTCTGCTAAACCACCTGATGATGGAATTCTTTCTGCTATTGAGTCAGATACGGAGACAATAATGGACGAGGTGCAAACTTCTAGCATACAAAGTACAGCACATGTCCCACCTCCGTATATCCTTTCAGAGCTCAAGCTCAAAGACGAACTTCATAAGAATCATATCATATCTCCTCCAGAGTATGATTTCTATGATTTTGAGGAAGATCATGACCCGGGGGGAGATGTACTCTATCCTAAGAGTTTGATTATCAATGATTTCACCCCAACCCTCCCTCCCGAGGTTCTCAAGAGTTTAGATAATGAAGAATGGATTCCCATTCTGATTATGATCTTTCTTCCTTTCTTCACCTACTCGGTGACTTCTCCTCTCCTTCACTCATTTGTGAGTGAAGATATCATTTTTGACCCCGGCATTTCTCATTCTTTTATGCCATGGGTATCTCATCGGAGTGGAACTTTCGTATGCTTCAATGTTTATCCAAACATCTTGAACGAAAGTCCGATGGAGATTATCTTTTCCACTTGCTCCCCCATGGACAAATAAATTCGGGTTCGAGTCAAGCTCATGTGACTCGGTTACCAAAAACAAGCGCTTCGTGGGAGGCACCCCATGCTTATCCATCTATCTTCTTTCTATTTTCTTAATAAAGAGGAGGGGATCCTCCTCCATATCTTGTGTTTCGTGTTTTCTGTGATATGTCCAGGAATGCCCGATGATGAAGACTCTCGTGCTCGTAGTTTCCTTCACGCTACTCGAGTTTCATCATCCGCTGCTTATCAATATCCTAAAATCTTATCGTTTACATCTATCTTTTGGCATAATTAATAAACGGCCTTAGATTTATGTAGGAGAACCCGTACCTTTAAGACATTGAGGACAATGTCTCGTTCTAGTCTGGGGGGGTAATCTTGCGATTTGATTTTTGCCTTGCATTTTTGCTATTGTCTCGTGCAACCCCGTTTTTCCTCCAAAATTGAAAAAAATCCAAAAAAAAAAAAAAAAAAATGAGAAAAATTTAAAATTTTTTGCAAAAATATAATAAATTTTGACATTTTTGTTGATTTTCCGCTGGTGAGAGTAGGAATAAAATTCTGACTTGATCGGGCGTGTTGAGCCCTAGCTTGTCTCCTTAACCATTTATAATCTATAAGCTCGTGCTAGTCTTTTACACAAGGAGCTAGAAAACGCGAATTCTTTTTAAGAATTTGCAAGTTCCCGTATTGACTTTATATATGCATGGCTTGATTATAAGGCTAAGCATTCGCGGATCTTATTCTTTAAGATTTTAAATTTGCGAAGAACGAGAAATGATAGAGTTGTTCATAAGTTAGATTGCTAAACGTGGAGTAGTGGTTCTCTTTAGAGCTCATCGAAGTTATTTGTGGTTTTTTGTTCCCATCAGCTTGTTTCACCAAAAATAATACTCTATAAATAATTAAAGCTATTTTGGTTTTTGGCGAAATTTAGTTTTTAATCCTTCTTAAGATAATCCTTGCTTATAAGAGTTGGGTACACATCAAGGTACTGTCAGTGTTACGGTGTAATAGACTATTCCATCTTGCCGGCTCGCAACCGATGTTGGGATTGTTATAAAAGCCGTAGGACTCGGGATTTGGCAAAATATATAATGAATAATAAATAATAATAATAATCCAAAGCCATAAAAAGTTTTCTGCATCTTGCCGGTTCGCAGCCGATGTTGTAGACTTCTAATAAAGGCAGAGGAAAAATTCCAAGGTCATAATAGACTATCACATCTTGCCGGTTCGCAGCCGATGTTGTGATTGTTATAAAGGGCCAAGGATTAATAATAATATGTGCTTAATAATGTTAAAAATGCCAAATTTCGACTCCGAGGTATCCTAATAAAGGCTTCCGTCTCTGGACTCGTAGATGAGTTGTTTCGGTCGCAAATAAAAGGGATATTCTCAAAATCGTGCTAAATCAGAGACCTTGATGTGGACCTCATTTTTGTATGCAACGGTTTTCGAGGGAAGGGTTGGAAACTACTTAGCGTCTAAACTAGGTATCTTTATCAGCTTAAAAATTATCGAAACGAGAATTTGAAGAAATTCATTTCTCACCAAAAATAAAATAAATAGAGGAAAATAGGAATTTGGGAACGAGAAGTCCACAATTAGCTTTTTGAGTAGTGTTGGCAATCTAACTTGTAAATGACAATGATTTCGTTTTTAAGCTTAGTTTGGGGACTCGTGAAAAATCAGGGACGACGAATTTTATCCGTATGGTCACTTCTTCATGAGTCGTGTTTCCTACTCGAAGACCCTAAAAATTATCGAAAGATAATGATTGTCAACAAAAGCCGTCACATGAATAATAAGAAAAATATAAAAATACAAAAATAGAATAAAAAGGAAAATCGGGGAGTTCTTATAACATTGCATGAGGACATTGCAATAGCTTAGTCTGGGGGAATTTTGGTATGTGCTTAAACACATACCATTTCTAGACCAAAACCGGACCCAAAATGACCAAAAAACCCGACCAAAATGCCAAATATATTGTGTTTTTGTGTTTTTTACATATGCAGGCACGGATATCAAAGAAAATGACAAAATCAAGCAAAGAACCGGGAAACCGAGCACGAGATATGGAAGTGTTATTTTTAGCCGATGCCGGGAAGTAATTATGGTCAACAAGTCAACCGAGGTCCTCATATTTTCAGAAATTGTCAAATTCACCCTTGGATCTACTTTGGAATATTGGCAGAATGAATCCCTTGATTTCAGAAGAATACACGTTTGGCCCTTATATCCTTTAATCACCAAATCATTAAATCACTAAAAATTAGTCCTAAATCCGGATTTAAAAAAAAAAAAAAAAAAAAAAAAAAAAACAAACCCACAACAAAACTTACCCAACCCACCCACTACCACCAACCGGCCCACGTTCACTAACAAACCATCGGCCCAACCTTTACCCCACTTGACCCGATCCAACAATAAAACCCCACCCGGTCAATGTTTTTCTTAACTAATATTACCCTCAGTCAAAGTCAAATGACAAAAAGTAATAACAAACACATTCACCCTTATCCCTTTCTCACAAACACGCGCCCCTCTTTACCCCAATTCCCCAAACCGATGAACCCTAATTACCTAACCCGAAAAATTACCACAATTAAGGGTAATTCAGTCATTGCACGGACTTCGAGGATGCTACTGACACAAGGAATGACGCGTGGCAGCAGTCGATTGGTCCGAACACGCATGAATTATGATCGTACGGTCAAGAGTTGAAGCTTGGAGATAAAGGGAAGATCCAAGGGTGGTGGATAGCTGATGATACGCACGGATCGCCAACGTGGACCCTCGAGAAGGATCGATTGAAGCCTATAAATAGCGGGGATTATTTCCGATCGAAGGCTAGTTTTTTTTAGTAGTTAATTTTTTAGATAAAAATGTTTTTATTTTAATTGTTTTATTGTCGAATTTTTTATTTCCGATTGTATTCCGAATTTAATGTTTGTAATCGATCATTGTGATTAATGAACAAATTTTATTTCGGTTTTGTTAAAATTGTCTCATTGTTTTGAGTTTATATAATTGTTTTGAGGTTAATGTTTGAGATTAAATTCAGTTTTATCCGAATTAAAGTAAGCTAATTTTGTTTTTAGTTTTTAGTTTAAAGTTTAAATAGATTTTGTTTAATCAAATTTTGAGGATAATTTTGTTTTGTTTTTGTTCTGAGTATTATTTCAGTAAAAGAAAAAAAAAAAAAAAAAAAAAAAAAAAAAAAAAAAAAAAAAAAATTCTCTCTGATAAGTTGTTAAGCTGCTGGAATAGCTGTGGGATGGTATAGAAGCTGTTTGATAAGCTGGTAAAGAAGCTGATAAGCTAGGGCTGCTGTGGTATTAAGTTCGTTAGAAGCTGTTCTGGGGTATATTATTTTAGTTGGCTTAAAAGCCTGGGTAGTTTTGAAGTCCTGAGTTCTGAGATCTCTAATATTAGCAGGATGAACTTGTGAGTATTGTTCGATATATTTGTTTTTTTTTAGTAGCTCTTGTTGTTTGCTATTTGTTCTGAGTATTGTTGCTTTTTAGTATTGTGAGAATTGTTGCTTTTTAGTATTGTTGGTTGTGAGTATTGTTGTTTGATATATTTGCTTTTTAGTTTTTAATATTAGGTTGAATTTAGCTTGTGCATTTAGATTTTGGAACCTGAGTTTGCTTGTGAGCTTTTATGTTCATTTAAAAAGCTATTTAGAACCTGAGATAGTGATATTCTGTGAGTTTGCTTGTGAGTTTGCTTTTTTAAAAAGCTACTTAAAAAGCTATTTTGTGAGTTTGCTTGTGAGCTTTTTTTTTATTTTGGAACCTGAGTTTGCTTGTGCATTTAGATTTTCTGAGTTTGCAAAAGTTTCAGAAAATCACTAATTAGCCCCTGTCTTCGTTAGAGTAAATTTATTATTCCGTTTTTGCACTTTTAGTCCCTAGACTTTTATCTTGTCTTCGTTTTTAAACTTTTAGATTTAAATAAAATTTCCGAAAATACATTTTCAGTCCCTTGAGTTTTAAATTTTGAATTTTAGTCTATAAATTTTGTTTTCTTTATAAAACTTACTTCAAAAAAAGAAAAATTACATTCTCGGTTTTTCTTTTATAATTTAGTCCATTAGTTATATTTTTACTTTTGCATTTTAGTCAAAACACCTAATTAGTTTCTAATAGTTTTAATTCATAAAAAAATTATTAAAAAGTCAAAAAAAGATATTTTTCTTTTTCCAAAAATTTTATTTTATTTAATCTAGGAAAATTATTTTGATATTTTTAGTTTTTAAATTTCACAAAATCATTTTTAGTTACGTTTTATAATACGTCGCATAACGTTTTTAATTTCAAAAATTTCACTTTTAAAATTCATATGCTTAGTTTAATTGTTGCATTAGATTAATTAATTGTTTACTTTTATTATTTTAATTGTTCGTAGCATAAAATCACAAATCAATCACTCTTTTTCACACATTCACTACACGTATTCGACTCCGAAACAAAGACTCGATATTCGACCTTCGTTGGGAAACGACCCGGGGAAAACGCATACGTTGCCTTTTCCTTCGGAAAAATAAAAGCACTACTAAAAACGAATCATCAGTGTGCTCGGGGTATTTTTCCGAGTTCGTCTGAACCTCGTTAAACGCGAAAACGTCGCCGAAACTCATCCGAAAATCACCGTTTTTGCTTTGTTCTCAAACCCTTATACATCCGAAAATTACTTTTTTTTTTCGAAAATAATTTTTTTACAAAAATTAATTTTTTTTCGAAATTAATTTTTTTTTAGAAAAATTACTTTTTTTTCGAAATTAATTTTTTTACAAAAATTAGTTTTTTTTTCTAAATTAATTTTTTTTTGAAATTAATTATTTTACAAAAATTACTTTTTTTTCGAAATTAATATTTTTTACAAAAATTACTTTTTTTTCGAAATTAATATTTTTTACAAAAATTACTTTTTTTCGAAATTAATTTTTTTTCGAAATTAATTTTTTGACAAAAATTACTTTTTTTTCGAAATTACTTTTTTTTCGAAATTAATTTTTTTTGCAAAATTATTTTTTTACAAAAATTACTTTTTTTTGAAATTATTTTTTTTACAAAAATTAATTTTTTTTTCGAAATTAATTTCTAAAAAAAATTAATTTCGAAAAAAAAAGTAATTTTTATAAAAAAATTAATTATTCTAAAAAAATTAATTTTTCTAAAAAGAAAATTAATTTCGAAAAAAAAAGTAATTTTTGTAAAAAAATTAATTTGTAAAAAAAATTAAATTTTCTAAAAAAATTAATTTCGAAAAAAAAAGTAATTTTTGTAAAAAATTAATTTCGAAAAAAAAAGTAATTTTTCTAAAAAAAAAAAGTTAATTTCGAAAAAAAATTAATTTCAAAAAAAAAAATTAATTTTTGTAAAAAAAATTAATTTTTGTAAAAATATTATTTTCGAAAAAAAAAGTAATTTTCGGATGTATAAGGGTTTGAGAACAAAGCAAAAACGGTAATTTTCGGATGAGTTTCGACGACGTTTTCGCGTTTAACGAGGTTCAGACGAACTCGGAAAAATTTACCAAGCAAACCATTGGAAAGAGCACGAAAAAACGAGTCCAACGGTATTTTTATATATTTTTGAACCAGTCCAAAACTCCTTGAAATGGCAGGTCAAATTATATCTAAATTGACCATTTACTAAGTTGTGTTATAACAGAGAAAGATAACGATGCAAAAAATAGGACTAACGATGCAAATAAAACTAACGGAGGGACTAACGATGCAAACACTTAACGGAGAAAGATAACGCCCATCCAACTTAGGGACCAAACGCGTTAAACGTTTCCCAAAATAGGTATGTCTGGCGTAAATAAAATGAAATAGCTCCAAAACTTGTAATTACGTTAAACAACAAGGACCATCGGTGTAATTTTTTCTTCTTCTTATTATTATTATTATTATTATTATTATTATTATTATTATTATTATTATTATTATTTTTACTTTTTTCATTTATTCATACACTATTTTTTGACACTTATTATACTCATACTCTAATGAAACTTCAGAAGAAAAAAATTCTAAAAGTTGCGTTATTAATATACTTATAGTTTACACCTCTCATGTGAATTATATTTCTTTAAAAGAATTTAATGTGTTAAAGTATACGTGTAATAAGTGTAAAAGTGAAGAAACAAAAAAATTATCACTTTACAAAAAAAAAAAAAAAAAAAAAAAAAAAAAAAAAAAAAAAAAACCTTCTCTGAATAAATGAAAAAAAAAGTAAAAATAATTTTTTTTCTAAATGCTGCGTTAAAGTATATGTATAATAAGTGTAAAAGGGAAGAAACAAAATTATCACTCTATAGTATATGTATAATAAGTGTAAAAGTGATCATATTACGTACATTGGTTTGAAATTTGGAAAAAATATATATATAAAAAATAGGAAAAAAAAAGTAAATAAAAAGGACTAAAAGTGAAAGTCAACGCAAACCATAGGGACCATTAGTGTAACTTTTCTAAGTGAAAAAAAAGTCAAGGGATGATCGGTGAAAGTCAATGCAAGCCACAGGGACTATTAATGTAACTTTTTCAAAGTTGATAACCTGCTAGTTCCCGGTCATATTGCATATTTTGTTCACAATTTAAAAGTATTTTGCGTATACTTGTAATTTCCAAAGTTCGTTGCGTAGATCGTCTTTTAAAAAAAAAATATATTGCGTATCTTTAGTTTTCACCCTTAAAAGCATAGTCTAATGTTTGTATTTGTTTTGTTTATTATTATTATTATTATTATTATTATTATTATTATTTTTACCTTTTTTTTTTTTTTTTTACTTATTATTACATCACCACCACCAACAAATGTGGTGGGGTGGTATTTGGTCAAGGTTTAGTCGTTCTGACCACCCAATATTTGTTTTTAAGAAGTTCACATTTTTTTTTTTTTTATTCTTATTTTTTTTTGTGTGTGATTGTGTTGTGGTTTGTATTTTTGTTTAAATGATGTATGTTTGTGCTTAATGTATGAGTTACAACTAGTTTTGCAAAACATACCAAACAATCTCAACCGGAGATTGTTTTAAAGAAGTTCACTTTTTTTTCTTTTTTTTTTTTTTTTTTTTTTTTTTTTTTTTTTTGGGTGTATGTGATTGTGTTGTGGTTTGTATTTGTTTTTAAATGATGTATGTTTGTGCTTAATGTATGAGCTACAACTAGTTTTGCAAAACATACCAAACAATCTCAACCGGAGATTGTTTTTAAGAAGTTCACTTTTTTTTTTTTTTTTTGGTGTATGTGATTCTGTTGTGTGTTTGTATTTGTGTTTAAATGATGTATGTTTGTGCTTAATGTATAAGCTACAACTAGTTTTGCAAAGCAAACAATCTCAACCGGAGATTATTTCAGAAGCTAAAATGAAGGTTATGTTTCAAGGGCTTATGATTTTGAATTGCTCGCAATAGAGTTGTCAGAACTCGTGACAAAGCTATTTTTATAAGCTCAAGCTCGATAAACACCGATAAGCTGTGCGCACTTGCTTTTATGAATAATTATAACTATAATCACTATATATAACAGGAACTTGACAAATTAGCTCTCCTGACTTTGATTCTCGAAGCATGTCTTGTTGACTTTGACTTTTTCTTTTTCAACAAGTATGTCGCTAATTGAGTCCTAATTTTAAACAGAAAGCTGAAAAACTAGCTGCTGTGAATCGAAAATATAGCCTGTGGATTTAATGCGGGCACTGGTTCATTCCACGCAACATGAAGATTGAGGAGTATGGTGCTTGTTGAACAACTCCTTGAGGTTTCATATCATATTCGTTATATTCAGCACCGCTTGTGGTTTTGGCAATTCTGCTATTGAGTAAATAAATACCTATATGCTTAACACTTTATCCAAGCTAGAATTTAGAGTTTATTAGTCCCGAGAATATTGTTCACAAGGTGATTGGCCAGATAAGGTGTAATTGCAGATTGATTTGCGGTGGGATAGAATGGCAGAACTTCTGGACGCAATTGAAAATGGGCTCGGTATAGGTCTTTATTTTGTTACTTATGAGCACTATCATACCATCTCATGAGGTCAACAATAATATACTCACAAACTTACAATTAGCATAATGCAGATCATATGATGAATTTTGGCACTATTGCTGTTACTATTGGACCCTTTGTAGCTTGCGGCTTTGTCTCAGAATTTCACGGGAAGAATAACTGTCATGACGCACCCTTTGGCACGTTCGTAGTAGTTCAGTGGTAACCTTTTACCACTTGTGCATCCCCTTTAGACATTTAACTTTGGCGAAACAGCAACCATTTACATTCATTTCTTGGATTGAACATATCATTGTGTTTGATGTGTGAACGAATGTGTCATTGTTAGCCTAGAAATTTGACATGGTATGAGATCCTTTGGTTTCAAGTATGATTTGTTCATTTCATGGATTTTACTAGAACTTGGACCAAAATGTTGTCATGTACGCATTTTCTTCAACAACTGTTAAAAGCTTCAGCTTAAAATCCAATAAGATTTCATTTTTGGTCTAGAATAAGCAAGTTTCTATTTACAAAACTCAAATCCCGCAGTCTAACATTTTAAAATAAACTATAATCGTGTTATTTGATTTAGAAGAAGGGACTGACGGTAACTGCTCGTTCGCCGAGAATGGAGCTGATAGTTAAAGATTTGAAAAAATAGACATGGTTTTTTATTTTGTCCCACATTGATCGTGAAACAAACTATAGAGTATCTTATAAGTAAGACAAGGGATAACTTGTTCAGAATAGAACACATATTAAGGATAAGCATAGGGTTATCCAAATTTACAATCTTTTTCTTTTTTTCCCTTACTTTAAACGTTTTGAACCTTAATCGGTTTCATAGATATAAAAAGTCAAAATGCATAGAAAATGTGTTAAAGGTGACTAATATTTGGATATGAAGTTTCAAGTTTGTCGAGTCGATATCGGTTAGCTCATGAGTAGCTTGACTCCTTTACACTCTTGGATTTAAGCATATTGCTCCGAAATTCCAGCCTCATTTGCCATATTGTTTCCCCGAAAACGTAGGAACCGTTTTCGGCTTCATACAAGGACTCCCGGAAGCAGTATATACATCTTCTATCCATTTATTCCCCCCCCCCCCCTCTTTTGTTGTTTCCAATGAGAATTATAAAGAACGTCTTTGTCGCGATTACAAGTACTGTCTATTATTTGTGTTTGTACGGTTAAAATTAACGATTTTTTTTTTTTTTTGATTGCTTATTACACCCCCCCCCCCCCCCAAATGTGGTGGTTGGTATTTGGGCAAGGTTTAGTCGACCGGACCACCAAATGGGTTTTAAGGAAGTTCACTCTTTTTTGTTGTTGTTGTGTGTTTATGTGAGTGTGTTGTGGTGTGTATTTGTGTCTAAATTATGCATGCTTTTGTGGTGGATTTAGTGGTCTTTATTAAGGGGATTTAGTGGTGGGAGTGGATGTTGATGTGACACCCGACCACAACAACCACACATCTTATTACATCCAGTCTTAGATGGCATGAGTAAGACGGGGGGCCAGGAGACTGTGAGGTCAGATAAGGGAGGACAGGGTTAGGTGTGAGACGAAGTAGTTTTGGCAAGATGTAGCCATGTAGGTGACGAGTGCGTGGTATGTGTCTCCTTTCCCTTGTGTGAAAATATACCCGGTTACTTTAAGACCCACACAAACACCAAAGAGGGTTCATCAACAAAGTTTTGCCTCATTTCTGGTTTACTGGTAATGTCTTGCCAGTTCATGCATTTCTTTTAGACTTGTAACTTCGAGAAAACAGCAATCTATAACTTTCACTTCGTGGACTGACCGTATCGTTGTGATTATTTTGTGAATGAACGTGTCGTTGTTAGACTAGAATATTGACATGGTATGAGATTCTTGGGTTTCAAGTATCTTTTGTCGGCCATTTGATAAATCTGAGTGCATCTATGTTTTGGTAGTCCGATTAAAAGTCAAACTTTATAAATCACTTTAAGAAAACTTGGATTATCTATGAAATAATATAAATATTGTAATCATATTAACACAAATTGAATAATTCTTGGAAAAATTTTGTTTCGGGTCAACTCATCCCGACACGACCCATTTCAACCCATACCGAGAATGCCCATTTCGACCCATTACTCAACCTGTCTAACCACCTATTTTGCATCCTCTACAGTCAATATTAACATTTTGAACAAATCCAGCTTATTTATTAACTTACTTGAAATGTTTATCTGAGAGGCATGAACAGTTTCCCCTTCCATTGGCATTCGGACCATCAATCAACTTTCGGTCAACCTCGATGTTTTGACTTTCAACGATATTCGGAATCCAAGCAAAATACAATCAGAAAGATATTCACATTAAAGGTTAAGATTTTAGTAAAACACGATGGCAATTAAGACTAACCTTTTCTTCATCATCGTTTTTATTGCACCTGCTATTCTTGACCAAGATAAACGGGGACTAAGTTCTCCTATACATGAAGCAACAACCTTAATAATACACAAAAAGAGATGTTTTCAGTCTTGTGTGTGCATCTTAGGGGGTGTTTGGGACTGCTTATTTTAAACTGATTGTTGCCCTTCAAAAATAAACATGTACCATTGTACCAACTACTTAAACTAAAGTCATTATAAGGTTTGTTTCAGCTCACTTAGTTTGCCATATCTTTACATCAGTTAGTTTTTAGATCATTGACTTTTATGGTTGACTTTTAAAGTTGACTTTTTAATTATAATATGAAGCAATACTTTATATCCCTCCATTTTTCTTCATGTGAGATGTAACACCCCGTGCCCGCTTATACCAAAAACTTTGACTTTTTATGCGGAAACGCTTGACTTTACCGGACTCATACAATTCTTCATTTAAATAACCAGAACTTATAACATTTAAACCCTTTAAAATACTTTGGAAGGACATATACTCGAACACCTTTCAAAACATTTCACATAAAACTTTATAACACAACCTGACAATCCTTCTGTGACCAACAATACGCCGTATCCCTTTTGAGGGATACGCCACATCAACACTGAGAGACCATACGCCGTATCAACCTAAAGTAATACGCCGCATCACCTTAGACTTCTGATACGCCGCATCTATATATTAGATACGCCGCATCACCAGAAACTTCTGATACGCCGTATCTAACATATTAGATACGCCGCATCTACCAAATTACACAGAACATCAGCAGGAAAACCTGCAGAAGCTTAACACACCCATTTACATAACAAACCACTTATACCACTTTCGTTTAACACCAAACTTCCCATAAATCATTCATTTAGCATATCAAACTAGAATACACGACAATTAACCCGTTTGACTCAAAAATGGGTACGAATAGACCCTAATCCAAACACTCCTTTAACTTTACTCGTTTAACATATAAACATACTTAGATCCATCAAATGACTTCCAAATCGTTGCACAACACTTGACATACACTTTGACACTTGAAAACACATTACAAATTATTAAAAGACCAACGGGGGTACAATCTTGACATTGAGCTCGGTATTCTACCTAGCTCTACTTTCTTACCAAATCCTTCTACCAATCGCATATCCAACATTAATCCTTATCCAAGCCTTCATCTCAATACTTCCGCCTACAAAACATTAAACACTTAAACCGTAAGCACGAATGCTTAGTAAGTAAAACGGGTATAACATAACATTACAATTCATTCTCACATTACACATCATAATCTTAAATCCTTCAATACATCGAACATAAACACATACCTTAGTCCAACCTTGCCTAAGCCATCACTACCTTACACTTACTAACACATAACAACATCACACAAAACATTCATTAATCTTAGCATATATGATCATCTAGACACATAATGCATAGAAGTTATCATAACATTATTTTATAGCCGGTTTACTTACCTTGAGTCCAAGCCAAGACTATCACTAACATCATCCTCAACATCTTCATCTTTATCATCATCATCATTACATCCTAAACCATTATCATCATAACATATAATACATAATCATTAGCTATAATCATGGTTAACACCACCATAACTAACCTCTAAACACTTCTAATCATCATATAATCATATATTGATTATATGATAGCTAATCCCATCATTTACCAACTTAAACCCATTAAAAAACTCATCACATAATCATCATTACTTCTTAATTATCTTAAAAAACCATTTACCCTTTAATCCCAAATTAGGGTTCACAAACCCTAGATTCTTAATCATCAATTAAACACTAATTAATCATCATTACTTACTTGATAACCATGCTAGGAACAAGCTATAGGCTTAACTCTTGAATTATCACCATTAAACCATCATCATCTCATCATCTCTTCCTTTCTTTCTCCTTTGGTTCGACACCCACAGAAACACACTCTCTTTTACAGGAGAGTGTGGTATCTTATAGAATAATAGGAAAGTTTCTAGCTACAAGGGCAATTCTGTCCATTCTGCTTATTTAAGGTCGATGCGCCGCATCTAAAAGTATTTATTAAATAAAAAGAAATGATAAAAACTTTTAGTGACATGCATCATTTCCGGATCAGTAAGGCTGTTGCCTACATTTTTCCCAGATTTTTCATGACCAAATTTTCAGTTTTTTCTTTCCAAAAACGTACTAATCCCATTTGAAAGTTCAAATTAAAAAAAAAAAAAAAAAACAAACAAAAAAAAAAAAAAAACAAAACATTGGCAGTCGTCACAATAAAAATACGAATATAAGTTCAGCAAAGAAAATAGTTCAAACTTCACAATACATCCCTGCTCCCTTACGTCTTCTCCATCCTCTTCATCATCTAGAATCTCAAGGGGATTGAGTGGTCGAGACATGGTGATATTAATGTTTGCGGCTTGTAACGTATCTAAAATTTTCGCCGTGACAATTTTATGCACCTGACTTTGGGCATACATTCTTTTTTAGGATTGGGCGCTTGAAGAACTTGATGCATGCCCCGTCAGTTGGGAGGGAAAACAAAAAATAGCTCTATGACAAAAGTGATATGCGACTTTATGGTCAATATTGTGAAGAATCATGTAACTGATCTTGTATATTTTAACAATTGATAAGCAAATGTTGAAGAACTTTATTATGAAAATCTATATACAGATTTGCATCAAACAGAACTTAATAATAATAATAATAATAATAATAATAATAATTATGGGTTTCTCCCCTTCTCCTTCTCTTCTTTTGGGGAACTCGAGAAGGATGCAGTGACCCTGCTGAAGCGTATTCGAAAGTTTTCGTTGACCCAAGACATTGGAGCACGTGCTGCTGCTCACATTTTTAGTAGGATTGGTTTTACTATTGCTAGAGGAGTGGGAGCCCAATTAGTTTCCCGGCTCCCCTCTAATTTCTTGTAAAATCCTATAATTTTCTAATGAAGTGATGTTTTAATAAAAAAAAATAATAATAATAATAATAATAATAATAATAATAATAATAATAATAATAATAAATAAAAGAGAGAATTATCTGATTATGTACTTGTTATACTTAAATAAGAATTTTAACATCACAATAGATGAGCTCTTTTAAGCCTTTTTTTTCTACTTTCGCGCCAGGATCTGTACAAAGCATATAGTTTCACAGTTGATCACACATTCTGGATCATTTTGATCAATGCTTTTACTGGAAGTGATTTGAAAACAAAAATATAATACTTGTTTACAAAGCAATCATATCAAAGTTGTACTACACAGTTAAAGTATTCTCCAAAAGGGACATTAATTTCTCAAGTAAAACAATCTTTGTGGAATAATATGACACCACCTAATTTAATTTCTGAGAATGGAACATTAATTAATGAGAAAAGGCTAGGGTAGCTCAAGTATAAATAAAGACATACGAACCTTCACTTTATAGAAAAAGAAAACATGCAAAAGCAAGCAATGGCTTCTTCAAAGTTCTTACTTTTATCTCTAGCTCTACTACTCATTGCTCTCTCATTTGTACCAAACTTTACTTCTGCTTCTTTGGAAGAAGCAAATGCTCTTCAAAAATGGAAAGCAACCCTGAAAATCCCAAACAACTCCCAAATTGCATCGTCTTGGACACCCCTTCCAACGAATACTAGTGCACCCGCTCCGTGCCCTTCTTGGTTTGGTATTGCTTGCAACGCTGATGGAAATATTAACAGGTTGAACCTCTCGACGTCTGAGTTAAAAGGTACGCTTCACCAGTTCCCATTCTCTATTCTAGGCAATCTTACCCATTTTGAGCTTAGTGGAAACAGCTTCTTTGGTCCCATCCCACCAGAAATCGGACTCCTGTCCAAACTTGTCTATCTTGATTTTTCAACCAATCAGTTTTCTGGTGTAATTCCACCTACCATTGGTAAACTAAGCCAGTTAGCCGTTTTGCATTTTTTCAAAAACGATTTAACTGGTTCAATCCCACAAGAATTAGCGAATTTGAAGTCTCTCACTGAATTAGCTTTGTACGAAAATCAACTCTCTGGTTCAATCCCTTCATCGTTGGGTGATTTGGTGTCTTTGAATATCCTTTATTTGCACAATAACACACTCTCTGGACCCGTTCCAATTGAATTAGGGAATTTGAAGTCTCTCACTGGATTAGCTTTGTACGAAAATCAACTCTCTGGTTCAATCCCTTCATCGTTGGGTCATTTGGTGTCTTTGAATAACCTTTAGTTGTACAAAAACAATCTCTCTGGACCCATTCCAATTGAATTAGGGAAAATGAAGTCTCTCACTGAATTAGCTTTGTACGAAAATCAACTCTCTGGTCCAATCCCTTCATCATTGGGTGATTTGAAGTCTTTGAATATCCTTTATCTGTACACAAATCAACTTTCTGGACCCATTCCAATTGAATTACGGAATTTGAAGAATCTAACTCATTTAGAATTGTCCAATAATCAACTCAATGGTTCAATTCCTTCATCGTTGGGTGATTTGGTGTCTTTGAATATCCTTTATTCGTTCAAAAACAAACTCTCTGGACCCATTGCAATTGAATTAGGGAATATGAAGTCTCTCACTGAATTAAAATTGAGCGAAAATCAACTCAGTGGTTCAATCCCTTCATCATTGGGTGATTTGAAGTCTTTGAATATCCTTTATCTGAACAAAAATCAACTCTCTGGACCCATTCCAATTGAATTAGGGAATTTGAAGAATCTAACTGATTTACAATTGGCCAATAATCAACTCAATGGTTCAATTCCTTCATCGTTGGGTGATTTGGTGTCTTTGAATATCCTTTATCTGCACACAAATCAACTTTCTGGACCCATTCCAATTGAATTAGGGAATATGAAGTCTCTCACTGAATTAGATTTGAGCGAAAATCAACTCAATGGTTCAATTCCTTCATGGTTTAAAAACCTGAGAAGCCTTCAGATTCTGTCTCTCCGTGTAAACAAGTTATCCGGTCCTATACCAAAAGGAATCGGAAGTCTACAATTGTTATGGCTACAGCTGAACACAAATCAATTCTCTGGCCAATTGCCTGATGATTTGTGCCAAGGGGGAAAGCTTCAAAGATTATCTCTAAGTTTTAATCAACTCACTGGTCCTATTCCAAGAGGGCTATGGAATTGCTCCACCTTAACAAGAGCAAGGTTTGAATTTAATCAGTTCCGTGGAGATATATTGAATAGTTTTGGTGTCTACCCAACCTTAAATTTCTTTGACGTGAGTCATAATAAATTTTATGGGCAACTATCTCATAACTGGGGTAAATGCAAGAATTTGACTACATTCAAGATGGCATTTAACAACATCAGTGGTAGATTACCACCGGAGTTTGGAAATTCAATTCAAGTGCTTGATCTTTCTTCTAATCACTTGGTTGGTCAAATTCCAAAGGAGGTTGGGGAGATGAAAAGTTTGTTAAATTTAAACTTGAGCGATAACAACCTCTCAGGTGTTATACCTCAAGAGCTTGGATCACTGTATGACCTCCTTACTCTTGACCTATCAAAAAATAGCTTAAACGGGTCATTACAAAGATATATTGGTGATTGGGTACAAATCAATCGCATATATCTTAGTAATAACAAGCTCAGCGGAAAGATCCCATCGGAGATCGGTAAATTAAGTCAACTCAATGTTCTTGATTTATCTTGGAATTCGCTCACACAAGAGATACCATCGGAAATTGGAAGTTTGGAAAGTCTGGTAATGATGAATCTTTCTCACAATAAGCTATCTGGTTCAATTCCTAATGGTTTCAGTAACTTGCCAGGAATGATTGATATAGACCTGTCTTACAATGAGCTCATTGGTCCCGTTCCCCCTTGTACTGTCTTTCAAAATGTGTCTGGAGAAGCATTTCAAGGAAATGATGGTCTGTGTGGAAATGTTAAAGGTTTGAAACTTTGTGAAAGTCAAAAGATAATGAAGAAAAATAATCATTTTCATCATAAGCTCATCCTTGTAACTGTGGTCCCACTTTTTGCGGCTCTTTTACTTGGTTTATTCATGTGTGGCCTCATTGCTTATCGACGTAGAAAGAGAATTTCTCCACAGATACCATCAGGAGAAGAAGGTGGCAATTTTTTCTCAATAACAAGTTTTGATGGACAGGCGATGTATGATGAAATCATCAAGGCAACAAATGATTTTGATGATGCATACTGTATTGGGATTGGAGGATATGGTACTGCGTATAAAGCTGTCTTGCAACCCAACAATTTAGTAGCTGTGAAGAAACTTCATTCATCATCTGAGGGTGATGATCATATAGGCTTCCTAAATGAGGTACGAGCATTGACAAACATAAAGCACAGAAACATAGTTAAACTCAATGGATACTGCTTCCATGCTCGTCACTCATTTTTAATTTACGAATATCTTGAGAAGGGAAGTCTAAAATCGCTCTTAAGTAGCGATATCACAGCAAAGGAAATGGATTGGCTGAAAAGGGTAAGAATTGTTAGGGCTGTAGCTAATGGTTTGGCTTATATGCACCATGATTGCACACCACCTATAATTCATAGAGACATTTCTGGAGCTAATGTCTTTCTCGATTCTGATTATGAGGCACATATCTCGGATTTTGGAACAGCGAAGCTTCTAAAGATGGATTCATCGAATTGGACTGCGGTTGTAGGCACCTATGGCTATATTGCGCCAGGTAACTACCATATATTTTATAGTTATCTATAAATACTACTTCTTCTCAAGTTTCAGATTTATCTATGTTACATTTAATCATGATCTGAATTCTGACATAACAATTTTTTTTGTATTCTCATGTTTCCTTCCATGCAGAGCTTGCTTACACGATGGTGGCAACAGAGAAATGCGATGTGTATAGTTTTGGAGTTGTTGCACTAGAAGTGATTATGGGAAAGCATCCTGGAGATCTTATATCATGTCTACCAACATTGTCTACTGATGATCTATTGCTAGGCAGCTAGCCAATGTAGGAGATAGACGGATTCCGCCACCATCCACTACAAAAAAAAAGCCCTATAGTGACGAGAATTTAATGACGACTTATATATTTCGTCACTAATTAGTGACAATATATAATTGTCGTCACTATTTATCGTCACTTGCATATATAGTCACGAAATTTTCGTCACTCATCTAGTTACGAAAAAGTTTTGTCACTAACTTGACTATTGCAATTAATTCAATAATTTTCTTAATGTAATCTTATTAATCAATACATTTATCACAATCAAATCAATAATAATTTATTTTTCTTATTTTTCAGTTTTTCAAGTTTTAAAAGAAAAAAAAAAAAAAAAAAAGTCAAATATTTGATAAACAGTAAAAAAAAAAAAGTCTAAGTTTTTTAAAATATTTACTAGTATTTTATTATAAAAAAGTTTACTTTGGCCAAATAAAACACGATTCAGATAAAAAAGTTTACAATTCACTTGGATCTAAAACACGCGAATCTAAAACCCGAATAAAAACCCGACCCGAAATAACTTTACTAAGTTTTTAAAAATGTTTAGTAGTATTTTAATATAAACCCTCGCACCTCCTCATTTCCACTAATACAACCAAAGTTGTCAAAGTTGTCACGTGTATTATGTTTACAGTTCTGATGCAACACGATCACGAGCCAAGTTGCTTGCTGATGAAATTGGGTCATGGCATCTTGATGTTTCTATAGACACTGTTGTATCTTCCTTCCTATCCTTATTTCAAACACTCACTGGGAAGCGTCCTCGCTACAAGGTAAAAACACTAAAAATAAGAGCGTGTTCACATAGTAATATTTTATCTGAAGTAATATTTTCTTTTAACAGGTAGATGGTGGGTCAAACAGTGAAAATTTAGGGCTCCAAAACATACAAGCTAGAATTAGAATGGTATTGGCGTTTATGTTGGCATCATTGTTGCCCTGGGTTCATAGCAAACCCGGGTTTTATCTTGTGTTGGGTAGCTCCAATGTTGATGAAGGTTTACGTGGTTATCTAACAAAGGTATTATACTAGTAGTTCATCTGATTATAAAGTTCATTTCAATGCTGCTGGGTATCTGATTCAAAATTTCTATCTTTTTTGTAGTATGATTGCAGTTCTGCTGATATAAACCCAATTGGAAGTATCAGTAAGCAGGATCTTCGAATATTTCTGAGATGGGCTGCAATCCATCTTGGTTTCTCATCTTTAGCAGAAATCATTTGTGTCCCGCGCACGAGATGTTGCACCTATAAAGTAATGTCCCGCGCACGTCGTTTGACCTGAATCATTTGTGTTATGTGTATACAGTAAATTTAGGTTTTATTTCAACCTATAATGGGCGAAATGGGTATTATAACTGATGATGTGCTTTGAAATTATTATTTTTATGCAGGAGACTGAGGATGATGATATGGCCGAAGATTATGAAGATTATGATGAGGCTCGAGATGATGTTTAGTTTAAGTGCATGATATACTTGTAGTAACACTTTACCACTTGAGGATTCTTTTACAGAATCATTATTATCTCTTTATAACTTTCTGGTTGAAAGTATTTGCTACAAATCGAATAATCGTTGGACATAATTGATGTTTCAGCTTTGTTATGGATTTATTGACTAAACAAATGTCTTTTTCCATTTTGTCTATAAATACCCATATTTACGATTGTAGGTACCGCATTATCGAGATATAGGATTTTGGAAAGTGACGAAATATTTCGTCACTATTGGACGTTAAGTTCACCCAAAAAATGACGCTTTTCTTTCGTCACTAATTTCAGCAAATAGTGACGACTTTAGCCACTGTAGTGATGAAATTAAGTGACGAAATGGGTTGTCACACACCCATAAGTGACGACTTTAGCTCGTCACTAAATTTAGTGTCAAATTCCAATATCGTCACTATTAACTTAGTGACGGAGCTATAGTGACGACAAGTGACGACCTTGATTTTCGTGACTAATCCGGTTTAGTGACGATTTTTCCACCTTTAGTGATGATTTTCCTGTCGTCACTATAGCCCTTTTTTCTTGTAGTGATCATCTCAAGTTTCGAAACTAGCTCATGCAATTTTGAATGTCTCACGGGCATGTTTGAACTACAACCCACAGGAAAGGCCAACAATGCGCCAAGTCAAAGATTTATTGTCAGTGGATGATCGGCTTTGGATGAAGATGCATGTATCGGTAACTTGATGCTAGCTTCATCGATTTTCTATGATGTCTAGTCATAAGTCATAAAGGTTAAGAAACTTTTTATGTTTCTTTTTCTTGCCCTGAATTATGTTGTAGATTGTTATCAAATAAGGAAATAATTTATATCAATGAAGATTGCTACCTTTCTAGAATAATTTATATCAACGAAGATTGCTAACTTTCAGTTTTACAATTATAAACTTACCAAGGGGAAATTTGCATATCAGTTAGAATTTATTCATACTCATATCTAGAATGGTTGTCAGTATTAGAGGTGCAAATAAATCGGTAAAAACCGGTTTTCGGTTTTGGGAAAACCGGTTATAAAAAAACCGGTTTTCCTAAAAACCTGTTTCGGTTTTTTCGAAATCGGTTTTTTCCGGTTATAAATGTTCGGAATCGGTTTATTTCGGTTATAAATTTTCGGAATCGGTTTTTTTATCGGTTTTTTACCGGTTCGGTTTTTTTCGGTTATAAATGTTTGGATTCGGTTTTTTTATCGGTTATTTACCGGTTCTTTTTTTTCGGAATTTTACATACATGTTCGAACATTTATTTAATAAACTTGTTAATTATCAAACATTTAATTAAACAATACAATTATACAACTAAAAATACAATCACAACTTTTATTTAAACAATACTATTATACAACTAAAAAAATACAATCATAACTTTTATTTAAACAATACAATTATACAACTAAAAATATATAAATACTAATACATTTCGAGCTTTGGCATGGCCATCACCCGAAAATATATTAGTGTATTCAAGTATATCGAGCTTCGGCATTGCCATCACCCGTTATACTCAAGTCATTAAATCATCCAAAAACTCTTCTACATCTACATCTTCAACATCAAAATCTTCAAACTCACCTTCATCTAATTCGGTAGTCGGAGGTGATATCCCAAATTCTACTTCTTCTCTTTCTATAGTTTCTTCAACGTCTTGTAATATCGGACCTTCTAACGATGATTCATGTTGTATCCTATCTACTCCGTCCAAATAATCTTTCAAACATACAATTACTTCCATGGATTCGGGGGTTAGTCTTGACCTTCTTTCCGATATAATTCGACCGCTAGTAGAAAAGGCCGATTCGGAAGCTACCGACGAAGCTTGGACTGCTAATAAGTCACGAGCCATAGCGGATAAATTTGGAAATTGGATTTCCCTTTCTTTCGACCAAGCCAAAATTTCAAAGTTTGCAAACTCTTCGGGACTTAAAGTTATTAAAAAGTTTGTAGCCATATATTGTCCCAATTCGCTTGTTGGGGCCGATGTTCGTTGACGCTTTGTAGCTTCTTTACATAAACTATTATAAAGGTTTATATTAATGTCTCTTGCCATTCGAGAAGACCCGGCCCGCATTTGGTCAGCAATTGGGTTTTGTTGTTGACCATATTTTGTTGCATAAATTCCAAATAATTTTTTAAAATTATCGTTTAATTTCAAAATTTGGGTTCTTTTATAGTCGGGGTCGTCTTCGTTTAACCCAAAGCCTAAGTCTAAATTATCCATTATCCTATCTATTAAAAGTTCTACGCCTCCAACATTTAAACATGGATTAAGTGCGGCGGAACAAGTAAAAACCAAACGTAAACTACCAAAATATTTTATAAATTTCTTTTTTATAACTTTAACCATTCTTCTAAACATTTGACAAGGTGAGTTTTTCAATTCGTCTAATTTTTCCGTAATAGCATAAATTTGCTTTAAAACTAATGAGCTAGTTGGGTAAAAAACACCCGATAATATAGTTGTTGCCTCTTTAAAAACTTGTAAAAAAAATAGTTAAATCATTTAGTCGATCCCAATCTTGGTCGTCTATCGAAACAGACTTATTTCCACTAACAAGTATATCATTAAAAGCGTTTAAAGTCTCACGTTTTCGTAATATATTTTCAAACATAATGCAAGTAGAATTCCACCTAGTATTATTATCAAAGCAAGGTCCTAGGGGTATTTCACAACATTGTCTACGAAAACAGTGATAGTTCATATGTCGTTCGTTGCTCGCACTATTTATAGTTGTTAATAAACCCCTAAATTTCATCTTTAAACTATCACATATTTTTAATGCCGCTTGCACGGATAAATTTATGACATGAGCAACACAAAGATAATGAAAAAAAAAAAGCACCATCTAAAACCGGTTTTATACGTAATTTTAACTATTCCATAGCTCTAGTATTATTGGATGCATTATCTAGTGAAATCGTAAAAACTTTATCATCTAAATTATATTCAATTAAAGTGTCATGTAAAATTTTTCTTAAATTAGATCCCGTATGAGGATAACCAAATAGTTTAAAAGCAATTGTCCGTTTCATTAATAACCAAGATTCGGGATTAAAGCAATGAGCCGTAACGGCGAGATAAGAATTTGCCGTACCATGTGGTGCGGTCCAAGTATCCGTAGTTATAGAAACACCATATTTATATTCACGAAAACCATCAATAATATCTTTTTTAGCCGTTTTCCATAATTTAAAAGCATCACTTCTAAGAGTAGTACGACTTACATGTTCATACCGCGGTTGTAGCCTCCTTTTGATGATCTCCGTAAGCTTGACGTTGTCGAAGTGGTTGAATGGAAGCGCATGTTGAATGACAAACTTCGAAAAATCAAGTCGAAGCGCATCATTATCATATATAAATATTTGGCCATCCGCACCAATAGTACCTTGTGACGTATCATTTTGGATCGGATTACAACCATTCATATGAGTCCTAAGTGTAGTGTTAGACGTGGGGTTATAAAATTTCTCACATTTCTTGCAACGCGCCCTTTCCAAATTATCAATCATAATACACAAATCGTAATTAGACCAAACATCGCCTTTTCGGTTAGTTGGTTTAATTTTCACAACATCTTCATTTGTGTAAACTTTTCGTGCATTGCTAGTAGAAACGGAGGGAGTAGTGGAAGCTTGTTGTGATTGTGAGTTTTCCATTATTATATAAAGATTAGAGAGAGATATGAGAGTGTTTTTATGTGTTTTCAACCACAACTTATTACATGTATTTATACTACCAATCCATGACTTAAAATCATCAAAAATACATTAAAAAAAAAAAAAAAAAAAAAAAAAGGCTAGAAACATTCATATTACCATTTTAATAGAGAAATTTAATTTTACAAGGATAGTTAAAAAAAAACGGCTAGAAATTTAATTCTTGTGGTAGGTCGTAGATTAGTTATGGCTTTCTTTAAAACTGTGACCTTTTCGGGAAACAATTATTTTTGCAAAGGAGTGAGAACTACAACAACATTAAACAACTACAACAACAACTGTTATTATTCACATACTTGTGTAATATTTATTTTGCGTAATGTTTTTTTTACACGTTAAAGTTAACACATTAAACAACTAAAATGTATTCGTCTGACGTGTTTCTATTTAATTAACACATTAAACAACAACACGTTAACGTTAACACATTAAACAAAACAACTATTATTTCGAAATTAAATTTTTTTTTTTATTTCGAAATTAAAATTTTTTTTAACAAACATTCTTTAATTTTTTTAGAAAAATATTTTTTTAATTTTTTTTAGAAAAATATTCTTTTTATTTTGAAATTAAAATTGTTTTTCCATTTATTTTTTTCTGAAATAATTTTTTTTGAAAAATCGTTTTTTTAAGTTTTTTTAGAAAAAAATATTTTTTTTTATTTTTTATAACTTTTACAACTTTTTTATTTTTTATAACTTTTACAACCTATTTTTTTTCATTTTTATACTTTTACAACTTTTTTTAACGTCCCATAAAAAAAAGTACAAAACAAAAATTAAATGTTTTGGGTACCACTAATTTTTTAGCATACCACAAAACAAAAATTAAATGCCACAAAACAAAAAAGCCCACTTGATGCCTTCGGTGTAGCGTACGACAAGACAAGACAAATTAAAAAAAAAAAAAAAAAAAAAAAAAAAAAAGGCGTGTGGGTTTTGGGTTTTAAAGGAGTGTACTTTGCTGTAGCATATGACAAGATGGGACCCAATGGCAGAATAGACCCATAGACCCCGTTCTTATAACACAACCCATATTTAATACCGTAGGCTACGACTGAGTCATGGGATACTGACAATGAAACGTGAAATGGGATACTGACAATGAAAAATCATTGTCTAAAGTTAACTCTAAAGCTGCAAAAGGAAACATTATTATAAGAAAAGCTGCAAAAGGAAACATTATTATAAGAAAAACCGGTTTTAACCGGTTATTTGAAAAAACCGGTTAAAACCGGATATAAAACCGGTAAAAAACCGGTCCACTTATAAAATTGAAAACCGGTCTAACCGGTTCGGTTAAAAAAAACCGGTCCAGTTAAAAAAACGGTTTTTTTAAAAACCGGTTACGGTTTTTTGAGCCGGTTAAAAAAAAACCGGTTTGTGTTTGCATCTCTAGTCGGTATAAAAGTGAACCGAATCGAATTAGTAACCTTCATTTTGGGTCTTACAAATTGCTATCCAAATTCCAAAGTCTAAATTCAAACACTCTAGCAGCCCATTCATATTGACAATAGCAGTAGAAACAATGTAGAATTAGCCCATTGGGCCGAGTCCAAATGGCACTTTCTTTTTATGGACCCAAAAAATAGGTGTACAAAAATGTTGGATAGTCAATTTCAATCGACATGGTTTATATAACTTTATATCACTTCGACGTTTTTATTTTGCCACTTCTAGTACATCGCAATTGAAAGGGTGTTCACATTTTCCGTTCTCGCAACTTTATCAATCGAATCATTTGATCAGCTAAATCTAATAGTAGTTATTTGGTGTTTCATAAAAAAACTACGGTATAATGTCATTTACCTCAAATGCACCAAAAGCACCTCAAATATCAAATTATCATCCTTTATAAAAGTGAAGATATTTGTATTCATGATGAACTTTTGCCGCGAAAATCACAAAGTGTCTTGTCAACAATATCTATTTTCTCCAACACACATAATTAAACGCCAATGATCACAAAAATTGGAACATAAAATATGACCACTTTAAAATCATGTTAGGTTAGAGAGGGCCATAGCATTATAATGCTTTACTTCTAAATGGTTCAAAAGTGATAAAAAGCAATCTTCCCAACAAGGCATTGTTGCTCTTTGTATGCAATGACTTCATTTTTTGGATGAATGATTTTTTAAGTTTCCTTTGGATTCACTTTCTCCCTTTACATCTATAAAAACTTTATGACCTAACCTATCGTTTGTATCGTATCCGAAAATTGACAACTAAAATGATGTTTGCTTTTTATTATATTTTGATCATTCTTTATGTAACATCAAGTTTACTTTCTAAATCTGTAAAGCAAATCTATACACAATCAACGTGTACTAATCGGTATGGTTATTGGGTTGTTCGGTTTATTCGGTTAAATTTTTTTTTTTTTTGGTAAAATCGAAAACGAACCGAATCGAATTCAAGTAAGATTAAATCGAACCGAAAACCAAAATTGAATTTAGTTCGGTTTTCGGGTTAAACTGAAAAACCCGATTACATAACTAGATTTTTTTTACTACCTCCGTCCCAAAATAAATGTCAGGTTTGACTTTTTAAAGTCTTTATTGTTCAACTTTGACCGTAAATATTTTCATTTGTGTTATGTAATACATGATGCAAAATATATGAATGGATTGGGTTTCAAATGTATTTTCATTGGTATAATTTTTATAAAGTATTATATAATGCAAATAAAAATATTTAAGGTTAAAGTTGAATAAAAATGACCCTTAAAAGTCAAATCTGACATTTATTTTGGGACGGAGTGAGTAGTTAATTATACACTCCATATTTTTAGCAACAACAAAAAATTCAAGCTTAAAAAATGCTATATTTATACTAGGAAAAAGTTTTAGTGGTTTTTTTTATATAAATATATAAAAAAATATATGTATTTTGTGAATTCGGTATTAGGTTCGGTTCGGTTTTCATTTTACCAAAACCATATCTAAACCAAAAACTGAATATTTAATTTGGTTTGGTTCGATTTTGACAAATTCAGATCAAATACAAATTTGATTCGATTTTATTTGATTTGGTTCCATTTTGTTTTTCGATTCTGCGGGTATTACCCTATTTATGAACACCCTAACCTGTACTTTAACCATGTTTTATGGTAGATTTTGGTTATGGGCTTTGTCTATGAAGCAAATAATGCATGCGAATGTGATATTTTTATACTTATGTCTCAAAGTTGAAATCCATTGGATGAAATTGACATCTCAACCATTCACTCCAGATACCAACTCTACTAGAGAATTAATGCTGAAACCTAATCATTTACTTAACCTATACCTAAATCTAATCAACGAAATCAACAAGTGTGGGTAGCACTTCATTAAGACAGACGTGTAAATGCTATAACCAACTTAATGATATTTATTATATTAAGTCACATCATAAACACAAAAACTTTAGCCAAAATACTGTACTTCAAAAGCTCGTGACGGCTAACACATCACCCTTCAAATCCAAACCGTCTTGTTCTAAAGTCTACCCTTCGTTCCACGTTCCACACCTACCCAAGTGCATATCCAAGTCATGTAATATACTAAACTGATCATCAACTAGAAACACATCCGCGATCGCATAATGTACAATCTCATATATTTGCGATTTTCAGTAAACAGTAGACTTGTCCCATGTACAGTCTCATATATCTACGATTTCCAGTAAACAGTAGGCGTGTCACATGTCTAGGATCGCATTTGCGTGAGTTCATCGACATCCATCAAGCCTCTTTGGGCTTTTTAATAGGCTTTTTAGCCCAACTTTTTATTCATTTCCATCCTCCATTCATCTTTAAGCCTAGATATAAAACTATCGGCCTTAGCATTAACATCCGGGCTAGGAAACGAAATGGGCACACCGGACCCCAAATTAGGCCCAACTGAATCTCCACCGTCCGAAACAATCGACGCCTCATCGTCACGATCAGGTGAGCTACACACCGAACTATGTATACTCTGTATCCTAACATAATCACCACGGAGCTCAAACTTCATCGCTGGCATTCTAAACGGCGGTGGTGGAGGTGGCGGCATTGGTATCAACGGCGACTGTGAACCGCTCGGTAGAAACTCTTCTCTTTCGTAATAGTTTGTTTTCGCCGGTAATGACGGTTTGCCTTTGCACATTGACCTACGGTTATGATCCTCCGGTGGCGCGTGACTTTCACGCGAGGATAATTTCTTTGATCTTATAGGTTTTGTGTATCGTGGCGGAGTCATCGGTGGCGGTGGTGGAGGTGGTGGCGGCAGCGTTGAAATGAACCGTTTACTTTTCGTTCCGGTTTTGAACATATTGTTCATAATAGATGAGGGATTTGAATTAGAATGAAAGCGCTTGCTTTTGTTGCCTTTGAATATGCTGTTGAAAATAGAGTTTGGTGGTGGCGGTAGTGGCGGCGTAGCGGCGGATAAATTGTAGGCGAAATGGAATGTATTTTTTTATGTTTCGTGCCTTTTTTGAAAAGGTTTTGAAACTTAAAACGAGGCGGTGGTGGTGGAGGTGGAGGGGTTGGTGAAGGTGTTGGTATAAATGAGTGACGTGGCTCTTCCACGTCCGTTAATTCTACTGAATGAGTAGAATGAACGGATGGTGGAGATGAATCCGAACTAGTGTTGGATTCACTTTTTATCTTCCTTCTGTTTCTTTCTTTTCTTTTGTTTGTTGTAATACAACGAAGATATATTCGAAATAGACTTAGCTATTTCCTTCGTTGCGTCGTTAACTTTCCGCTCAAGCTTCGTATGCTTGTGCCGCGGTCGGTGCACCTTCGGCGGGTGGCGGCGGCGGAGGTGCATTAGTGTTCATTTCATCAAACTCTTCAGATTTAACATTCCTTCCAACACTTGGAAACGAATGCCTCTTCGAACTCTCCCGCTACGGTGGCGGAGGTGGCGGCGGAGGTGTCGGAGGCGACACCGCCTCCGCCACTGGAACCACCGTATCAACAACAATCTCTTTAACATCTGAATACTCAACCGGATCAAGTTCATTCTGACGTGATCTCCCATAATACCTAGTCATCGGAGACGAATTATACACGTCAAAATCGTCGTAAAATCAGTTTCGGACATTTTCCCGGTTATTTTCCCAAACAGACTCATTTCTCAAATCCGGGTACGAGCTGCTACTTCTTCTCAACCCACCCGACACCACTTTCGTATACGAATACCCGAAAACTTGACCCGAACTATCCACACTAGTACTATTAACACTACTACTATCTACTACAAAACTGGTAGCCTCATTTACACCTTCATTAGCTCCGGAAACTTCGTCGTTTTTACGAGCCAAAACGCCGCAAAGAATAGCGAAAATAACAAGGAAAATATTCAAGGAATCCCATGTGGACTTTACTGAACCTCGTTTGAGTATGTGTGACGTATGTGTTAAAAAATGTGGGAGGAAAAAGAACAAGAAAGCAAGTACTAGGATTGGGATTAGTATTATGAGAACGACCGGGTCGATAGGCGGTTTTCGACATCGAGGGATGGCTAATGGTGGTTGGAACCATATGTTTGGTGGTGAGTCGGGGTCTTGCTCCATTGGTATGAGTTGTGTAAACAAAAAAGAATGGAGGCAAGGTTTTATATAGAGGTGAATAGGTGATGTGTATAAAATAATATTAATATTGATTATATTAAAGATTTGAAGCAATAACACATGGCAAACTTGAATGGTGTTTGCTTACTATAATGTGTATATATCCATGACCATCGTTTTCAAATAATGTTAGGAAAATTATTTATTTAACTGTTATGAGTTTTACGCATGGAGCATGAAACATATTTACTAGCTTATTAAATTTACATCATTATTTACGATGTGTTTTTTAGTATATAAGCCGAAACAGTTTTCGGCTATATTGTAATAGCGTGGCAAAATGGACGAGACAAGTAACATGGTAAAAATGAGCCTTTGAAACACGTACGGGTCTAAACGTATCCAGACAGATTTACAAATCATTCATTATAGAGCTTACAAATGTAACTTATGTAAGCTTGAAAGTTAGAAACACATGTGTGCATGTTGTTAACATGCATGCTGCCCATGCAAAATTGCATTTACTACTAAAGAATATCGTGTCATAATTTTTGAGATGTAACACTAGCTACCACTCTCCAATGATTTGAAATTTCCAACTCTATGTCACAACTGTACTTAGTTTGTTGCCATAAATATTTTATTTTTATTTTCGATAGACAAGTTCTTATTAGAATATGAGATATGGATGCGGTCTATAACACATCAACGTATGAGGGGCGGAGCTACATAGAGTCGAACGGATTCAACTAAACCCACTGTACATGAAATTTTTATATTTTTTTTATTGCAAGTTTAGTACAATTTTAACATTAGTTTTCATTTTGAAGCCAATGATATTGCATACAATCGTTAACTAATATTTTGAAACCACTCGAAAGTCTGGCTCAGTCCCTGCATAAATGTGACTGTTTTGTGGTTGAATTTTGTTAACATGTCATATATGATTCAATAATTGTACGGTACCGACCATGTCTCTTCTAGCATTAAGCCAAAGTAGAAAAGCCTAGATTTTGATTGAAGAAATAAGATTATTGGTTACGTGAAACCGAAATCTCACGTACATCATTTTGAGAGGGGGATGCTCCAAACACTAGTAAACGTACATCTTGTGGTCTCGAACGCTCCAGAAACACTCCACACGCCTTGATCTACTTTCGAACGATGGAAAATGGGCTTGCCGGAATTTGGCCGGATTCCGGTGACGGCTAATTAAATGAATAACGCTCATGTTTAACAAGATATATACTGTTTATCTTTTTCAAACTCAAACAGGTTCAGAGAAGTTTAAAAGTTAAGGGATTTCAAAATAAACGTTTTGGCTAGTAAAATAAGTTTTGGAAAATTACCGGGTGTGACAAGCTATGTGTGGTTTTGAACTACCAAAGATGTTGCGATCTAAGTTTATTGAGCTAATCGAAGAAGTGGAAGCTGGAGTGCATCGGCAAGTAGTCCTATTTGAGGTTTGTTAAGACTCTAATGTTGTTAAGCTATCTTTTGGTGTGACTTTTATGAATATACTCTGTTCTTAATGTTCTTAATGTTTGTAGGAATGTTTAATTATGCTATTCTAAACCATATAGTAGTTGTATAATAATTATTATTAGGGCATGTAAGTATATAAATGTTTAATTATAGTATATCATGTTATTGTGAAGTCGATATTTTTAAGTTTAGATAGATGTTTTAAGTTACATTACACATTCATTATGATACGAATGATTATGGAATAATAAGTGCACTTAGGATAACCATTTGTGGTTACACATGTTTTTTTAGGTTGCTTAGTCATCTAGGTACGTTGTATAATATTACACGTGAATAAGCTTTTATTACAGTCAATCGTATAGTATTTTAGTGTCCATTAATTTCCCCAATCACTTACAAGAAGACGTTTTCATTTTCATTTTATATTTGTATAAACTTGTTTTCCAATAATCACATGTTAAATCAATGACACATACTCACATTTGAATATCAAATTTCTTCGTAATACCATATTGGCGAACACAAACAAGAGTAATGATCAATGGATTATAAAACCATATTACTTTTTATAAGATTATTTGATAACTAATACGTCATTTGTTAATAGGACATGAAATCCATCTACAATTATATATCTTTAATTTGAAAAACGTACAAAACGAGTAAAGTGTTAGAGTACAAAATACAAACACGGAACGACCTATAAATGGTACGAGTAATTGTCAATGACTTACAATATTATATCAAAGCAATGAGTTGAAATTCGTTTTCTTAGCTTTTATAATATTGATTTATGATGATCAATCAATTATTATGAAATTTCAGTGATTGAAACATGTTGACATTACTGGCTAAGGAAATGTGATAAGTCAAAACCTGAATAACTTTATTATATTAATGAAAAACTCATAAAAAAATTAAAAAAAATTCCGGCCACGATATAATATGAAACCTAGAATTTAGTTTTTTTTTTTTTGGAATGCGACTTTCAATTTTTTGGATTAGAGAGTCGTACCTGCCATAAAGGCAGGCCCTCATCCACTACATACCAGACTTATGTTGTCTTAACCGGGCCCACGCTGGTGTAGTGGGGATTGAACGGCTTTCGCCCGGAAACCGTACTGCCTCCACACGAGATTACTCGCTGGAGTAACAGCCGGATGAAAACCGGGGCCGGCTCGGATTCGAGTCTGTGACATTACTTGCTCACAGACTCTCCTCTTCATTGCCTATGATAACAACAGTGCATGTGGCCCGCCCTTCTGTGAGGACTTCCCGGTTGGTCACCCAACCGGTACTACTCCCACAGAGGGCTCCTTAACCCTTTAAACCTTCCACCACTAGACCGCATACAAGTTGTTACCTAGAATTTAGTTATACCAGAGAACTAATTTATATGAATGTAAATGTAAACAAATTTTTTATTGGAGTTTCAAGCTCAATAAAGCAGATTGTACGTCCTGCTAAAAGGATTAATCAACCAGAAAGAAGTTGAGTGTGTAATTGACATGTAAATTATCATTTCTCTGAAAAATAGACTATCTAAACACAAAATAACGCATAGTAAGGTAGTTATTCGAGTTAATTCGACCCACATAGTTGTTACTGATTTATTGTACATTAATTTCCCCAATCATTTACAATGAAGTCATTTTCATTTTCATTTTATATTTGTATAAACTTGTTTTCCAATAATCACATGTTAAATCAATGCCACATACTCACATTTGATATCAAATTTCTTAGTAATAACATATTGGCGAACACAAACAAGATTATTTGAATATCAAGTTAGGACAACTATAATGGTCAATGGATTATAAAACCATATTAGTTTTTATAAGATTATTCGATAACTAATACGTCATTTGTTAATAGGACGTAAAATCCATCAACAATCATTGAGTGTGATGATCGCGCTTAGTGAGCCCCAAACTAGACTATACTTTTTGGAATCTTTTGTCGAGTTGATCTCGATTAGCTAATGAGTAGCTCGACTCCTTTACACTCTTGGATCTAAGCATATTGCTCCGAAACTCCAGACATTTGCCACATTGTTTGCATGAAAACGTAGGAACCGTTTGAGGCTTCATACGAGGACTCCATCTTCTATCCATTTATTTCCTCCCTTTTGTTGTTTCCAATGAGAATTATAAAGATTTCCAATGAGAATGATAAAGATCGCACTTCGCTGCGATTAAAAGTAGGGCGAAAGCTAAAGCTATGCAACATATTTATTCAAACAAATGATCTATGCAACGAACATTGAAAATTACCGGTATACGCAAAATACTTTCAAATTGTGAACAAAATACGCAATATGACCGGGAACTAGGGTTACCAACTTTGAAAAGTTCAGTAATGGTCTATGTGGCTTGCGTTGACTTTCATTGATCATCCCATGACTTTTTTTTTTTTTTTTTTTTTTCACTTAGAAAAGTTACAGTAAAGGTCTCTATGGTTTGCGTTGACTTTCACTTTTAGTCCTTGTCTTTTTCTTTTTTTTTCACTTATAGCTTTTTTTTTCATGCAATTTTTTTTTTCCAAATTTCAAACCAATGTACGTAATATGATCACTTTTACACTTACTATACATATACTTTAAAGTGATTATTTTATTTCTTCCCTTTTACACTTATTATAAATATACTTTAATGCAACGTTTAGGAAAAAAATTATTATTATTATTTTTCATTCATTCATCATTTATTCAAACAAGTTTTTGTATTCCCCCCCCCCCCCCCCCCCCCCCCCCCCCCCCCCCACACAAATTTTTTTTTGGTAAAGTGATAATTTTGTTTCTTTACTTTTACACTTATTACACATATACTTTAACGCAACGTTAAGAAAAAAATTTGTTTACTTTTTCACTTAGAACTTTTTTTTATTCATTTAATCATACACCAATTTTTTTACACTTGTTACAATTACTAACACACTATTTACTTACATTTATCACACTATTATTATTATTAGAAAAAATTACATGGATGGTCCTTGTGGTTTAACGTAATTACAAGTTTGGGAGCTATTTCATTTTATTTACGCCAGACATACCTATTTTGGGAAACGTTTAACGCGTTTGGTCCCTAAGTTGGATGGGCGTTATCTTTCTCCGTTAAGTGTTTGCATCGTTAGAACCTTCGTTAGTTTTGTTTGCATCGTTAGCCCTATTTTTTGCATCGTTATCTTTCTCTGTTATAACACAACTTAGTAAATGGTCCATTTAGATATAATTTGACCTGTCATTTCAAAGAGTTTTGGACTGGTTCAAAAATATATAAAAATACCGTTGGACTCGTTTTTTCGTGCTCTTTCCAATGGTGTGCTCGGGGTATTTTTCCGAGTTCGTCTGAACCTCGTTAAACGCGAAAACGTCGCCGAAACTCATCCGAAAATCACCGTTTTTGCTTTGTTCTCAAACCCTTATACATCCGAAAATTACTTTTTTTTTTCGAAAATAATTTTTTTACAAAAATTAATTTTTTTTCGAAATTAATTTTTTTTTTAGAAAAATTACTTTTTTTTCGAAATTAATTTTTTTACAAAAATTACTTTTTTTTTCTAAATTAATTTTTTTTTGAAATTAATTATTTTACAAAAATTACTTTTTTTTCGAAATTAATTTTTTTTTACAAAAATTACTTTTTTTTCGAAATTAATTTTTTTTCGAAATTAATTTTTTGACAAAGATTACTTTTTTTTCGAAATTAATTTTTTTTCCAAAATTATTTTTTTTTCGAAATTATTTTTTTACAAAAATTACTTTTTTTTGAAATTATTTTTTTTACAAAAATTAATTTTTTTTTCGAAATTAATTTTTGTTTAGAAAAATTAATTTCGAAAAAAATTAATTTCTAAAAAAAAATTAATTTCGAAAAAAAAATAATTTCGAAAAAAAAAAGTAATTTTTATAAAAAATTAATTATTCTAAAAAAATTAATTTCGAAAAAAAAAAGTTATTTTTGTAAAAAAATTAATTTCGAAAAAAAAATTAATTTTTCTAAAAAGAAAATTAATTTCGAAAAAAAAGTAATTTTTGTAAAAAAATTAATTTGTAAAAAAAATTAAATTTTCTAAAAAAATTAATTTCGAAAAAAAAATTAATTTTTGTAAAAAAATTAATTTCGAAAAAAAAAGTAATTTTTCTAAAAAAAAAAGTTAATTTCGAAAAAAAAATTAATTTCAAAAAAAAAATTAATTTTTGTAAAAAAAATTAATTTTTGTAAAAATATTATTTTCGAAAAAAAAAAGTAATTTTCGGATGTATAAGGGTTTGAGAACAAAGCAAAAACGGTAATTTTCGGATGAGTTTCGACGACGTTTTCGCGTTTAACGAGGTTCAGACGAACTCGGAAAAATTTACCGAGCAAACCATTGGAAAGAGCACGAAAAAACGAGTCCAACGGTATTTTTATATATTTTTGAACCAGTCCAAAACTCCTTGAAATGGCAGGTCAAATTATATCTAAATTGACCATTTACTAAGTTGTGTTATAACAGAGAAAGATAACGATGCAAAAAATAGGACTAACGATGCAAATAAAACTAACGGAGGGACTAACGATGCAAACACTTAACGGAGAAAGATAACGCCCATCCAACTTAGGGACCAAACGCGTTAAACGTTTCCCAAAATAGGTATGTCTGGCGTAAATAAAATGAAATAGCTCCAAAACTTGTAATTACGTTAAACCAAAAGGACCATCGGTGTAATTTTTTCTTCTTCTTCTTATTATTATTATTATTATTATTATTATTATTATTATTATTATTATTATTATTATTATTATTATTATTATTATTATTATTATTTTTACTTTTTTCATTTATTCATACACTGTTTTTTGACACTTATTATACTCATACTCTAATGAAACTTCAGAAGAAAAAATTTCTAAAAGTTGCGTTATTAATATACTTATAGTTTACACCTCTCATGTGAATTATATTTCTTTAAAAGAATTTAATGTGTTAAAGTATACGTGTAATAAGTGTAAAAGTGAAGAAACAAAAAAATTATCACTTCACAAAAAAAAAAAAAAAAAAAAAAAAAAAACTTCTCTGAATAAATGAAAAAAAAAAGTAAAAATAATTTTTTTTTCTAAATGATGCGTTAAAGTATATGTATAATAAGTGTAAAAGGGAAGAAACAAAATTATCACTCTATAGTATATGTATAATAAGTGTAAAAGTGATCATATTACGTACATTGGTTTGAAATTTGGAAAAAAAATATATATAAAAAAAATAGGAAAAAAAAAAGTAAATAAAAAGGACTAAAAGTGAAAGTCAACGCAAACCATAGGGACCATTAGTGTAACTTTTCTAAGTGAAAAAAAAGTCAAGGGATGATCGGTGAAAGTCAATGCAAGCCACAGGGACTATTACTGTAACTTTTTCAAAGTTGATAACCTGCTAGTTCCCGGTCATATTGCATATTTTGTTCACAATTTAAAAGTATTTTGCGTATACTTGTAATTTCCAAAGTTCGTTGCGTAGATCGTCTTTTAAAAAAAAATATATTGCGTATCTTTAGTTTTCACCCTTAAAAGCATAGTCTAATGTTTGTATTTGTTTGGTTTATTATTATTATTATTATTATTATTATTATTATTATTATTTTATTATTATTATTTTTTTTTTTTACCTTTTTTTTTTTACTTATTATTACACCACCACCACCAACAAATGTGGTGGGGTGGTATTTGGTCAAGGTTTAGTCGTTCTGACCACCCAATATTTGTTTTTAAGAAGTTCACATTTTTTTTTTTTTTTTTTTTTTTAATTCTTTTTTTTTTATTTTTTTTTTTGTGATTGTGTTGTGGTTTGTATTTTTGTTTAAATGATGTATGTTTGTGCTTAATGTATGAGCTACAACTAGTTTTGCAAAACATACCAAACAATCTCAACCGGAGATTGTTTTAAAGAAGTTCACTTTTTTTTCTTTTTTTTTTTTTTTTTTTTTTTTTTTTTTTTTTGGGTGTATGTGATTGTGTTGTGGTTTGTATTTGTTTTTAAATGATGTATGTTTGTGCTTAATGTATGAGCTACAACTAGTTTTGCAAAACATACCAAACAATCTCAACCGGAGATTGTTTTTAAGAAGTTCACTTTTTTTTTTTTTTTTTTTTTTTTGGTGTATGTGATTCTGTTGTGTGTTTGTATTTGTGTTTAAATGATGTATGTTTGTGCTTAATGTATAAGCTACAACTAGTTTTGCAAAGCAAACAATCTCAACCGGAGATTATTTCAGAAGCTAAAATGAAGGTTATGTTTCAAGGGCTTATGATTTTGAATTGCTCGCAATAGAGTTGTCAGAACTCGTGACAAAGCTATTTTTATAAGCTCAAGCTCGATAAACACCGATAAGCTGTGCGCACTTGCTTTTATGAATAATTATAACTATAATCACTATATATAACAGGAACTTGACAAATTAGCTCTCCTGACTTTGATTCTCGAAGCATGTCTTGTTGACTTTGACTTTTTCTTTTTCAACAAGTATGTCGCTAATTGAGTCCTAATTTTAAACAGAAAGCTGAAAAACTAGCTGATGTGAATCGAAAATATAGCCTGTGGATTTAATGCGGGCACTGGTTCATTCCACGCAACATGAAGATTGAGGAGTATGGTGCTTGTTGAACAACTCCTTGAGGTTTCATATCATATTCGTTATATTCAGCACCGCTTGTGGTTTTGGCAATTCTGCTATTGAGTAAATAAATACCTATATGCTTAACACTTTATCCAAGCTAGAATTTAGAGTTTATTAGTCCCGAGAATATTGTTCACAAGGTGATTGGCCAGATAAGGTGTAATTGCAGATTGATTTGCGGTGGGATAGAATGGCAGAACTTCTGGACGCAATTGAAAATGGGCTCGGTATAGGTCTTTATTTTGTTACTTATGAGCACTATCATACCATCTCATGAGGTCAACAATAATATACTCACAAACTTACAATTAGCATAATGCAGATCATATGATGAATTTTGGCACTATTGCTGTTACTATTGGACCCTTTGTAGCTTGCGGCTTTGTCTCAGAATTTCACGGGAAGAATAACTGTCATGACGCACCCTTTGGCACGTTCGTAGTAGTTCAGTGGTAACCTTTTACCACTTGTGCATCCCCTTTAGACATTTAACTTTGGCGAAACAGCAACCATTTACATTCATTTCTTGGATTGAACATATCATTGTGTTTGATGTGTGAACGAATGTGTCATTGTTAGCCTAGAAATTTGACATGGTATGAGATCCTTTGGTTTCAAGTATGATTTGTTCATTTCATGGATTTTACTAGAACTTGGACCAAAATGTTGTCATGTACGCATTTTCTTCAACAACTGTTAAAAGCTTCAGCTTAAAATCCAATAAGATTTCATTTTTGGTCTAGAATAAGCAAGTTTCTATTTACAAAACTCAAATCCCGCAGCTAACATTTTAAAATAAACTATAATCGTGTTATTTGATTTAGAAGAAGGGACTGACGGTAACTGCTCGTTCGCCGAGAATGGAGCTGATAGTTAAAGATTTGAAAAAATAGACATGGTTTTTTATTTTGTCCCACATTGATCGTGAAACAAACTATAGAGTATCTTATAAGTAAGACAAGGGATAACTTGTTCAGAATAGAACACATATTAAGGATAAGCATAGGGTTATCCAAATTTACAATCTTTTTCTTTTTTTCCCTTACTTTAAACGTTTTGAACCTTAATCGGTTTCATAGATATAAAAAGTCAAAATGCATAGAAAATGTGTTAAAGGTGACTAATCTTTGGATATGAAGTTTCAAGTTTGTCGAGTCGATATCGGTTAGCTCATGAGTAGCTTGACTCCTTTACACTCTTGGATTTATGCATATTGCTCTGAAATTCCAGCCTCATTTGCCATATTGTTTCCCCGAAAACGTAGGAACCGTTTTCGGCTTCATACAAGGACTCCCGGAAGCAGTATATACATCTTCTATCCATTTATTCCCCCCCCCCTCTTTTGTTGTTTCCAATGAGAATTATAAAGAACGTCTTTGTCGCGATTACAAGTACTGTCTATTATTTGTGTTTGTACGGTTAAAATTAACGATTTTTTTTTTTTTGATTGCTTATTACACCACCACCACCCCCCCCCCCCCAATGTGGTGGTTGGTATTTGGGCAAGGTTTAGTCGACCGGACCACCAAATGGGTTTTAAGGAAGTTCACTCTTTTTTGTTGTTGTTGTGTGTTTATGTGAGTGTGTTGTGGTGTGTATTTGTGTCTAAATTATGCATGCTTTTGTGGTGGATTTAGTGGTCTTTATTAAGGGGATTTAGTGGTGGGAGTGGATGTTGATGTGACACCCGACCACAACAACCACACATCTTATTACATCCAGTCTTAGATGGCATGAGTAAGACGGGGGGCCAGGAGACTGTGAGGTCAGATAAGGGAGGACAGGGTTAGGTGTGAGACGAAGTAGTTTTGGCAAGATGTAGCCATGTAGGTGACGAGTGCGTGGTATGTGTCTCCTTTCCCTTGTGTGAAAATATACCCGGTTACTTTAAGACCCACACAAACACCAAAGAGGGTTCATCAACAAAGTTTTGCCTCATTTCTGGTTTACTGGTAATGTCTTACCAGTTCATGCATTTCTTTTAGACTTGTAACTTCGAGAAAACAGCAATCTATAACTTTCACTTCGTGGACTGACCGTATCGTTGTGATTATTTTGTGAATGAACGTGTCGTTGTTAGACTAGAATATTGACATGGTATGAGATTCTTGGGTTTCAAGTATCTTTTGTCGGCCATTTGATAAATCTGAGTGCATCTATGTTTTGGTAGTCCGATTAAAAGTCAAACTTTATAAATCACTTTAAGAAAACTTGGATTATCTATGAAATAATATAAATATTGTAATCATATTAACACAAATTGAATAATTCTTGGAAAAATTTTGTTTCGGGTCAACTCATCCCGACACGACCCATTTCAACCCATACCGAGAATGCCCATTTCGACCCATTACTCAACCTGTCTAACCACCTATTTTGCATCCTCTACAGTCAATATTAACATTTTGAACAAATCCAAAGCACATTTATTAACTTACTTGAAATGTTTATCTGAGAGGCATGAACAGTTTCCCCTTCCATTGGCATTCGGACCATCAATCAACTTTCGGTCAACCTCGATGTTTTGACTTTCAACGATATTCGGAATCCAAGCAAAATACAATCAGAAAGATATTCACATTAAAGGTTAAGATTTTAGTAAAACACGATGGCAATTAAGACTAACCTTTTCTTCATCATCGTTTTTATTGCACCTGCTATTCTTGACCAAGATAAACGGGGACTAAGTTCTCCTATACATGAAGCAACAACCTTAATAATACACAAAAAGAGATGTTTTCAGTCTTGTGTGTGCATCTTAGGGGGTGTTTGGGACTGCTTATTTTAAACTGATTGTTGCCCTTCAAAATAAAACATGTACCATTGTACCAACTACTTAAACTAAAGTCATTATAAGGTTTGTTTCAGCTCACTTAGTTTGCCATATCTTTACATCAGTTAGTTTTTAGATCATTGACTTTTATGGTTGACTTTTAAAGTTGACTTTTTAATTATAATATGAAGCAATACTTTATATCCCTCCATTTTTCTTCATGTGAGATGTAACACCCCGTGCCTGCTTATACCAAAAACTTTGACTTTTTATGCGGAAACGCTTGACTTTACCGGACTCATACAATTCTTCATTTAAATAACCAGAACTTATAACATTTAAACCCTTTAAAATACTTTGGAAGGACATATACTCGAACACCTTTCAAAACATTTCACATAAAACTTTATAACACAACCTGACAATCCTTCTGTGACCAACAATACGCCGTATCCCTTTTGAGGGATACGCCGCATCAACACTGAGAGACCATACGCCGTATCAACCTAAAGTAATACGCCGCATCACCTTAGACTTCTGATACGCCGCATCTATATATTAGATACGCCGCATCACCAGAAACTTCTGATACGCCGTATCTAACATATTAGATACGCCGCATCTACCAAATTACACAGAACATCAGCAGGAAAACCTGCAGAAGCTTAACACACCCATTTACACAACAAACCACTTATACCACTTTCATTTAACACCAAACTTCCCATAAATCATTCATTTAGCATATCAAACTAGAATACACGACAATTAACCCGTTTGACTCCAAAATGGGTACGAATAGACCCTAATCCAAACACTCCTTTAACTTTACTCGTTTACACATAAAACATACTTAGATCCATCAAATGACTTCCAAATCGTTGCACAACACTTGACATACACTTTGACACTTGAAAACACATTACAAATCATTAAAAGACCAACGGGGGTACAATCTTGACATTGAGCTCGGTATTCTACCTAGCTCTACTTTCTTACCAAATCCTTCTACCAATCGCATATCCAACATTAATCCTTATCCAAGCCTTCATCTCAATACTTCCGCCTACAAAACATTAAACACTTAAACCGTAAGCACGAATGCTTAGTAAGTAAAACGGGTATAACATAACATTACAATTCATTCTCACATTACACATCATAATCTTAAATCCTTCAATACATCGAACATAAACACATACCTTAGTCCAACCTTGCCTAAGCCATCACTACCTTACACTTACTAACACATAACAACATCACACAAAACATTCATTAATCTTAGCATATATGATCATCTAGACACATAATGCATAAAAGTTATCATAACATTATTTTATAGCCGGTTTACTTACCTTGAGTCCAAGCCAAGACTATCACTAACATCATCCTCAACATCTTCATCTTTATCATCATCATCATTACATCCTAAACCATTATCATCATAACATATAATACATAATCATTAGCTATAATCATGGTTAACACCACCATAACTAACCTCTAAACACTTCTAATCATCATATAATCATATATTGATTATATGATAGCTAATCCCATCATTTACCAACTTAAACCCATTAAAAAACTCATCACATAATCATCATTACTTCTTAATTATCTTAAAAAACCATTTACCCTTTAATCCCAAATTAGGGTTCACAAACCCTAGATTCTTAATCATCAATTAAACACTAATTAAGCATCATTACTTACTTGATAACCATGCTAGGAACAAGCTATAGGCTTAACTCTTGAATTATCACCATTAAACCATCATCATCTCATCATCTCTTCCTTTCTTTCTCCTTTGGTTCGACACCCACAGAAACACATTCTCTTTTACAGGAGAGTGTGGTATCTTATAGAATAATAGGGAAGTTTCTAGCTACAAGGGCAATTATGTCCATTCTGCTTATTTAAGGTCGATGCGCCGCATCTATATTTTAGATGCGCCGCATCCATGCTACCCCTTGAATACGCCGTATCTGTTCTCCAATACGGCGCATGTACTATAACAGGTCGATTCTACTTTCCATTCTACCATACGCCGCATGTACTTCCTAGATGCGCCGCATCTAGGCTATAGCAGGCTAACACTTAACACTATAACCATTGCCTTTAGACAACACATACTCTTGGTCAAACATACTTAGGCTCGGGTCAATTTCATCTAGGGTGGGGTCCCACTACCCGGGGAACGGGTCTAACAATTCTACCCCCTTATTTAGATTTCGTCCCCGAAATCTCTCGTCCATTACTATCCAAAACCAATTCACTTTATCTCCATTCTTAGCACTTTCCATGTAACACCACAACCCGACGAGGGTAAAGATATCACAACAATGGATTCATATCAGAACAAAACCAAGCATACATTTTCATTAATACAAAAATCTCAAAGGATAACAAATGAAATACTAAATCTATAGGGTTACAAATGAAAACTTCCAAAACATTATGTCTAAAGTATGTTATCTTCTATTCATCCCTAATCCAGAATAGCTATCCAATCTTCTAAGTCCAAAGGTACACTCTTCTCTCATTCCCAGCTTTCTACTAAACCTGCCGCAGGAAAAGAAATGCGGCTGAGCTACTAGAGCTCAGTGAACAGATATAACGGTACAAAACAATAATAGATAGTAGAAACAAGAAAATCAGGAATACAGGTCATACCGATAAAATCAGGGTGTAAGAATAAGAGCCAGGAATAAATAAGGGATAAGATTTAGGAAAAAGGAAAAGAAACAAGTAATAAGGAAATTCATAAGGTTCATAAGATAAAGAAAACAGAAATCTATCACGAGCCCAGACAACAAATAATATCATAGCATACCAATATAATAAAACAAACCTGTATAGAGTGATCAGCTCTCATAAAATGTGAAAGACGTGTATCGCACACACAATCAGTCACCAGATATAATAACGGTAAACATATAACATAAACAGATAACAGGTCAAATCTAGGATGCACCCATATGCCCCACAGACAAATCAATAATCATAATTGTATTGGCTATAGCAAATAATAAATAAGGGACGTAACAGGTCATCACTCTCCTGCCCTAGAGTCATGTCAAAGGTGCGTCAATGACATGGACATGAAACCCTCATGCCTAGTGATTGGCTCGTAATATCAAACTGTAGGTCAAAGGTCAGGCGTACTATCAAATAATCAAAAGTCATATCTTAAGGGTACATGGCAAAAGGTTCATGTCAAATAGTTCCGAAATAAAAGTCAAAGTTCAAATCAAAACTTGTCAAATTGAGTTTTTATATCAAAGTTAAGTTTAGATTATAAGGACTATATCAAATGGTTTAGAAAAGAATTTCACAGGTTCCTAACTAAAGTTCTTAGCAAAAGTTCAGTTTAGAGATTCTTGTCAAAAGTTCATTTAAAGCATCCCTTTAATAACGGTTTTCAATAAAATGATCTTTCAGAATAAAATAATCTTCCAAAACGGTTTTTCATAAAAACATTCTTTAAAACTAGCTTTCACAAAAGTTAACAATTGTCATATAAAATAGTATCATATCACCATTCATAGTCATTCTTTTTAAAATAACTGATTTTTCTCAAAACATTTCCAGGTCATAATTAAAAGGTTTTCACATCACAGATTTTTATATCAGAGGTCGTAACAAAATAGTTTTCATAAAATGGTTTTCCAAAACCTTTAGTAACTTCCATTAAAAGTGGTATCGCTTCTTTTTAAAATAGCTTTTCTTAAACCGTTGCATATGTAGTTTAAGAATGGTTCAAAATCACTTAGGTTCAAATAAGGATTTAACAGATTAAGGATTATATCAAAATCAATTTAGTTTTACAACAAGTATATCAGATTAAGGTCCAAAACAAGTTCACAGATCAGGGTTTAGGACAAGAGATCAAAATAACAAGGTTCATGAAAGGTTCACAAAACAAAGACCACATGGAAGGTTCACAAACAAGAGATCATATGAAAGGTTCACAACAGCAGGGAACATAGCAATGGTATAGGGAATCCTAATAAGGAGAAATGAGAAACTGAAAGAAAAGGGAAATGACAAACCCTTACTGAAAGAGGGCAGAATATCTGTACCTTATTTGAATGCAAGAACACAAGAGTAGCAAAACTGAAAAGGATCAATCCACTCCCTCTTCAAACCTAAAGGAGTAGAGGACAGAATTTTGAAGGGGTTTCAGTTATCTTTCCATTTTATATAACTTTCTATTTTTAGTAACTTTCCAGATTTAGTAAGTTATTAATATTACAGATTAGGTTAAGTCCTTATTTCAAGATTATTATGGAATTAAAGTACATTTTATCAAGTTACAAAAGTTTAAGGATAATTATGACAAGTTTCCATATCTTAGGGTTTTAATTGTAATTACACCAAAGTTAAAGGTCTAAAATGAAAAAACCTCAAGTTACTCATTTAAATATTTAAGTTATCCAGACTTACACTCTTAACCCTTTAAGTTTAACAATATACAATTTATACCTCTTAGTTATCATATTTACAAAACAAACCCTAGATTTACATAATTTACAAATTAAACCCTACAATATCTATATTTACCAAACAAGCATTTTATTTTACATAATTATAGAATGTAACATCATAATTAAGTATATTACAGATTAGATCCCTCAGAATTTATTAATTACCCAATTGGTCCCTTAACTTTACAAAACTTACAATTTAAATCATAATTTGTTTATAGTTACATATCAAGCCCATAAATACTCAAAATTACACATTACACCATTAATGACATTATTTACACAAAATAACTTCAAGTTTCCAGAATTTACATTTTTAGTCCCTCTACTTAATTAATTACAATTCGTACCATATAATTACAATTAATTCATTTTCTTGCAATATTTACACCTAGGACCCTCAAGTTATATTTTTCCTACATTCCTACAGACTTATATAACATTTCAAAAATAACCTACAAGTTTCAAAGTTGGCAAAACATACCCTTATACTTTTAAAATCCAATTGTATATACCTTTTTATGTGCAAACTAAACCCTAACTTTAACCAATCATTAAACCATCATGACACAATCATTAAATTCATTTATTAATCAGATCCAAACCACAAAACCCTAACCCTAATTCAATTTAGGGTTTTCTCTAATTTTTCTTTATTTTTCTCTTAGATCCGATATAAACAAAATTCGAGATCAACTATTCTAGGCTTCCACAAATCACATGGATATTTTTCCTAGCTTATTTTAATGTCAAAGAACATATAAAAAATATGGTTGCTCCTCAGAAAATTCATATAGCATGATTTACGAATTAAGTTTTTTTTATGCCTTTTATTTTCTTATGCCTTAATAACCGTGCATGATTCATTTTTATTATTTTTCTTAGGTTATATTCGACCCATAGATCACTAGAAAAATTCTGGATAATTTTTAGAACATAAGAATTAAGCATGAAAAATCATTACCTCTTGTATGATAAAATCGGATGAAAACAAATACCAAGCACAAACGAAGGCCTCTAAATTCTTGTTCTTATTTTTCTTAACTCCTTAATGACTCAAAGAACACCAGAGTATTTTTAGATTAGCTCCAGAAGTCGTGGGAAAGCTTTGGTTGAATTGTTTTAGTCGGTTTAGGGTTAATCGGAAATTTTAGGGATAAAAATATATTTGTTTTGTTTTTATATTTTATAAACCGACCTAGGGGGGGCATGGGATCAGAATTTTCGGCCTAGAAGTTCTATCAAGATCACACTTTGATTTCATATATAATTCCTCAATTTAGTTTATTCTTATCCTAATTTAAATTGATTTTATAAATATAAATACTTTATTTAATTATTTTCGGATTATATGTACATGCATATGTGAACTTGTAATTTTTTTGGACATTCAAATAATATAATGTTGTCTCAGAATTTATTTTATTTCATATGTAGTTTGCTTTTAGAAGTTTGGAATCACTTCAGAATTTTTATAAGTGATTTTATTAAGTTTTTATGGCTTCAGGGGTAATTTGGTCATTTTACATGCTTTCTAAAAGAAAAATTTTCGTCCTCAAAAATTGAGGTGAAATGAAACGGAAACACGACTGACTGTGAACAGGAATATGAAAGACTTGGTTCTTACGACTATATGTGGTAGGTCCAAACTTCGGTTTCCTCAAAAGGACAAAACATACTGAATCCAAATCAAAAGAATGATATGTCGAACGTAACGGATGATAATCGGATCTTCTCGGAAGGGACGCAGGAAATACACAGGATTTTGATGGATGAGTCATCCACAGGATCTGATTTGACAAATCAGAGTAGAACGTATGGAAATAGATTATCGATAACATCAATTGGCAGAAGTTCTATAACAGAACCTAAGATTATTATCGAAAGTTCAAAGGTCAGTAGAATGCGTGACGAGAATCCAGACGTAACAATTTACATAACGGTGAAAGCGGATTACGCGTACAGTTAAAATGAACTTAAAGTCTCACTAATGCGGATAATCCCAACAATTATCAGAATTTCTAAAGTTCTAAGGCACTTCTCGAAATATCTGATGCCCACAACAAGTGCACGTTATATGATGTAAGTATTATCACGTTGGCCAGACGTCATAATACTGGCATCATATAAATATGCCCTCACGATGGTCATACTTAATTTCAAGTCGTGAACAAACTAACTTATCTTATTCCACCTAGTCTTCCTACGGTCTCAGAGGTCATCAAAATTAAATACCCTAACTAAGTGGAGAACGAATCACTCGAAAGAGTTAACGAAAGTCCCAGAATATCTATCAGAATTTGGTACTTCGTTATAAGTATCAAATCATCCATCATTTGCCAAAATCTCTCAAAACAAAGTCATCACCCAACATACGAAAAATGAATGCGAACAGGAATGCTTCTAGGAAACTTAAATCATTAGGGGATCTTATTACTATATATAATGAAACTTAAGTGAGTCAACGGAATGAAAGTTAGTCGCCAAGAACTTCGGCTTTCATAGAATCAATTCTTCCAACCACAAAGGGTCTGTTTCTAAAATCCGTCCATTCAACACATCCAGTCTGCTTCCGCTCTCAATTCATCTTAGTACAACCAAGATGAATAGGAAAATTTGACTGCATGTCTTCACTCTTCATTGTAGCCGTCGTTGTTGTCAACTCCAGGTCAGGCAGTGAAATAATTCTTCTGGTATGTCTCTAGTTGTCCTAATGTATATGAAAACTTCCTGTGCGGCAAGGGAGTATAACCGAGTCTCTTCCTGATTTATCCAAAATTGTTCCGTCTGAATGTATGGTAGCTAATTTCCAGTTCAGCTTTTCCAAAACTCCATTCTCAACTAAGCTGTTTCCATCTGCTCACGAAATTCCTCAATGGTATCATAAGTTGCAAACATCTTCCGTAATTCTTCTGCAGAATTCAAAAGGTTTCCGTTTTCAATTTTATTATTGGTCTCGACCACATGATGATAGTTTTCAAAACTTGCAGAATTTAGAGAGGTATCCTCAATTATCGTTGTCTCTACCAATATCAATCTCTCAGAAGGTACAAGTGGTCGTCGAATTTCCTAACAAGGTGCAATGATGATTTTCATGCTCTTCCTCGTTTCCGAACGTACTATTAAGTCATACAATGACCATTTGTCCCAGTGCTCACGAGAAAACATTAATTATCAATCTTATAAGCAGTCAGAGCTTTAGCTAATACTATTAGCGTTACTAACCGTCATAACAGTCGTTGATGGATTCGGAAGGCGATTCCAAAAATAAAATTAATCCCTCATAAGGAAACTTCACGCTCTAAAATTTAAACAAACCCCTAATCGTTTCAGGGTGGAGGAATATTGGCTCCTAACTGTGTCACGGTTCAGCTATCTCCAGTCACCATCCTTCTTTATCGCGAACGAAACTAAAACACGCCCAGAATATACACTTAGGTAGACTCACTTCCTGGTCTTTGGTTTTTGCTCTTCCCGGTCGCTCAATTTAACAGGTATGATTTCGGACACATCTGAAAGACACCTTCGCTTGGTGACTAGGCAATCTCTCGGTTTCATGTCAAATCCTACTTCACGCTCCGATGGAGAAATATGTGGTTCAGCCAAGAGTCATATTCAGAAAACTCAGGGTGTCAATTAACTCTCAAGGTAAGATTCATTCATTAGCGTACGAAATGGTTTCTAGGAAAACTTCATATCCGCGAAAGCAACACACGAGTCTCTAGAGTCATAGTGATAGCAAAGGGTTTGGAAATTGGTAATCGTAGTAGGGAGTTCAAAATTGTTTCAAATGCCAAAGGTGAGGCATAGAAGGGTAGTTGTCAGTATTAGAGTGATCAATTAACCAATTCCTTGCAGGAATGAAATCGAAGTTAACTATCCGAAGAAAGACAAATCAACGTAGTAAAACTTATCGTTCAAAAGTGAGAGGGAAACATTCTCATACTCGTGGTTACACACCACAAGACTTCTCATAGAGACAGGGATGGGTGAAACGAAATCAAATAGTGTCGGAAGATTCATCGATACTTATCAAAAGCAAGAGATAAATAACAAAATATATTAAATATGTTATCGCCATGGAGGTTCTCAGGGTGTCCGAAGAGGCATCAAAATGATTAACGAAAGGATTCGAGGTCAGAGTCAAAATCTGAAGATGAGGATTAATAGTGTCAGGCAATTTTTTATTTTTATTTTTATTTTTATTTTTTGAATTTTTTTCAATTTCTCTAAGATTTAAATAGGTTTCAAAACCTAGGTGGTGCAAATCATAAGCTTTCGATTTCCAAAAGTGATATCAGATATCAGCAGGATATAACCAACAGTGATAATTGTTAGGGTTCTCATAGGAGTAGTAATGGATCACGCAGAACTGAGTAGTATCAGATGATACACTTCATATCTGACATGAGTAATGAATTCGTAGAATGTGTCAAACACATTATGGTTGAATGACCATCTGGATGGTCGGAAAGTATCAAACTATTTACAAAACAAATCAGAAATGGAGGTCAAAATCAGGAAGTGAAACTTAAATGGTGCAAGGTATCCATGTAGTTCTCGAGGAATTTCAAACTTACTTGGTTACTAAACTTAGGTTGCAAGCTTTCTAGCTTCTGAAACAAAAGTTCTTATAAGGCTTAGCTAAAGGCACAGGCACGAATTAGAGTAATGCGGAAGCAATGATACTTAAACAAATACCTTATAGTCTACCCATTCCTCACTGGTCAAAACTTACGTTCCTATTGGGAAATCTTAAAGCAAATTTTCAAAGGTTGTCTTACGAGTGCCTACAGGGAAAACTTAGTGGTCCTAACTTACACAGGTCAAGGGTAAATGTATTATGAGTCGCAGCCTGTCTCTCTGATACCATAAATTGTAACACCCCAACCCGACAAGGGTAAAGATATCACAACAATGGATTCATATCAGAACAAAACCAAGCATACATTTTCATTAATACAAAAATCTCAAAGGATAACAAATGAAATACTAAATCTATAGGGTTACAAATGAAAACTTCCAAAACATTATGTCTAAAGTATGCTATCTTCTATTCATCCCTAATCCAGAATAGCTATCCAATCTTCTAAGTCCAAAGGTACACTCTTCTCTCATTCCCAGCTTTCTACTAAACCTACCGCAGGAAAAGAAATGCGGCTGAGCTACGAGAGCTCAGTGAACAGATATAACGGTACAAAACAATGATAGATAGTATAAACAAGAAAATCAGGAATACAAGTCATACCGATAAAATCAGGGTGTAAGAATAAGAGTCAGGAATAAATAAGGGATAAGATTTAGGAAAAAGGAAAAGAAACAAGTAATAAGGAAATTCATAAGGTTCATAAGATAAAGAAAACAGAAATCTATCACGAGCCCAGACAACAAATAATATCATAGCATAATAATATAATAAAACAAACCTGTGTAGAGTGATAAGCTCTCAGAAAATGTGAAAGACGTGTATCGCACACACAATCAGTCACCAGATATAATAACGGTAAACATATAACATAAACAGATAACAGGTCAAATCTAGGATGCACCCATACGCCCCACAGACAAATCAATAATCATAATTGTATTGGCCATAGCAAATAATAAATAAGGGACGGAACAGGTCATCACTCTCCTGCCCGAGAGTCATGTCAAAGGTGCGTCAATGACATGGACATGAAACCCTCATGCCTAGTGATTGGCTCGTCATATCAAACTGTAGGTCAAAGGTCAGGCGTACTATCAAATAATCAAAAGTCATATCTTAAGGGTACATGGCAAAAGGTTCATGTCAAATAGTTCCGAAATAAAAGTCAAAGTTCAAATCAAAACTTGTCAAATTGAGTTTTTATATCAAAGTTAAGTTCAGATTATAAGGACTATATCAAATGGTTTAGAAAAGAATTTCACAGGTTCCTAACTAAAGTTCTTAGCAAAATTTCAGTTTAGAGATTCTTGTCAAAAGTTCATTTAAAGCATCCCTTTAATAACGGTTTTCAATAAAATGATCTTTCAGAATAAAATAATCTTCCAAAACGGTTTTTCATAAAAACATTCTTTAAAACTAGCTTTCACAAAAGTTAACAACTGTCATATAAAATAGTATCATATCACCATTCATAGTCATTCTTTTTAAAATAACTGATTTTTCTCAAAACATTTCCAGGTCATAATTAAAAGGTTTTCACATCACAGATTTTTATATCAGAGGTCGTAACAAAATAGTTTTCATAAAATGGTTTTCCAAAACCTTTAGTAACTTCCATTAAAAGTGGTATCGCTTCTTTTTAAAATAGCTTTTCTTAAACCGTTGCATATGTGGTTTAAGAACGGTTCAAAATCACTTAGGTTCAAATAAGGATTTAACAGATTAAGGATTATATCAAAATCAATTTAGTTTTACAACAAGTATATCAGATTAAGGTCCAAAACAAGTTCACAGATCAGGGTTTAGGACAAGAGATCAAAATAACAAGGTTCATGAAAGGTTCACAAAACAAAGACCACATGGAAGGTTCACAAACAAGAGATCATATGAAAGGTTCACAACAGCAGGGAACATAGCAATGGTATAGGGAATCCTAATAAGGAGAAATGAGAAACTGAAAGAAAAGGGAAATGACAAACCCTTACTGAAAGAGGGCAGAATATCTGTACCTTATTTGAATGCAAGAACACAAGAGTAGCAAAACTGACAAGGATCAAACCACTCCCTCTTCAAACCTAAAGGAGTAGAGGACAGAATTTCAAAGGGGTTTCAGTTATCTTTCCATTTTATATAACTTTCTATTTTTAGTAACTTTCCAGATTTAGTAAGTTATTAATATTACAGATTAGGTTAAGTCCTTATTTCAAGATTATTATGGAATTAAAGTACATTTTATCAAGTTACAAAAGTTTAAGGGTAATTATGACAAGTTTCCATATCTTAGGGTTTTAATTGTAATTACACCAAAGTTAAAGGTCTAAAATGAAAATACCTCAAGTTACTCATTTAAATACTTAAGTTATCCAGACTTACACTCTTAACCCTTTAAGTTTAACAATATACAATTTATACCCCTTAGTTATCATATTTACAAAACAAACCCTAGATTTACATAATTTACAAATTAAACCCTACAATATCTATATTTACCAAAAAAGCATTTTATTTTACATAATTACAGAATGTAACATCAGAATTAAGTATATTACAGATTAGATCCCTCAGAATTTATTAATTACACAATTGGTCCCTTAACTTTACAAAACTTACAATTTAAATCATAATTTGTTTATAGTTACATATCAAGCCCATAAATACTCAAAATTACACATTACACTATTAATGACATTATTTACACAAAATAACTTCAAGTTTCCAGAATTTACATTTTTAGTCCCTCTACTTAATTAATTACAATTCGTACCATATAATTACAATTTATTTATTTTCTAGCAATATTTACACCTAGGACCCTCAAGTTATATTTTTCCTACATTCCTACAGACTTATATAACATTTCAAAAATAACCTACAAGTTTCAAAGTTGGCAAAACATACCCTTATACTTTTAAAATCCAATCGTATATACCTTTTTATGTGCAAACTAAACCCTAACTTTAACCAATCATTAAACCATCATGACACAATCATTAAATGCATTTATTAATCAGATCCAAACCACAAAACCCTAACCCTAATTCGATTTAGGGTTTTCTCTAATTTTTCTTTATTTTTCTCTTAGATCCGATATAAACAAAATTCGAGATCAACTATTCTAGGCTTCCACAAATCACATGGATATTTTTCCTAGCTTATTTTAACGTCAAAGAACATATAAAAAATATGGTTGCACCTCAGAAAATTCATATAGCATGATTTACGAATTAAGTTTGTTTTATGCCTTTTATTTTCGTATGCCTTAATAACCATGCATGATTCATTTTTCTTATTTTTCTTAGGTTATATTCGACCCATAGATCACTAGAAAAATGCTGGATAATTTTTAGAACATAAGAATTAAGCATGAAAAATCATTACCTCTTGTATGATAAAATCGGATGAAAACAAATACCAAGCACAAACGAAGGCCTCTAAATTCTTGTTCTTATTTTTCTTAACTCCTTAATGACTCAAAGAACACCAAAGAATTTTTAGATTAGCTCCAAAAGTCGTGGGAAAACTTTGGTTGAATTGTTTTAGTCGGTTTAGGGTTAATCGGAAATTTTAGGGATAAAAATATATTTGTTTTGTTTTTATATTTTATAAACCGACCTAGGGGGGCATGGGATCAGAATTTTTGGCCTAGAAGTTCTATCAAGATCATACTTTGATTTCATACATAATTCCTGAATTTAGTTTATTCTTATCCTAATTTAAATTGATTTTATAAATATAAATACTTTATTTAATTATTTTCGGATTATATGTACATGCATATGTGAACTTGTAATTTTTTTGGACATTCAAATAATATAATGTTGTCTCAAAATTTATTTTATTTCATATGTAGTTTGCTTTCAGAAGTTTGGAATCATTTCAGAATTTTTATAAGTGATTTTATTAAGTTTTTATGGCTTCAGGGGTAATTTGGTCATTTTACATGCTTTCTGAATTTCAGGTATTACATTCCATTCTTCATCCCCCTTTTGATTGCTCGATCTAAGTGATCTTACAATTCTAAGTCCACTATACATACATCATACCCCTAGCTCATAACTTAACTTATCAGTTCTTTCATTTCTTTTTAGTCTTTATGTCACCCAAGACATAATCATTGCCTCTAATACACGCCATTTAACATTCCTACGTCTATCACATACCTTTCCAACTAGTTCCATTTAACTTTTTCGTCAAGGACTATGTGTCACTTGAACATTACATACCCTTTTTCACTTCTTATAAGTTGGTTATTCGTTAACTTTCTACTTTTATCGCAACCTTACCACTAACTCATTGACATTTTACTATACGTTACATTTGCCTTTACTTTTCTTCTCAAAGTTTCATAGAACTTTTAAATCCATATTAGCGTTTATTAGCATTCATTATCTCACATTTTCTCCAATTCATATTGCAACAAGAATATCGTTTCAAACCTTAGTCGTTTTAACTCACACTTAAAACACCTAAGTCCTATACTTCACTTGACGTTTCCCACCTAGGGTCGTCATTCAACTCATTGTCTATCCACCTATCCTAGTTCCTTATTACTCCTAGTCATCCTAGACTCCTTCTTCTACCCTTCCACTCTACTCATGCCATGTCGGGAACACATAAGCCCACTCATTTGTACTTCCTCATTTACATGGAGGGGCGTCCCAAACGATGTAAATCAATAAATACAAACTCATGGTTCGGTGATTTACGAATTCTTTATTCAAATGAAAATGCGTCCCAATCCATTTAAATAAAGAAACCATAAACCATCCTACTTATACACTTCCGACACAACACTTGCATTTTTATTATTTCACGTTTTAACTTTTCATTTCCTAGCTTGGATCCACTTTACTTTAACATTTTTCCCAGGAGGGAATATTACACATGCCAAGGATGTAGGCAATCTTTGCCGGTGAAGGCAATTCGTTTTATCCCGGAGGATCTTTAACACATCCCGAAGGATTTCTTTACATTCTTTGACCTGGTTATCCCGAAGGATATCACCTTTAACATCCATCCCGAAGGATCATTATCATTCAAACTTTATCTCTTTCACATTATCACATTGGATCCAAACTATTAATCATTTAACACACACGTAGTATTCCATTCATTTTATTTTGTGAACGCAAGCTCATATTGCATATGAACTTGCTTATTATAAATACACACTTCTATGTGTTTATCATCTTACATTCTAATTTCGCTTTAGTCATTTTCATCCTCTTACCTTACCCTTTAGTCCACCCGACTCTTTCTACTTTTAAACCTTGCATAGGTTAACTTATATTCGTTCATTGGTACCATTCGTTATTCTTGCACGTTTTAGTTATCTACGCATTTTCTACATCGTTACACTTTTCACTCTAGCTTACATTCTTTAACCCGCGTTAATCATTTCCACCTTTTACATTACATGTTAGTCTACTCAACTCTTTTACTTATAGACTTTACATATGTCGTCAATTGTAACACTTGCATTCATTATTAATAATTACCGTTAATCGCCTTAGCCGTAATATAATGATTTTAAGTCAACACCTTAACCTTATGCATACTCATTTCGTTCTTGTTCTTATGCCTTGACTTATCTTATCTTAGTTATTTATGCATTTAAGCAATATCATTTGATTTCATCAATTACGTTCTATCATATCATTCATCCTCGTTATCTTACGTACCCTTAGTCCGTCTCTATACTACCTTAACGTCATTCATTAGACATGTATATATGTAACAAGACCATATATTGGCTGTTAACATCTTACGGGTCATAATCATTACATGCCATCATTTATTAATCTCATTCTTTACCTTTCGTACCATCCGACCCTACTTTATTAGTTCCTTAGCTTATCTTATCTTTTCACGTTATAGTTTAGCACATTATAACGTTCCATACTTTAAACATCAACATTTAGATTTACTTATTAGCCCGTCTCTAATACCGAATACTATTCCTATTCTCATTTCATTACCGTTACACTAACATACCTTTATGTAATCACAACCAATCACCGGCACCGACCAAGGTGCACGGCTAACTAATCACTTAATATTTCAAGTCCTCCTTGGACTTACATCACCTACACATTAACACATAAGGCACATTTATTATTCATAAACTTTGGTCCACCTAACTTATCACACATTCCTTCTTATAACTTAAACGCTTACCTTACGCATTTCTTACACCTACGTCCAACATTTTTACGAGTGGTTTAAGTCTAGGCAACCTAAAGGAAACCTAATTCACTTAAACCGAAGCTCTGATACCAATTTGTAACACCCCGTGCCCGCTTATACCAAAAACTTTGACTTTTTATGCGGAAATGCTTGACTTTACCGGACTCATACAATTCTTCATTTAAATAACCAGAACTTATAACATTTAAACCCTTTAAAATACTTTGGAAGGACATATACTCGAACACCTTTCAAAACATTTCACATAAAACTTTATAACACAACCTGACAATCCTTCTGTGACCAACAATACGCCGTATCCCTTTTGAGGGATACGCCGCATCAACACTGAGAGACCATACGCCGTATCAACCTAAAGTAATACGCCGCATCACCTTAGACTTCTGATACGCCGCAATTTAGGGGTGTAAACGAGCCGAGACAACTCGCGAGCAACTCGAGATCGACTCGAAAAATACTCGATTCGACTCGATTTTAAACGAGCCGAGACAACTCGCGAGCTACTCGACTCGACTCGACTCGATTACACATTTACACCCCTATATATATATATATATATATATATATATATATATATATATATATATATATATATACACACACACACACACACACACACACACACACACACACACACATATATATATATATATATATATATATATATATATATATATATATATATATATATATATATATATATAGGGGTGTAATCGAGCCGAGACAACTCGCGAACAACTCGAGATCGACTCGAAAAATACTCGACTCGACTCGATTTTAAACGAGCCGAGCTCGAGCATGTCAATACTCGACTCGACTCGGCTCGATTACACCCCTACGCCGCATCTATATATTAGATACGCCGCATCACCAGAAACTTCTGATACGCCGTATCTAACATATTAGATACGCCGCATCTACCAAATTACACAGAACATCAGCAGGAAAACCTGCAGAAGCTTAACACACCCATTTACACAACAAACCACTTATACCACTTTCGTTTAACACCAAACTTCCCATAAATCATTCATTTAGCATATCAAACTAGAATACACGACAATTAAACCGTTTGACTCCAAAATGGGTGATGAACTCAAATAAGTACATTTTATTATCATCATTTATCCTATTTATTTGACTTGCTTATTGAATTGGCTGATAAAACGGTAAAACAACCTGAAGGGATTGCTAATAATGTGCTAGTTAAGATTGAGAAGTTTATTTTTCCCGTAGACTTTGTTATATTAGATATGCCCGAGGATGTTAAGATTCCTTTAATCCTTGGAAGACCTTTCTTGTCTACTGCCCATGCTAAGATTGATGTGTTTAAGAGAAAAATCTCATTAAGGGTAGGGAATAATAAACTAGTCTATAAGTGCCAAGATCCTACTAAAAGCATAATTAGAGGCGTCTATGTGCTCGGATTAAGAGAACATATGGAACTCGATCTTGAAGCTAGGCTTATGGGAGAAACATTGATTCAAAACAACTCAACTAATCCTAATCATGAGAACTTCGAGGAATTTATTGACCTTAATGTACCTACCGAACTTAGGCGCGATATTGTTAATGATTCTGATGATGAGTGGCATGATTGCGTAGTAATTAACAAACGTAGGAGAATAGTTGAGAATACATATTTGAATAATGATGTGTTTATTGAACTACCACCCCACCTTGCATATTTATGCCTATATAATAATAAGAATTTCCCGTCTATCATTTTGTCATCTCTGCCCGAAAGGGACAGAACTTTGTTTATACAGATATTAAAAAAGAATGGCATGGAAATTAAGGACGAGCAAGGAGTGTTCAATATTACTGAACTGGCGATGAGGGAGCGCGATGCTTCCGACTCTTTCAATGATCGGTTTTAAGGAGCTGAACGTGAGTCTAACTTGAAGACTCTGGAATAAAGACAAGTGCTGACCGGGAGACAACCCGGAAATTTTTACATTCTGTTCTGTGTCGAGTCAGTCAGGCCTGCAGAGGATACGGCGCATCTCCATCCTAAGATGCGACGCATCTCCTGCACTGGTCATATCTTATTTTATTTTCTGCATTTTTATTTTTAACTTTAAAACTTTTTGTCAGTTTATTTAATGCGGCGCATCCCTGGTTAAGGATGCGACGCATCTTTTATTCTGATCCGTATTTATTCCAGGCTCGATACGGCGTATCTTCTTCCATAGGATACGGCGCATCGACTGACCTGATGATTTTCAGTTTTAATTTTTACATTTTATTTTTACTAACTACTAATATATTATGCAAGTTTGAACCTTCTTAACTCAGGTGTGTTTAAGTCTTGATGGTATTATAGATTCCTGCATTTCCTGTGGATACATCAATTATGAAGCTTAAAAGTTCTCATCCACAAGAAGTTGATTTTTGCTCTTATACAAATGGAGGATCATACCGAGCAAATCTCAGGGGAGTTTTTCTGTTCTAATTCTTTTATTTTCCAGTTTTTAACCTTTGTCACAAACAACGAGGATGTTGTTTAACTTAAGTGGGGGGATTGGGGAATTAGAACACTTACTTGTCCTAAACTTTTTCAAAAATTATGCTTAAAATGCGCTTAACATATCAAAATTTAAAAATTTTTAGCATGTTTTTGTTTAAGATCTAAGTTGCATAGCTGCACACATAACATTATTTTTGAAAAATTGTGATTTTTCAAAATTCACAAATCTATGAGTGTGCCGGTGACTTGTAAACTTTAGAACTTGGCTTGTATACTATTCGAGACCACCATAATGAGTATTATTTATATAATTGGAATGACTTGTCTAAATTGGTAAATTTCTAGGATTACACCCAAATAGCCTTTTTATGTTATGTGTTATTAACTAACTACACTGGTTAGTTAACCCCCGTATAAACCCTTTTGTTACTCTCACTTTTAGAGTAAGATACCCCTAGAAAAACACTCAGAGCCATTCCTTTCGTTTCTTACACCTTTGTTATAATGTTTCGTTACACCCTTACACCTTAGCCTGCCCTGTAGATTAAAATCCGTGGTTGGTTAATTGCTTTAGGCAAAGTGTGTTTCCTTACATTACCTGCGTTCGCGTGCGTAATTCATTATTTTTGGTTAGTCGGAAAATTGCACAATGCAATTGGTATAAAAGTAGATATTGTATATCTTTGAGTTTATTTTTCGTGTGTTTACTACTTTCACTATTACCGTTATTTCTGAAGTCATGAAAAGAATGAAAAAATTATCCAGAATTATCGTTTTAAGTGATGTGGTGAAATTTTACACATCTATGTTTATGTTAGTAGTATTAAAAAAAAAATCGAAAAAAAAAAAGAAAAAAAAAAGAAAGAAAAAGAAAAAGTTGGAAGTTTGTTTAACCAACTTATGTAAAGTTTTGTATTAAGTGGTCGATATCACCACTATTTGTTATATATTATTTATTGATTGAATGGGAGTTGAACGTTATGGGAACGCCAACTAAGGATATTCTTTGATTAAGATCTTGTTGAGTATAATTCGTGTCTACCTAAAGCGTGTGTTTCAAGTGTTAAAGCGTGAGTTATTCAATGATATGAGTCTTATTCATGGGATGGTTGGGATAGTGATTAACCACACTTAGGATTTTAATTTATATGTTTTGTTTATTTTTCATTTTACACCAATTTGTATCCCAAATATTATCCATACCCTATATCATTCCTTATCCAAACCTTTGATATATTGAGATTAGGGATTTGAGCAATCTTAAGTATCGTAGTCGTGGATTCGGCTATGTATTTATGATTTTGTCGCCCTTTTTGATATAATATTATTGGTAAAGATTACTTGATCCTATCTTTAGCCTATTCGAGTTAAGGATTTGAGCAATTGCAAGTATCGTGTTCGTGGATTCGATCATGTATTTGTGATTTTGTCGCCTTTTCTGGAATTTGAGATCGATAGAGATTAAGAAGAATGATTAACCCTTAAGCCTCAAAACCCTTTTTACCGCTTTAGACTTGTTATTCCTTGGCTTTAGTGGGGGAGATGTGTATACTTGCCAAGCTTATGATAGAATATTCGTCACGACTGGACAGTTAAACGATTAGATTTGCTTTTATCAAAATATTTTATTTTATTTCTAATTCGTTAAGTGTTTGGTTGTGTGATTATGATAAAATGAATACATGCTTAAATATAAAAATAAATCCTAATATCTTTTAGGATACATTTTCGTAAGAATTAATTCTAAGGTTTACTTGGGGACAAGTAAAGTTCAAGTGGGGGGATATTTGATGAACTCAAATAAGTACATTTTATTATCATCATTTATCCTATTTATTTGACTTGTTTTATTATATTATGTATGAGAATTGATACTTAATCGTTTACTTTTGTAATTCTCAGTTAAAAACAAGCATTTGGTGAAACTTAGCGATTATGGACTAAAAATGGAGAAAAATGATCAAGATTGGAAAAGGCTGCTGAAATGAAGAGATTGAAGACCATTACCTGACTTTGAAGAATGCACGCATGCAATTCTGTCATGCGTTGCATATGAAACTTTGGTCAACGAAGAAGAACCAACTTGTTCTACTCCAGATGCGCCGCATTACACTCATTACATACGGCGCATCACTATCAAGATTTCACCAGTTTCGATCCAAGATACAAGAAGACATGCGCCGCATACAATTATGAAGATACGCCGCATCTTCTGGCGGTGTACGAATATTCTGGAATATAATAACCTTGGACCCCACGTGAAGTTAAGTCAATGCGCCGCATCTACTTATTCAATGCGCCGCATCTTCCCTCAGACAGAAACTATAAATACCCCAAGACCAGACGAATTTCAGGACTTTGGTACGTGCCATATCCCTAGACGAGGACAGAAACCAAGAGACGAATTCAGACGATTAGGCAGCACTTGACACACCCGAACGAAGATACAAGAGCTGTAAGAAGGTCCTGCACGTGTTTAATTAATTAAGTAGTTTTGTTTTATTATATTAGTACACTTTAATTCATCAGGATTGGTGGCTTGTGTAATGTGACAACGGAAAGATTGCACTCCCTTAAAACTGCTTTCCCATTAATTAAAGTTTATATGTTGATGTCTTTGGTGACTTTTATTAGTGCATTGATAACCTCTGTGTCTATTAGTGGCTTGTCGTATGTGACTACGGAAGATCATATTGCTCCCACGATTGTTGCTAACTTGATCACTTAGGAATAACTTTTAGACATAAGTAATCATTAAGGGTTTACTCGCCGATAAGATTAGAGCCAACGAGAAAGGGTTAATTACATACACTTCATATAAAACTAGCAATAAAACAAGTGACAATCTACTTAATTATCAGGACAGGTCTTCTTATTGTCTCAAGTATTTATCTGTGTACGTGCGTGCCTATCGCTGATTCGTTCTCATTAGTTTAGTTTATTATTTAATTACAACCAAAATGTGCCAGTCTCTCAGGCTGAACCCCCTTGCGTTAGATTAGGTTGTACCGCTAACTTAGAATATTAAAATACTGATTAGAATAACTAGATAATACGTTTCATTCTTAGTGATCGACACTCTACTTACCATTATATTCATACTGACCGGGTACACTGCTCGTTAAGTGTGTGTGTGTTATTGATAAGTCGGCTAAATATAAATTTAAAACTTGAATAGGCATTAATACTGCTAAACCGCAACGACACATCGCACGCATCCAGTTTTTGGCGCCGTTGCCGGCGAGTGAATTGTTATTATCTGTTAATTTGATTAGTATTTTAATTAGGTTTTTCTTTTTTTTAGATTAATTGCATCATTGTATTATTTGCATATTTTCTGTTTTGTGTGATTATTTGTTTTCTTTTATTTTTGTTTGTTTTCGTTTGTGTTTATTTTTGTTTTTATTTTTCTGCATACTGCTATCGTTGTACTGAGCTTATTCAAACGATACGGCGCATCTATTTTCATAGATACGGCGTATTGCGTTTAATTTTTATAAAATACGACGCGTTTAATTAATTCGATACGACGCATCTTTCCCCAAGATACGGCGTATTCCGTTTTTAATAAGAAATTTTTCTAAGCGACAACGCCATACGACGCATCTGTTTTGACAGATACGGCGTATTTATTATTTTAATTAAAAACAGTTTTGCGAATTATTAAACAGATACGACGCATCGATTTCTATCGATACGGCGCATCTTCTGAATCAAAAATCTTGTATTTTGAAACGTAACGAAAATACGGCGCATTAACCTTTGTTAATACGACGCATTTAATTTTAATAAGTATAATTGATTTTTGATAATTTAATTCGATACGACGCATTCTAAATTCTAAGCGGCGTATCTGTTTTCTGAATAAAAGTCTGATTTAATTTTAACGATTATAAGATACGGCGTATCCAACTTTTTGGATACGGCGCATCGTCTGCAGATATCAGTAACTTTTATTTTTCGTATTCCGTTTTCGTTGTTAATTTTCTGATATATTACTTTCTTGAGCATACCCTACTGATGTTTTTGTGATGATTTCAGGAAGTGCATGACCAGGAGTTCAACTAAGAACTTGATTCAACCTTTCGAAGATCCTGAACGAGCCCTACATTCGCTTAAAAGGCTTTTCAACACAAAAAGCTTTGATATTTCAAGTTCACTCGAGCTTGATTACTTTTCTGAAGAGAAAGAGGAAGTTGAAACAGAAACAATGACGGAAAACACTACTATGGAGGAATACATGAACAAAACCCGTGCTGATTACACTTCAGGAGTTGCTAGGCCAAAATTTGATGAAAAGTCAAAATTTGAGTTGAAGGGTCAGTTTCTCAAAGAGCTAAGAGAGAATGCTTTCAGTGGGACAGAACATGAAGATGCTAATGAACATGTTGAAAAGGTCCTAGAGATTGCAGATTTGTTTACTACAGAAGGAGTCACTGACGATCAACTCATGCTAAGAATCTATCCAATTTCGCTTAAAGGAGCTGCTAATAAGTGGCTAAGGAATGAACCTGCTAGTTCAATCACAACATGGGAAGATTTGAAGGGCAAATTCCTAAAAAGATATTGTCCACCTGCTAAAACCGCTAAAAAGATGGAGGCTATCAACAGTTTCAAGCAAGAGCCTGATGAAACTCTTTATCAAGCTTGGGAACGATTTAAAGATTTACTGGTGAAATGTCCTCAACACTATCTAACCTCAATGCAGGAGATAATATTGTTCTATCAAGGATTGGACGTGCCTACTAGACAAATTTTGGATGCTAAGGGAGCTGTGCCTCAAATGAGTGCAGCTAATGCTAGGAAAGCAATCCAAGAAGCTGCTGATCATTCTCAAAAATGGCACGATGGAACCTCTACTAGATCTAAGAGCAGCACTAATTTTGACGGGTTTGCTGCAATTCAAGCTCAATTGGATAAAATTAGTAGAGAGATGAAGAAGCGTGATGAGAAAGTGTATGCTGCCCAAGTTGGATGTGAAAAATGCGAAGGACCTCACTATACTAAGGATTGCCCTAATAAGAATGAAAGTGAGACTTTTGAAGAAGCATACTACACACAATTTGGACAACCATTCCGACCTTCAGGAAGATTTAGGGAAGCTACTCCGGGATACTATCAAAAGAACAATTTTAATCCAACTTATCAAGAGAGGAGGCAGACTTTAGATGACACTCTAAAGCAAATTATGGCCGATGCTGCTAAAAGACATGAAGAGAACACTGCTATGATCAAAGAAATCCGAGCTTCAACGGATACTATTACAAGAAATCAAGGAGCTTCGATCAAAGCATTAGAACAACAAATTGGACAAATGAGCAAAGTTCTTCAAGAAAGGGGATACGGAAGTTTACCGAGCTCAACTGAAACCAACCCAAGAGATCATGTCAAGGCCATAAACACTACTGATGATGTCACGCCTAACATACCTAGAAGATTGATGAATGGTAATGATGGTGCAAAGCCCGAATTTTTCTTTAATTCTTCAATCAGTTTAAGAAGACTACTAAAAGAGAAGACAAAGATTGAAGAGGAGATCAAGGCTACAATGAAAGAAGAGAGCCCTGCAACCGACTTACACGCCTTGCCTCATAAAGAAAAGGACACAGGAAGTTTTACTTTACCTTGTTCAATTAATGATATATCTTTCAATAATGTGTTAGCTGACTTAGGAGCTAGCGTTAGTGTTATGCCTCTTAAGACATTCACTGCCCTAGGACTAGGGAAATTAGCACCAACTAAGTTGCTTATTGAATTGGCTGATAAAACGGTAAAACAACCTGAAGGGATTGCTAATAATGTGCTAGTTAAGATTGAGAAGTTTATTTTTCCCGTAGACTTTGTTATATTAGATATGCCCGAGGATGTTAAGATTCCTTTAATCCTTGGAAGACCTTTCTTGTCTACTGCCCATGCTAAGATTGATGTGTTTAAGAGAAAAATCTCATTAAGGGTAGGGAATAATAAACTAGTCTATAAGTGCCAAGATCCTACTAAAAGCATAATTAGAGGCGTCTATGTGCTAGGATTAAGAGAACGTATGGAACTCGATCTTGAAGCTAGGCTTATGGGAGAAACATTGATTCAAAACAACTCAACTAATCCTAATCATGAGAACTTCGAGGAATTTATTGACCTTAATGTACCTACCGAACTTAGGCGCGATATTGTTAATGATTCTGATGATGAGTGGCATGATTGCGTAGTAATTAACAAACGTAGGAGAATAGTTGAGAATACATATTTGAATAATGATGTGTTTATTGAACTACCACCCCACCTTGCATATTTATGCCTATATAATAATAAGAATTTCCCGTCTATCATTTTGTCATCTCTGCCCGAAAGGGACAGAACTTTGTTTATACAGATATTAAAAAAGAATGGCATGGAAATTAAGGACGAGCAAGGAGTGTTCAATATTACTGAACTGGCGATGAGGGAGCGCGATGCTTCCGACTCTTTCAATGATCGGTTTTAAGGAGCTGAACGTGAGTCTAACTTGAAGACTCTGGAATAAAGACAAGTGCTGACCGGGAGACAACCCGGAAATTTTTACATTCTGTTCTGTGTCGAGTCAGTCAGGCCTGCAGAGGATACGGCGCATCTCCATCCTAAGATGCGACGCATCTCCTGCACTGGTCATATCTTATTTTATTTTCTGCATTTTTATTTTTAACTTTAAAACTTTTTGTCAGTTTATTTAATGCGGCGCATCCCTGGTTAAGGATGCGACGCATCTTTTATTCTGATCCGTATTTATTCCAGGCTCGATACGGCGTATCTTCTTCCATAGGATACGGCGCATCGACTGACCTGATGATTTTCAGTTTTAATTTTTACATTTTATTTTTACTAACTACTAATGTATTATGCAAGTTTGAACATTCTTAACTCAGGTGTGTTTAAGTCTTGATGGTATTATAGATTCCTGCATTTCCTGTGGATACATCAATTATGAAGCTTAAAAGTTCTCATCCACAAGAAGTTGATTTTTGCTCTTATACAAATGGAGGATCATACCGAGCAAATCTCAGGGGAGTTTTTCTGTTCTAATTCTTTTATTTTCCAGTTTTTAACCTTTGTCACAAACAACGAGGATGTTGTTTAACTTAAGTGGGGGGATTGGAGAATTAGAACACTTACTTGTCCTAAACTTTTTCAAAAATTATGCTTAAAATGCGCTTAACATATCAAAATTTAAAATTTTTTAGCATGTTTTTGTTTAAGATCTAAGTTGCATAGCTGCACACATAACATTATTTTCGAAAAATTGTGATTTTTCAAAATTCACAAATCTATAAGTGTGCCGGTGACCTGTAAACTTTAGAACTTGGCTTGTATACTATTCGAGACCACCATAATGAGTATTATTTATATAATTGGAATGACTTGTCTAAATTGGTAAATTTCTAGGATTACATCCAAATAGCCTTTTTATGTTATGTGTTATTAACTAACTACACTGGTTAGTTAACCCCCGTATAAACCCTTTTGTTACTTTCACTTTTAGAGTAAGATACCCCTAGAAAAACACTCAGAGCCATTCCTTTCGTTTCTTACACCTTTGTTATAATGTTTCGTTACACCCTTACACCTTAGCCTGCCCTGTAGATTAAAATCCGTGGTTGGTTAATTGCTTTAGGCAAAGTGTGTTTCCTTACATTACCTGCGTTCGCGTGCGTAATTCATTATTTTTGGTTAGTCGGAAAATTGCACAATGCAATTGGTATAAAAGTAGATATTGTATATCTTTGAGTTTATTTTTCGTGTGTTTACTACTTTCACTATTACCGTTATTTCTGAAGTCATGAAAAGTATGAAAAAATTATCCAGAATTATCGTTTTAAGTGATGTGGTGAAATTTTACACATCTATGTTTATGTTAGTAGTATTAAAAAAAAAATCGAAAAAAAAAAAGAAAAAAAAAAGAAAGAAAAAGAAAAAGTTGGAAGTTTGTTTAACCAACTTATGTAAAGTTTTGTATTAAGTGGTCGATATCACCACTATTTGTTATATATTATTTATTGATTGAATGGGAGTTGAACGTTATGGGAACGCCAACTAAGGATATTCTTTGATTAAGATCTTGTTGAGTATAATTCGTGTCTACCTAAAGCGTGTGTTTCAAGTGTTAAAGCGTGAGTTATTCAATGATATGAGTCTTATTCATGGGATGGTTGGGATAGTGATTAACCACACTTAGGATTTTAATTTATATGTTTTGTTTATTTTTCATTTTACACCAATTTGTATCCCAAATATTATCCATACCCTATATCATTCCTTATCCAAACCTTTGATATATTGAGATTAGGGATTTGAGCAATCTTAAGTATCGTAGTCGTGGATTCGGCTATGTATTTATGATTTTGTCGCCCTTTTTGATATAATATTATTGGTAAAGATTACTTGATCCTATCTTTAGCCTATTCGAGTTAAGGATTTGAGCAATTGCAAGTATCGTGTTCGTGGATTCGATCATGTATTTGTGATTTTGTCGCCTTTTCTGGAATTTGAGATCGATAGAGATTAAGAAGAATGATTAACCCTTAAGCCTCAAAACCCTTTTTACCGCTTTAGACTTGTTATTCCTTGGCTTTAGTGGGGGAGATGTGTATACTTGCCAAGCTTATGATAGAATATTCGTCACGACTGGACAGTTAAACGATTAGATTTGCTTTTATCAAAATATTTTATTTTATTTCTAATTCGTTAAGTGTTTGGTTGTGTGATTATGATAAAATGAATACATGCTTAAATATAAAAATAAATCCTAATATCTTTTAGGATACATTTTCGTAAGAATTAATTCTAAGGTTTACTTGGGGACAAGTAAAGTTCAAGTGGGGGGATATTTGATGAACTCAAATAAGTACATTTTATTATCATCATTTATCCTATTTATTTGACTTGTTTTATTATATTATGTATGAGAATTGATACTTAATCGTTTACTTTTGTAATTCTCAGTTAAAAACAAGCATTTGGTGAAACTTAGCGATTATGGACTAAAAATGGAGAAAAATGATCAAGATTGGAAAAGGCTGCTGAAATGAAGAGATTGAAGACCATTACCTGACTTTGAAGAATGCACGCATGCAATTCTGTCATGCGTTGCATATGAAACTTTGGTCAACGAAGAAGAACCAACTTGTTCTACTCCAGATGCGCCGCATTACACTCATTACATACGGCGCATCACTATCAAGATTTCACCAGTTTCGATCCAAGATACAAGAAGACATGCGCCGCATACAATTATGAAGATACGCCGCATCTTCTGGCGGTGTACGAATATTCTGGAATATAATAACCTTGGACCCCACGTGAAGTTAAGTCAATGCGCCGCATCTACTTATTCAATGCGCCGCATCTTCCCTCAGACAGAAACTATAAATACCCCAAGACCAGACGAATTTCAGGACTTTGGTACGTGCCATATCCCTAGACGAGGACAGAAACCAAGAGACGAATTCAGACGATTAGGCAGCACTAGACACACCCGAACGAAGATACAAGAGCTGTAAGAAGGTCCTGCACGTGTTTAATTAATTAAGTAGTTTTGTTTTATTATATTAGTACACTTTAATTCATCAGGATTGGTGGCTTGTGTAATGTGACAACGGAAAGATTGCACTCCCTTAAAACTGCTTTCCCATTAATTAAAGTTTATATGTTGATGTCTTTGGTGACTTTTATTAGTGCATTGATAACCTCTGTGTCTATTAGTGGCTTGTCGTATGTGACTACGGAAGATCATATTGCTCCCACGATTGTTGCTAACTTGATCACTTAGGAATAACTTTTAGACATAAGTAATCATTAAGGGTTTACTCGCCGATAAGATTAGAGCCAACGAGAAAGGGTTAATTACATACACTTCATATAAAACTAGCAATAAAACAAGTGACAATCTACTTAATTATCAGGACAGGTCTTCTTATTGTCTCAAGTATTTATCTGTGTACGTGCGTGCCTATCGCTGATTCGTTCTCATTAGTTTAGTTTATTATTTAATTACAACCAAAATGTGCCAGTCTCTCAGGCTGAACCCCCTTGCGTTAGATTAGGTTGTACCGCTAACTTAGAATATTAAAATACTGATTAGAATAACTAGATAATACGTTTCATTCTTAGTGATCGACACTCTACTTACCATTATATTCATACTGACCGGGTACACTGCTCGTTAAGTGTGTGTGTGTTATTGATAAGTCGGCTAAATATAAATTTAAAACTTGAATAGGCATTAATACTGCTAAACCGCAACGACACATCGCACGCATCCAGTTTTTGGCGCCGTTGCCGGGGAGTGAATTGTTATTATCTGTTAATTTGATTAGTATTTTAATTAGGTTTTTCTTTTTTTTAGATTAATTGCATCATTGTATTATTTGCATATTTTCTGTTTTGTGTGATTATTTGTTTTCTTTTATTTTTGTTTGTTTTCGTTTGTGTTTATTTTTGTTTTTATTTTTCTGCATACTGCTATCGTTGTACTGAGCTTATTCAAACGATACGGCACATCTATTTTCATAGATACGGCGTATTGCGTTTAATTTTTATAAAATACGACGCGTTTAATTAATTCGATACGACGCATCTTTCCCCAAGATACGGCGTATTCCGTTTTTAATAAGAAATTTTTCTAAGCGACAACGCCATACGACGCATCTGTTTTGACAGATACGGCGTATTTATTATTTTAATTAAAAACAGTTTTGCGAATTATTAAACAGATACGACGCATCGATTTCTATCGATACGGCGCATCTTCTGAATCAAAAATCTTGTATTTTGAAACGTAACGAAAATACGGCGCATTAACCTTTGTTAATACGACGCATTTAATTTTAATAAGTATAATTGATTTTTGATAATTTAATTCGATACGACGCATTCTAAATTCTAAGCGGCGTATCTGTTTTCTGAATAAAAGTCTGATTTAATTTTAACGATTATAAGATACGGCGTATCCAACTTTTTGGATACGGCGCATCGTCTGCAGATATCAGTAACTTTTATTTTTCGTATTCCGTTTTCGTTGTTAATTTTCTGATATATTACTTTCTTGAGCATACCCTACTGATGTTTTTGTGATGATTTCAGGAAGTGCATGACCAGGAGTTCAACTAAGAACTTGATTCAACCTTTCGAAGATCCTGAACGAGCCCTACATTCGCTTAAAAGGCTTTTCAACACAAAAAGCTTTGATATTTCAAGTTCACTCGAGCTTGATTACTTTTCTGAAGAGAAAGAGGAAGTTGAAACAGAAACAATGACGGAAAACACTACTATGGAGGAATACATGAACAAAACCCGTGCTGATTACACTTCAGGAGTTGCTAGGCCAAAATTTGATGAAAAGTCAAAATTTGAGTTGAAGGGTCAGTTTCTCAAAGAGCTAAGAGAGAATGCTTTCAGTGGGACAGAACATGAAGATGCTAATGAACATGTTGAAAAGGTCCTAGAGATTGCAGATTTGTTTACTACAGAAGGAGTCACTGACGATCAACTCATGCTAAGAATCTATCCAATTTCGCTTAAAGGAGCTGCTAATAAGTGGCTAAGGAATGAACCTGCTAGTTCAATCACAACATGGGAAGATTTGAAGGGCAAATTCCTAAAAAGATATTGTCCACCTGCTAAAACCGCTAAAAAGATGGAGGCTATCAACAGTTTCAAGCAAGAGCCTGATGAAACTCTTTATCAAGCTTGGGAACGATTTAAAGATTTACTGGTGAAATGTCCTCAACACTATCTAACCTCAATGCAGGAGATAATATTGTTCTATCAAGGATTGGACGTGCCTACTAGACAAATTTTGGATGCTAAGGGAGCTGTGCCTCAAATGAGTGCAGCTAATGCTAGGAAAGCAATCCAAGAAGCTGCTGATCATTCTCAAAAATGGCACGATGGAACCTCTACTAGATCTAAGAGCAGCACTAATTTTGACGGGTTTGCTGCAATTCAAGCTCAATTGGATAAAATTAGTAGAGAGATGAAGAAGCGTGATGAGAAAGTGTATGCTGCCCAAGTTGGATGTGAAAAATGCGAAGGACCTCACTATACTAAGGATTGCCCTAATAAGAATGAAAGTGAGACTTTTGAAGAAGCATACTACACACAATTTGGACAACCATTCCGACCTTCAGGAAGATTTAGGGAAGCTACTCCGGGATACTATCAAAAGAACAATTTTAATCCAACTTATCAAGAGAGGAGGCAGACTTTAGATGACACTCTAAAGCAAATTATGGCCGATGCTGCTAAAAGACATGAAGAGAACACTGCTATGATCAAAGAAATCCGAGCTTCAACGGATACTATTACAAGAAATCAAGGAGCTTCGATCAAAGCATTAGAACAACAAATTGGACAAATGAGCAAAGTTCTTCAAGAAAGGGGATACGGAAGTTTACCGAGCTCAACTGAAACCAACCCAAGAGATCATGTCAAGGCCATAAACACTACTGATGATGTCACGCCTAACATACCTAGAAGATTGATGAATGGTAATGATGGTGCAAAGCCCGAATTTTTCTTTAATTCTTCAATCAGTTTAAGAAGACTACTAAAAGAGAAGACAAAGATTGAAGAGGAGATCAAGGCTACAATGAAAGAAGAGAGCCCTGCAACCGACTTACACGCCTTGCCTCATAAAGAAAAGGACACAGGAAGTTTTACTTTACCTTGTTCAATTAATGATATATCTTTCAATAATGTGTTAGCTGACTTAGGAGCTAGCGTTAGTGTTATGCCTCTTAAGACATTCACTGCCCTAGGACTAGGGAAATTAGCACCAACTAAGTTGCTTATTGAATTGGCTGATAAAACGGTAAAACAACCTGAAGGGATTGCTAATAATGTGCTAGTTAAGATTGAGAAGTTTATTTTTCCCGTAGACTTTGTTATATTAGATATGCCCGAGGATGTTAAGATTCCTTTAATCCTTGGAAGACCTTTCTTGTCTACTGCCCATGCTAAGATTGATGTGTTTAAGAGAAAAATCTCATTAAGGGTAGGGAATAATAAACTAGTCTATAAGTGCCAAGATCCTACTAAAAGCATAATTAGAGGCGTCTATGTGCTAGGATTAAGAGAACGTATGGAACTCGATCTTGAAGCTAGGCTTATGGGAGAAACATTGATTCAAAACAACTCAACTAATCCTAATCATGAGAACTTCGAGGAATTTATTGACCTTAATGTACCTACCGAACTTAGGCGCGATATTGTTAATGATTCTGATGATGAGTGGCATGATTGCGTAGTAATTAACAAACGTAGGAGAATAGTTGAGAATACATATTTGAATAATGATGTGTTTATTGAACTACCACCCCACCTTGCATATTTATGCCTATATAATAATAAGAATTTCCCGTCTATCATTTTGTCATCTCTGCCCGAAAGGGACAGAACTTTGTTTATACAGATATTAAAAAAGAATGGCATGGAAATTAAGGACGAGCAAGGAGTGTTCAATATTACTGAACTGGCGATGAGGGAGCGCGATGCTTCCGACTCTTTCAATGATCGGTTTTAAGGAGCTGAACGTGAGTCTAACTTGAAGACTCTGGAATAAAGACAAGTGCTGACCGGGAGACAACCCGGAAATTTTTACATTCTGTTCTGTGTCGAGTCAGTCAGGCCTGCAGAGGATACGACGCATCTCCATCCTAAGATGCGACGCATCTCCTGCACTGGTCATATCTTATTTTATTTTCTGCATTTTTATTTTTAACTTTAAAACTTTTTGTCAGTTTATTTAATGCGGCGCATCCCTGGTTAAGGATGCGACGCATCTTTTATTCTGATCCGTATTTATTCCAGGCTCGATACGGCGTATCTTCTTCCATAGGATACGGCGCATCGACTGACCTGATGATTTTCAGTTTTAATTTTTACATTTTATTTTTACTAACTACTAATGTATTATGCAAGTTTGAACATTCTTAACTCAGGTGTGTTTAAGTCTTGATGGTATTATAGATTCCTGCATTTCCTGTGGATACATCAATTATGAAGCTTAAAAGTTCTCATCCACAAGAAGTTGATTTTTGCTCTTATACAAATGGAGGATCATACCGAGCAAATCTCAGGGGAGTTTTTCTGTTTCTAATTCTTTTATTTTCCAGTTTTTAACCTTTGTCACAAACAACGAGGATGTTGTTTAACTTAAGTGGGGGGATTGGAGAATTAGAACACTTACTTGTCCTAAACTTTTTCAAAAATTATGCTTAAAATGCGCTTAACATATCAAAATTTAAAATTTTTTAGCATGTTTTTGTTTAAGATCTAAGTTGCATAGCTGCACACATAACATTATTTTCGAAAAAATTGTGATTTTTCAAAATTCACAAATCTATAAGTGTGCCGGTGACCTGTAAACTTTAGAACTTGGCTTGTATACTATTCGAGACCACCATAATGAGTATTATTTATATAATTGGAATGACTTGTCTAAATTGGTAAATTTCTAGGATTACATCCAAATAGCCTTTTTATGTTATGTGTTATTAACTAACTACACTGGTTAGTTAACCCCCGTATAAACCCTTTTGTTACTTTCACTTTTAGAGTAAGATACCCCTAGAAAAACACTCAGAGCCATTCCTTTCGTTTCTTACACCTTTGTTATAATGTTTCGTTACACCCTTACACCTTAGCCTGCCCTGTAGATTAAAATCCGTGGTTGGTTAATTGCTTTAAGCAAAGTGTGTTTCCTTACATTACCTGTGTTCGCGTGCGTAATTCATTATTTTTGGTTAGTCAGGAAATTGCACAATGCAATTGGTATGAAAGTAGATATTGTATATCTTTGAGTTTATTTTTCGTGTGTTTACTACTTTCACTATTACCGTTATTTCTGAAGTCATGAAAAGTATGGAAAAATTATCCAGAATTATCGTTTTAAGTGATGTGGTGAAATTTTACACATCTATGTTTATGTTAGTAGTATAAAAAAAAAAAAAAAAAATAGAAAAAAAATGAAAAAAAAGAAAGAAAAGAAAGAAAAAGTTGGAAGTTTGTTTAACCAACTTATGTAAAGTTTTGTATTAAGTGGTCGATATCACCACTATTTGTTATATGTTATTTATGGATTGAATGGGAGTTGAACGTTATGGGAACACCAACTAAGGATATTCTTTGATTAAGATCTTGTTGAGTATAATTCGTGTCTACCTAAAGCGTGTGTTTCAAGTGTTAAAGCGTGAGTTATTCAATGATATGAGTCTTATTCATGGGATGGTTGGGATAGTGATTAACCACACTTAGGATTTTAATTTATATGTTTTGTTTATTTTTCATTTTACACCAATTTGTATCCCAAATATTATCCATACCCTATATCATTCCTTATCCAAACCTTTGATATATTGAGATTAGGGATTTGAGCAATCTTAAGTATCATAGTCGTGGATTCGGCTATGTATTTATGATTTTGTCACCCTTTTTGATATAATATTATTGGTAAAGATTACTTGATCCTATCTTTAGCCTATTCGAGTTAAGGATTTGAGCAATTGCAAGTATCGTGTTCGTGGATTCGATCATGTATTTGTGATTTTGTCGCCTTTTCTGGAATTTGAGATCGATAGAGATTAAGAAGAATGATTAACCCTTAAGCCTCAAAACCCTTTTTACCGCTTTAGACTTGTTATTCCTTGGCTTTAGTGGGGGAGATGTGTATACTTGCCAAGCTTATGATAGAATATTCATCACGACTGGACAGTTAAACGATTAGATTTGCTTTTATCAAAATATTTTATTTTATTTCTAATTCGTTAAGTGTTTGGTTGTGTGATTATGATAAAATGAATACATGCTTAAATATAAAAATAAATCATAATATCTTTTAGGATACATTTTCGTAAGAATTAATTCTAAGGTTTACTTGGGGACAAGTAAAGTTCAAGTGGGGGGATATTTGATGAACTCAAATAAGTACATTTTATTATCATCATTTATCCTATTTATTTGACTTGTTTTATTATATTATGTATGAGAATTGATACTTAATCGTTTACTTTTGTAATTCTCAGTTAAAAACAAGCATTTGGTGAAACTTAGCGATTATGGACTAAAAATGGAGAAAAATGATCAAGATTGGAAAAGGCTGCTGAAATGAAGAGATTGAAGACCATTGCCTGACTTTGAAGAATGCACGCATGCAATTCTGTCATGCGTTGCATATGAAACTTTGGTCAACGAAGAAGAACCAACTTGTTCTACTCCAGATGCGCCGCATTACACTCATTACATACGGCGCATCACTATCAAGATTTCACCAGTTTCGATCCAAGATACAAGAAGACATGCGCCGCATACAATTATGAAGATACGCCGCATCTTCTGGCGGTGTACGAATATTCTGGAATATAATAACCTTGGACCCCACGTGAAGTTAAGTCAATGCGCCACATCTACTTATTCAATGCGCCACATCTTCCCTCAGACAGAAACTATAAATACCCCAAGACCAGACGAATTTCAGGACTTTGGTACGTGCCATATCCCTAGACGAGGACAAAAACCAAGAGACGAATTCAGACGATTAGGCAGCACTAGACACACCTGAACGAAGATACAAGAGCTGTAAGAAGGTCCTGCACGTGTTTAATTCATTAAGTAGTTTTGTTTTATTATATTAGTACACTTTAATTCATCAGGATTGGTGGCTTGTGTAATGTGACAACGAAAAGATTGCACTCCCTTAAAACTGCTTTCCCATTAATTAAAGTTTATATGTTGATGTCTTTGGTGACTTTTATTAGTGCATTGATAACCTCTGTGTCTATTAGTGGCTTGTCGTATGTGACTACGGAAGATCATATTGCTCCCACGGTTGTTGCTAACTTGATCACTTAGGAATAACTTTTAGACATAAGTAATCATTAAGGGTTTACTCGCCGATAAGATTAGAGCCAACGAGAAAGGGTTAATTACATACACTTCATATAAAACTAGCAATAAAACAAGTGACAATCTACTTAATTATCAGGACAGGTCTTCTTATTGTCTCAAGTATTTATCTGTGTACGTGCGTGCCTATCGCTGATTCGTTCTCATTAGTTTAGTTTATTATTTAATTACAACCAAAACGTGCCAGTCTCTCAGGCTGAACCCCCTTGCGTTAGATTAGGTTGTACCGCTAACTTAGAATATTAAAATACTGATTAGAATAACTAGATAATACGTTCCACTCTTAGTGATCGACACTCTACTTACCATTATATTCATACTGACCGGGTACACTGCTCGTTAAGTGTGTGTGTTATTGATAAGTCGGCTAAATATAAACTTAAAACTTGAATAGGCATTAATACTGCTAAACCGCAACGACACATCGCACGCATCAATGGGTACGAATAGACCCTAATCCAAACACTCCTTTAACTTTACTCGCTTACACATAAAACATACTTAGATCCATCAAATGACTTCCAAATCGTTGCACAACACTTGACATACACTTTGACACTTGAAAACACATTACAAATCATTAAAAGACCAACGGGGGTACAATCTTGACATTGAGCTCGGTATTCTACCTAGCTCTACTTTCTTACCAAATCCTTCTACCAATCGCATATCCAACATTAATCCTTATCCAAGCCTTCATCTCAATACTTCCGCCTACAAAACATTAAACACTTAAACCGTAAGCACGAATGCTTAGTAAGTAAAACGGGTATAACATAACATTACAATTCATTCTCACATTACACATCATAATCTTAAATCCTTCAATACATCGAACATAAACACATACCTTAGTCCAACCTTGCCTAAGCCATCACTACTTTACACTTACTAACACATAACAACATCACACAAAACATTCATTAATCTTAGCATATATGATCATCTAGACACATAATGCATAGAAGTTATCATAACATTATTTTATAGCCGGTTTACTTACCTTGAGTCCAAGCCAAGACTATCACTAACATCATCCTCAACATCTTCATCTTTATCATCATCATCATTACATCCTAAACCATTATCATCATAACATATAATACATAATCATTAGCTATAATCATGGTTAACACCACCATAACTAACCTCTAAACACTTCTAATCATCATATAATCATATATTGATTATATGATAGCTAATCCCATCATTTACCAACTTAAACCCATTAAAAAACTCATCACATAATCATCATTACTTCTTAATTATCTTAAAACACCATTTACCCTTTAATCCCAAATTAGGGTTCACAAACCCTAGATTCTTAATCATCAATTAAACACTAATTAAGCATCATTACTTACTTGATAACCATGCTAGGAACAAGCTATAGGCTTAACTCTTGAATTATCACCATTAAACCATCATCATCTCATCATCTCTTCCTTTCTTTCTCCTTTGGTTCGACACCCACAGAAACACACTCTCTTTTACAGGAGAGTGTGGTATCTTATAGAATAATAGGGAAGTTTCTAGCTACAAGGGCAATTCTGTCCATTCTGCTTATTTAAGGTCGATGCGCCGCATCTATATTTTAGATGTGCCGCATCCATGCTACCCCTTGAATACGCCGTATCTCTTCTCCAATACGGCGCATGTACTATAACAGGTCGATTCTACTTTTCATTCTACCATACGCCGCATGTACTTCCTAGATGCGCCGCATCTAGGCTATAGCAGGCTAACACTTAACACTATAACCATTGCCCTTAGACAACACATACTCCTGGTCAAACATACTTAGGCTCGGGTCAATTTCATCTAGGGTGGGGTCCCACTACCCGGGGAACGGGTCTAACATGAGATGAACTCCCATGGTTTTCTTAAAAGTGATATTGAGGTAATAAAATTCATTCAGTCATTCGAGTTTTAATCATTGTTCTTCGGTTTGACAATGCTTATCGAAGTTCAAACTTCTCTGCTGACATTAGTTCTCAAAGCCTGTAACTATTGTTGACTTTGAAATTTGCTTTTTCAACAAGTATGTTGCTAAATGAGTCCTAATTTTACCATAAAGTTGTAAATATAGCTGCCTTATTGCGGGCATTGGTTCATTCCACGCAACGTGAAGATTACATGGTGAAATTTGGCACTATTGCTGCTAGCCTGCTATTAGTATTGGACTTGTTCAGAATATAACGAATATATGATCAAACATATCAAATTAGCCAACTCAAACTCTAAATTCAATATACAAATACTTGATCACTAGTAAAAATATTTCATGAAAGATACATTAGTAACTCATAGTTAGAAATAACATAACATAAGATAAAAGTAGATGAGATCTACTTATTCATACTACACATGACAACAACAACAACAACAACAAAACCCAATCCCGCCAGGGTATGAGGAGGTAGAATGTAGACAGATGATACCCCTACCCCAGGATAAACCCGAAGGTAGAGAGACTGCTTCCAATGAGACCTCCGGCAAGTGCAGGTGCGCGGGTGAGAGAGCTCATACTACACATGACAAAAACAAATAAACATTGTAACAACATCATTTCCTGTTCATCTTCTCATAGTACTTAATCGAAAGAAGCGAAAGTGAAAGCTGAACCTCATCCTTTCCCCAACGTTTCTTCTGTTTCGCAGATGCAATATTATTACGAGGAGGAGGAGGAGGTAAACATGGCCACACAGACGGTGATGATGCTGCTGAAGTGGAACCATTGGGGGGCTTAGATAAAGGCCATAAGTATTGTGAATGAAGTCTTTTAAATCCACCTAAAGCAAGGACTAGTGAGCGAAGTTGGGTATTGGGACACCCAATATTCGCCCAGTGTCGTGTGCAAATCATCTCCCACAAACGCTCGTCTTGAGCCGCACGGGTCCATTGGTGGTTCACGCATCCTGCGGATCCTAAAGACCTTGCGTCCACGTGCTTTAAGATCTCATATAGGAGATTATCGTCCGACAAAACTACCGACATGTTTTCTAGTTCTGGGACTACTACTAGATCTTCTCGGATCTTTTTCTTCATCTTGATGGTTGGATCTGTTGAAAAGGATACTGATCTCTTCATGTTTTTTTTTTTTTTTTTTTTTTTTTTTTTTTTTTTTAAGAGAGAGAAATGAGATGAAGGGTATGATCCAATTACTTTTTGATAACTTAAGAAAAGGGTATGATTCCAATTGGCTGCTGGCATTTATTTATTTAGGGTACTAGGAGTGGTGATTCTGAATTTATCATACCTCCCAAATTCAGCCAATAAACTTTAGCCAACTCGTTCCATAAATTCTCATCCCTCCCAACCTAATTCACTGACGCCCGATAAATTCTCATCCCTCCCAAATTTTTTTTTCCTTTTTTCTTTTTAATATTTAAACTAAACAAATTTTCTCATTTGCCTGTTTACACAAATATCCAATGGGCAGTCTTATCCTTTTGAAAAGTTGAAAACATCTCTCTCCCCCAAATCATCCGATCAAAGCACCATCACAACACCAAAAAATGAAACGCAAAAAATGGTCAGAAGTGGAAGAACAAACACTCCTCTCCAAATACTGGAACCTCCAAAAAATAGGAACTTTAAACAAACTCAAAACCAGAGAAAAAAAATACAAACCAATAGCCGAACATGTCAACTCCCTTCACCATCTCATTGATCCAATCAAGTTCCCTTTTAAATGGTCTTGGCGTGACATGTCAATCAAGGTTCAAAACATGAGGCATCAGTATATCAATGGGGTTAAGTTTAAACTTTTTTTTTTTTTTTTTTTTTTTTTTTTTTTTTTTTTTTTAAGCCAAACGGCTATTTTTTTTTGATGTATTCGTTGCCCAACGTTCACAAGAAATTTATGGCCACCGGTATTAGAAGCCGTTGGTGATAAATTTTCCCCATAAATTTGCCGTCGGCGGCGGTGTAGCTGGCAGTATGGGGATAAATTTTGCCCATAAATTTGCCCACTCCGAGTGGCCTTATTTATTTATTTTGTCTCTTTGTGTGCCCACTCAATGACAGCCTTGGATGTGTGTTTTGGATTTAGACTTTAAACTTTCCTTTTTTTTTTTTTTTTTTTATTTTTTATTATCGTATCAAACAAGATTTTTGTTATAAAATTTGTTAGTATTATAATAAAAAAAATTTGAGTAAATGTCATAAATCGTCCCTGTGGTTCACCAGGTATAACGAAAATGGCCTCTAAATTTTTTTCCCGGATCCTCTCCCTCTGATTTTGAATCGTAACAGGTTTGGTCCCTTGACCACTTTTTCTGTTAGTTTGACCGTCAAGAATAGTTGAAATGAGACTAATACCCTCGTATGTTAAACATGTGGTTTGTCTCGTATCACATATTTAGTCCCTACGCAATTTTTTTTTGTCCGATTTTTTTTAAAATTTTTTGACAAAAGCTTTTTTAAAACTTTTTTGCCTCAAATTTTTTTTTTGATTTATAAAATTTTTTAAATACTTTTTGACGGAGTTTTTTTTTATAAATTTTTTTGAAAAAAAATTTTTTCACTAGATTTTTGTTAGATTTCTTGACATGATTTTTTTACAAAGATTTTTTTTTTTTTTTTTTTTTTTTTTTTTTTTTTTTTTTTTTAATTTCATATAAATTTTTGACACAATTCTTTTTTATCCTGTGAAAAATATTCAAAAAATTTCAAATTTTTTTATATAAATGTCAACTTTTTTTGTCAAAAAAAAAAAAAAAAAACATATGTCAAAAAATATATATACATATATATTCTGCGAAAAATATTAAAAAAAGTTTAAAAATTATGTCGAAGCTTTTTTCTTTTGTCACAAAAAAAAAAAAAAGTCCATTAAAAAGTATTCAAAAAATTTCAAAAAAAAAAAAAAAAAAAAAAAAAAAAAAAAATTAAAATTGTCAAAAAAATTTTAAAAATATTATGACAATTTTTTAACAGATTTTTTTTTTTTTAATTAAAATTTTTTTTGACCCATTACCGGTCAAAAAATAAAATTGATCAATTGAAAACAAGAATGCGACTTGTAACTTATATAACAAAAACCGAACCATAGTATTTTGAGTTAACTACATAAATGGTCCCTGTCAAAAAAATTTATAAAATCAAAAAAAAAAAAAAAAAAAAGAAAAAAAAAAGAAAAAAAATCTTGTAAAAAAATCTGCAAAGAAATTTAACAAAAATATAGTAAAAAAAATTTTTGTCCAAAAATCCGCCAAAAAAGTTTAAAAAACTTATATAAAAAAAATTTTAAAAAATTTTGAAAAAAAAAACGTAGAGACTAAATCTGTGATACCTCACAAACCGCAGGGACCTTTACTTTTAAGGGTATTTATGTCATTTCTGCAATATAATTCAGTCAACTAACGAAAAAAGTGGTCAATGGACCAAACCCGTTACGGGTCAAAACTACAGGGAGAGGATCCGGGAAAAAAAAGTTTATGGACCATTTTTATTATATCCGGTAAACCACAGGGACGATTTATGACATTTACTCAATAAATTTTATGTAACATAAGACCAAAACCAAATAAGCCATAAGCCGGCAACGAAGAATGCTAGATCCACAAGATTTTGCAAAAAAACCTTTTCACAAAAAGATGTGTCATGTATTCATACAAAGATAAAAATTTTAAAAAGGAGAAATAATTAATTAAAATGATTTTTCTTTATGACACATTATTTTATAAAATATTACTTGTAATATTCGCCCAGTGTCGTGTGCAAATCATCTCCCATAAACGCTCATCTTGGGCCGTACGGGCCCATTGGTGGTTCACGCATCATGCGGATCCTAAAGACCTTGCGTCCACGTGCTTTAAGATCTCGTATAGGAGATCATCGTCCGACAAAACTACCGACATGTTTTCTAGTTCTGGGACTACTAGAAGATCCTCTCGGATCTTTTTCTTCATCTTGATGGTTGGATCTGTTGAAAAGGATACTGATCTCTTCATTTTTTTTATTTATGTATTTATTTTTATTTTTTTTTGATCTCCCTATTGTAGAGAGAAATGAGATGAAGGGTATGATCCAATTACTTTTTTGATAACTAGGAAAAGGGTATGATCCAATTGGCTGCTGGCATTTATTTATTGGGTATGATCCATTTTAGATTGTCTGATCCTTTGTGTGTGTGTGGGGTTGTGCCCACTCGATGACAGCCTTGGATGTATTTTTTTTTTTTTTTTTTTTTTTTTTACCCCATATCAAACAAGATTTTTGTTAGTACTTCCCTCTCAAATTTATAGTCTCTTTTTTCCATTTTAGATTATCTCAAAATTAAAATTATTGTCCTCTTTTAAATATAGTTGTAAATAATGTAGCAAGTTTACTATATTGCATTTAATGATATTAAAAATTATAAACATTATTCAAAGATTTAATTAATTGAATAAGAGTAAAAATGTCATTTTACAAAAAAAGTAAGAGAGAGAATGCTATGTTTTCTTAAACTGTGTGTTTTTTATCGGGGGATAATAATTTTAGGACGGAAGGAGTGTAAGATTTGTTGGTTGTATAATCAAATAAATTTTATGTAACATAAAGACCAAAACCAAATAAGCAATAAGCCGGCAACGAAGAATGCTAGATCCACAAAATTTTGCGAAAAACCTTTTCATGAAAAGATGTGTCATGTATTCATAGAAAGATAAAAGTTTTAAAAAAGAAAAATAATTAATTAAAATGATTTTTCTTTATGACACAACCATTTTATAAAATATTACTTGTAAATATTTTATGTATGTATAATTTCTTGCCCGCAACACCAATAAGCAAATCCCAAACACCAATGTTTGACGCAAAGCTGTGTGAAGCTTTTTGAGGCGGTGAGTGATGAGCAATGAACATTTTAAATTTTAGTAGTCGTTTAACAAAGAGCAGCGAGCTTCGCCTAATTTTAAAAAAGACTAATTTTCCGAAGGCTTCTTTGAAAAACGGCATAGCTACCGCTCACAGCTCACAACAAATAATGCTCACTTTTAGAGCCCGTTTGGTTGGATACTATGGGAATGAGTCAATGACTTTGAAAGTCATTAATGGTGTTTGTTTTGTGGGCCCAGTAATGAAGTAGGTATATCATAGTCATAGATTCATTACACACCAATTTGGTGTTTATGAAATCCATTCCCGTGGGTCCCTCTTTTTTCGACTACAAAACTCAAATATCTATACACTTTTTCATACCATATTTTCTCATCCAAACATAAACAATCGTAATTATACACCATTTTATATCAATTGCCATTCTACCATACTAAATGCCATGCCCAATCACAGCTCCACACAGTCCGTTAATTTTAACAAACTTATCATACTTTGATAACTAACTTGATACACTTACCATAAACATTACACATAGTACACCTTCCTTTAAAATTAATCTCATAAAATCAAATTAGGGCTTGTAACTTTTTTCATTCAATTTACTTCAGGTATCATCTAATCATTCAATTAATTCATCACGATCTGTTAAAAAAAAAATTTATAAAAATTTAATTACTGTTTTTTAGGATTTGATTTGATTGAATGACTACTCCTGGTGGCCCTAGACCTAATCATAATAATTTCCCCCCAAATTATAACCCTAACCCTAATTTTGTTGCTGATAATTTACAAAACTTGCAATTAAACCGCCCGCCGAATGCGGCGAATGGACCGCGTGGTCCTCCGCCGTTCGGTAGTCGTCCCGGACCGCCAGGTGTTGGTCCGAGAGGACCTCCGCAAGGTACATTGCCTAATAGACCAGTTGGCGGTAATGTGGGCCCTCGTCCTGGTCCGTTTGCGTCTAGTGGTCCGCCGTTAGGTAGTGGTGTGATGAGTAATGGGCCGCCGCCGCGTGGAGTGCCGAGTGGTGGTGTTGGAGTGACGGGACCTCCGCCGCCTCAACAAACTATGTCGTCGTTTTTGGGAGGTGGGATTGGGAGTGAGAATCAGATGAGAGGGCCGAGTTTTGGAGCGCCGCCGAGAGGGGGGATGCAACCGGCTTCTGGACCGCCGACGTTTCGTGCACCGCCGCCGCCTCCTGGGTCTGCATACGGGGCTCAGCCGTGGCAAATGCAATCACGTCAAGTAAGTGTTTTTATCTATTTTTATGTTTTAGTGTCTTATGTATATTTGAATAAAGCCGAGTATGTGAAGTAGAAACAGTTAGTTTTAGTAATGGTTAGTAACAAGTAGGGTAGAATTATGAATGTGCCCTTAGTTTCTATTTTGAAGTACGAAGATATAAGTGGTAAGTTAGTTGCAAAATACATATTAACATACATGTTTGAAGTCTAGTTTAATATGCGTTTGCTTATTATATAGACATCCAAACGCTATCTCATGCATCGTGTTTTATTACAGATTTTGGGTACTTAAGATCATACGAGCAGTTTCAAAATGCACATCAGAACAGTTTACTTTCAAAATGCAACTTCCAAACACTATTAAAATGCTATCATGTTTTATTACAGATTCTGGCTATTTAAGATGCTTAATCCCCCAAATTTGAGTAGAAGCTTTAGATTATTTAAAATACTCAACCCCTCGACCATAACATTATAACTTATGGATTAGGATCCATTTTTATCTCTAACTTAGATACTAATGTGACCCGAAAAACTTTGCACCTGATAACGGTGATAAGTTAGTTACAATATACATATTAACATATGTATTTGCAGTACGAGTTTAATCAAAGATTCTAAATATGTTCTTGTTGCATAAATATATACAGAATGTGCCACCTCCTCCAATCCCTGGTCCGGGTCAACCACCAAGGATGTATGGCATGCCGCCACCTCTTCCTAACCAACAATCAATGGCTACTATATCGCCTGCAATGGGTCCCAGTGGAAATGCAGTTTCAGGACCATCAAAGATTGATCCTAACCAAATCCCACGCCCTGGTCCAACATCGTCTGTCCTTTTACATGAAACTCGACAGGGTAACCAGGCCAATCCTCCACCGGTATTCATCATTACTCTTCTTAAATATCCTTTTTATTCACAGTTTATGGAATAGTGTTTACTTTAGAGTTATAAAGATTGGCGGGCTGTCAGGTTGAATGTGTTAGTTTGTCAAATACGATTTTAGGAATTATATTAAATAATCAATTGAGATTTTGAATGGAATTATCTAGTAGGTTTATGTATCAAAAATACACTCTCCTGAATCCTGACGCGTTAACTTTGAAGCTATTCATAGTTGTATTGGTCAAACTTTCCATCTCTAGTTTATAGTGACCATGGTTCTCGGCTCCTATTATGAAAGTATTTGTACTAATCTTATGTATATCCTGATATGTTGTTTTAAATTGAAGCCTGCTACAACCGAATTTATTGTAAGGGATACTGGAAATTGCAGTCCCCGGTACATGAGAAGCACCATTAATCAGGTTACGTGGGTATTCTTTCAACTACTTCTCTTGTGGAAATTTTATGCTTAATTGTTGGATTGTTTTGTTGCTCTTTCAGATTCCTTGCACCTCTGATCTTTTGACCACGTCTGGCATGCAATTGGCACTGTTGGTCCAGCCCCTGGCCCTTCCTCATCCAGAAGAGGAACCTATCCAAGTAAGGCCAGATATATTAACTAAGATTACTATATGTCCCTTAAGTCTTAGGGGTACTTATTTGTTACCTCAAGGGTCTTGACATTAATTTAGGTGATAGAAATTTCTTAGATGAAGTAATATTTTTATCTTAGAAAGTCAGATATGGATTTTAATTTTGTGAGGGAGGGACTGATAAGTTTTTCATATGGTAAATGGGAATCTATTTTTTCAGATAGTGGATTTCGGCGAAGGTGGCCCTGTTCGTTGTTCTCGTTGCAAAGGCTACATCAATCCGTTCATGAAGTTTGTCGATCAGGGAAGACGTTTTGTCTGTAACTTCTGTGGTGAGTGTTGATCTCTTGTTTTCTACCTTTTGCCATAATTTAGTTCTAAGAATACATACCGATTAGAAAAAAGCGTCTTTATATACTTGACTTACATGCTAATAGCTGACTATGAATACAGAAACAATACAAAATTTTAGCCTTTAAATTTATATATTGACAATAAAAACATCTTTCCTGCTGATTTGAACTGCTGCATGTCAACTTGTATATTGACTTGTTGGAAATAAAATACAACCCATGTCAAACCGACTTACAAGTGAATGGGTTGAATATGCCACTTTTAGTTCAACTTGTTGTCTTACATTCTACCCTTTTGCAGGCTTCACGGATGAAACTCCGCATGACTATCAATGCAATCTAGGTCCAGATGGCAGGCGAAGGGACGCTGATGAACGGCCTGAGCTATGCAGAGGAACAGTTGAATTCGTTGCCACAAGGGAATTCCTGGTTCGTGTGATCTCTAGCTTCATTTTGCACTTCTCTCAACAATTATACTATCTTTATAATATTTTGTTATATTTTTCCCAGGTACGTGAGCCAATGCCTGCTGTATTCTTTTTTCTCATTGATGTATCAATGAATGCCTTGCAAACTGGTGCAACAGCGGGAGCTTGCAGCGCTATCAGCCAAGTCATTGCTGATCTTCCAGTAAGTTCATGTTAATTGTGGTTAGAGGTGAAAATGGTTGGGATGTATAATGGGTCTATACTGGCATAATATTAGATATGGGTCGGGTTGGATTCACCTGGTTTTTGACCAGTTTTTAATCCTTTTTTCTTTATGAATAATTAGTGTTCCTAATTAGATTACAAAAATAAAAAAATAGATTATCTCAGATTGTCAACTATAATATAATTGAAAGTAAATGGGTCACAATTGCCACCTTTCGTACTTGTGGCACATGGCTACGGGCTACCCATAAGTATTGAATCTTATTGATGTTTCACCCTTTGACAATAGGTTTGAAGTTTGTATGTAATTATTGATCTGTTTCATGTACACAGTTAATCGTAGATTTTATGATGCAACAAATTAATAATATGGTTGCTGCAGGAGGGTCCTCGAACAATGGTGGGAATTGCCACATTTGACTCAACCATCCATTTTTACAATCTGAAACGGGCATTGCAACAGGTATATGTAATGGCAGATTATTGTTTATAGATTTTCGGTACGGTTTGTATGCGTAAAATTAAACTTTGTCCAGCTTTCACCATGTTTGCTTTTGGATTTCCGTTTCCATCATACCAGTTTTACCTGTTAGAATTAAAATATAACCAGAATTGACCCATTTATAAGTAAATGGGTCGAAACAGCCACCTCTAGTTTAGTAACTTACAAGATGATAATGCTGTTTGTGATCAAGTTTTTGTGTTTTGTTGTTGCAGCCATTGATGCTCATAGTTCCTGACGTTGAAGATGTTTACACTCCTCTCCAAACTGATGTTATTGTTCAACTTTCCGAGGCAAGTTATTTCATGCATTACCTTGAAATTGTGATGGAGCTCTTTTCTTGGCAGTTCTTGCCAACTTGTGATTATCCGTCATATTCTAGAAATTATTATTTTCATCCAGTTTTATGTGACTTTGGAACTGATTCCCAACGTATTTCACATCATTGTGATGTTACAGTGTCGTGATCATCTAAACTTTTTGCTGGAGAGCATCCCGAGTATGTTTGAGAGTAATAAAACTGCTGATTCTGCTTTAGGTGCCGGGATGAAGGTATTAATTTTTCTCTGTTTGATTGTACATTTGTACCCGCGCAAGCACAGCGTGTCTAAGGGTAGAAGAAGTTACCTATATACCTACCAATAACCTAATCTCAGAGACTGTCACTTTATTTCACAAGACATCTCTATTTTCTTTTTCTTCTCAGATCATCTTTTTTTGGTCATCCCGTTTAATGATTTTTTGAACGACCAGAATTCACCGAACACTCACATGTCCCATTTTTAAACAGGCTAATGCCTGTTCTTTATTCTGATATATTTTTTTTTTATCAAATAATCTGTTTCAAAGCGCACATCCAAACACCCACTTAGTATCAGCTTAGCAGTCTGTGACTATTGCTTCATATGTGTCAATTAGGCTGCTTTTCTGGCAATGAAGAGTACCGGAGGCAAGCTTTTGGTATTTCAATCAGGCAAGCTTATTTATATTTTTAGCATGTGTTATTATTAAGAGGTCTGAGGTAGAAACATATATTGACCCCATTTTATTATGTTTCAGTCTTGCCTTCTGTTGGTATTGCGGCTCTTTCTGCTAGAGAGGCTGAAGGAAGAACTAATATCTCTGCAGGAGAGAAGGTAATATGACTAATATCAACTAATGACCAGGTTGAACAAACAGGCCAAAATGGTTGGCGTTGGGCTGGACCAAAACTTTTTTTGTCCTATATTTTAAATCTGTATATATACTGTTAGTGGGTCAAATACGATTACAAAATTATCTTATTACAATAGTTATGTAATGTTTGCTATAATGATTAAGTAGGTCTTATGCATGAAAAGATATTTTGGGCTAATTTTGACCTTTTTGACCCGTTTCCTTTAAATCTTTGCATGGTACTAAGATCTTATAAATGGGATTCACGTAGTATGTATAATGGCCTCACCAAAGTGCATCTACATGTTTAAGGTAGTAAAGTTGATGAAAGAAGTTAAATCTGAAATCGCTTTTTTTTTTTTTTTTTTTTTTTTTTTTTTAAACCGCAGGAACCTCATAAATTACTTCAACCAGTAGACAAGACTATGAAGACATTGGCAATTGAATTTGCAGAGTACCAGGTGAACCTTTATCTAATTTGCATTTTGCTACCTCTTTGATGAGATTCAACCACTTTGATTTTATCTTACCAAATTGTTTATGCGATCACAAATATTTTATAGGTCTCTGTCGATGTATTCATCACTACCCAAAGTTATGTTGATATTGCTTCAATCTCTGTTATCCCTCGAACCACTGGAGGACAGGTAGTCATTGCAATCTTATTTTTTGTCAAACAAATTAGATTGGTTTTCTTGCCATTCTTTAAGAGTCGCTTTTAATAAAATTCCCTCCTATTTTCAGGTTTATTATTATCACCCTTTCTCTGCACTTTCGGATCCCGCAAAACTTTACAATGATCTGCGATGGAATGTCACAAGACCACAAGGTTTTGAAGCAGTAATGCGTGTTAGATGTAGCCAGGTGAGCCCTAAAAAGATTTATGCTTCAGTTTAACTTTCATACCATATCCATTGATGTGGCAAATTGGGTGGGTCTGTCGGGTTGGGCATCGGGTCAAATCAGTTAGGGTAAATGTAGGTATTGGTTGGATCTGCTTGACCCGAAACACTTCTTTATTTCTTATCATTGATATTTGAGTTTTTGGTATATAGTTGATGTGCCAAATATGATTACAGACAGTAGTCTTATTTCAACAATGATTCAATGTTTCACATAAAATGGTTTAGACCAATTTGTCCTGTTTCCTTCTAACACTTTTTATTTATGTTACCCTTAAAAACTAAGCGTAAACCTCGACACATTCATATCTAAATGGTCAAAATGGTCACCTCTTATAATATTTTCCAAAATATGGTATACTTATCCATTTCTCATTTTGTTGTCTCTTCCCTTCGATTCTTTAGGGTCTTCAAGTACAAGACTACTCTGGAAACTTCTGTAAACGCATTCCCACAGATGTTGACCTACCTGCGGTATATACTGAACTTCAAATTTATAAGCCTTGAGTTCCTAGCTTATAAGATCACTTTTATTGAAACTAATATTTTGCAGGTTGATTGTGACAAATCTATAATGGTGACTTTGAAACATGATGATAAATTAACAGATGGCACAGAATGTTCTTTCCAGTGTGCGCTTCTTTATACTACTGTATATGGGCAAAGAAGAATACGTGTGTCCACTTTATCGTTGCCTTGCACAAGCATGCTGAGCAATCTTTTTCGCTCAGCTGATTTAGACACCCAGTTTTCTTGTTTCCTAAAGCAAGGTATTTGAATTTGTTTAATTTTGGATTTCACTTTTGCTTTATTGAATACTATAAAGATTTATTCTTTTTTTGTGTGTTGCAGCGGCTAATGAAATCCCTATTACTCCATTACCTCAAGTGAGGGATCGGGTGACAGATCTTTGCATTAGTATACTTCATTCTTATCGGAAGTTTTGTGCAACTGTGTCATCATCTGGACAGCTAATTCTTCCTGAGGCACTCAAGTTGTTGCCTCTATACACTCTCGGTCTGTTTTCTTCTTTATTAAAGGCATTCTAAGTAGTGGGTTATCAGTAGTGGTGGCATCGGATGCCGACCAAAACTAATAATCCAATCATTCTAAATCAGTTCGGTCGCAAACCATTCCTTGAAAGCGAGAGCCACTAAAGGTGGCAATTTCAGCGCATTCATTTATTACCAATAATTTGATTGAATGGGAATGTATCAAATGTGTTGGAAATCCCGTTAAGGTTTTTTATAAGGTATACAACCTCATAAATTACCTTCTATAAAAGATTAAGATAATAATCTTGGTAATCTTGTTTTTTGTAATCATAATCAACTCTTTAACAATCTCTATAAGTTCAAAAAAGATAGGCAAAAAGTCTTTGTGGGTCATCTCAACCTGGCTCATGCTAAAGATGACCTGTTTTGACTTGTTCTTTTTTCACCTGGTCATCTTGCCAACTCTAGTGAAAATATAACGAATCCAAAGATTCTTTCGATTTGCCCACCCACTAGATACCACTTAAATGTTTTGGTTTAATATTGCATAAGATGCGCACAGGTAATTTACCTCCTTTATTTCTTGATTGCAGCTTTGATTAAAAGTATTGGACTACGAAGTGATGGGCGTATAGATGACAGGTCATTTTGGATCAACTATGTCACCTCACTTTCTGTTCAATTAGCAATCCCGCTTGTGTATCCCAGAATGATAAGTGTTCATGATATTGACTCAAAGGTTTAGAATAATCTCACTTAACAAAATGTTCAGATATTCAATTTCTACAACTTACACGATTTTTTTTGCATGTTTCATCTGTGGCTACAGGATACCGATGGATCCGTTATTCCCCCTCCTATACCACTCTCTAGTGAACATGTGAGCGATGACGGGATCTATCTTCTTGAAAATGGAGAGGACTGCTTAATTTACGTTGGAGGCTCTGTAGATCCTGATATAACACAAAAACTGTTTGGCGTTTCTTCTTTTAGTGAAATCCCCACTCAGGTACACTTGATATTCGTATTTCTTGTCTTGTATCATTATAGTGGCAAAATGGCGAGTCTAGTAATGGGTATAAACAGGCTTTGGTGGCTTGGATTGACCTGAAACATTATTTTTATTCTAAGCAATAACCGACATGGTAAATCTGATTAGGAAAACTATATTATAACACAGTTCAGGAGGTTATATGCATTATATACCTGTCGGCAACTTTCGACCTGTTTCAATTTTGGCTGCTTTTAAAACTTAGCAAAACTGACTCATTTGTGATTAATACTACCGAAATTCCTTCTAATTGCAAATGGGTTGAAGTTGACATCTGTATATGCTCATTGTCTCATTGCATAGATTTTGTGGCTTATAAGTCTGATGTTTGCTAGAGTAACTCTTTCAGAAGGCCTATTGATTCATCAATCATCTGTTTAACTCAAACTTTTCGATACAGTTGGTACTGAAGCAATATGAAAACCCCTTGTCAAAGAAGCTAAATGAGGTTGTAAATGAGATACGAAGCCAAAGATGTAACTACCTACGGTATGTAATGTCTGTGGCATATAATCTTATCAGTCGGATTAGTTTATCTGTATATGAGAATGTTTGTGTTGACAAGTAATCCCTTTTTTAATCTCATTGTACTTATGGCAGGCTAAAATTATGCAAGAAAGGAGAACCATCGGGTGAGTTTTATAATATACGTCTAGTAGTTCTGTCTTCGTATGAAAATTGCAAGATTCAAGTTGATTCTTTTTTAAGAAAAAATTCCTTTCATATACATAAAGGCTATTTGGCAATTTTAAACCGGGACTTCCCAAGAAACGTCGAGAATTAAAAACTTTCCTGACTATATGCTAAAAAAATGAAAAATCCCTCCAACAATTATAAAATAAAGAAAATCTTGTGAAACCCATAATGCCATATATCATAGGCAACTTTAGCTCAGGAACTTCCTTAGAAACGATAAAGATTGTGTCTTTTCTGAGTATTTGTAAAGTACCATTCTATAAAGACAAGATAAAGAAAATTAATTACAGTGAGGACGCATTTGTCAATCAAAATTGCAGTTTTTACACAGTAATCGTTGCAATTTCTATAGTTTCTGATATTTTAGTTGTTTCAATTCCAGGAATGACATTCTTCTCGTATATGGTGGAAGACAAGTCTCCAAATAGTCCTTCATACGTTGAGTTCTTAGTACATGTCCATAGACAAATTCAAAACAAAATGGTTTGATGTTATTTAACAAACACTACTTCAGTTAAGTTTATGGGTTTGTGGTTAGAATTTACATGGAGACACAGTTGGGTTCGAGCCTAAAGAAGCGAAGCTTGAATCTTAGCAAAAACGTGGGGATAGTCATCATTGGGTTTCACCTATTCTTGGTGAAAACTCGAGTAAAGTTTTGTTAGTATTATTTGTGAAAGCTTAGCATAAACTGATAAAAGAAACATCTTTTGCCTTGGTTCATGGTAATTGTTATTTAAAGACTAATGGTGATATATAGATCTACAAGTTTTGTTTTTAAAAAAAAATGATAATATATACATTAATACATGTAATGCTGTTCTTTAGTTGGGTAAGTTATAATTTGTTTCTTATATTTATAACTAGACAAGTGCATCTGACATAAAAGGATTCGAATAGTTACAAGTTGACTATGCAAACAATGGTATTGCTTGATTATACATGAAAAAGCAAGACTATATTAGGTAATCATCAAACTAGCTTTTTATGATGGAAAAATAGTAAATCACTAGTTTTTGTATCAAGTTTCTAACTAACTTTGTACTTTACGCTAACATAACCAATAAATAAGGTAAGTGAATTGTGTTTCTAATGGAGAACATCTAGGAAGTGATAAGTGATCACATCTATTTTTATCCAGACAATATATATCTAAAGGTTTTGATAAACATAGTCTGGGGTTAAGTTTAATAAACAAACATAGGCATAACTAGTGATACATAAAGTCGGTTAAGAGGCTAAATGCAGAACTAGAGAGTTATTATTAAAGATACAAACAGTTATTGCATGTTTGAATACTTCAACCTTTAAAGCTAACCCAACGTGTGATGTGTCATGAGGTGCGTTTGACGAAAATAACACTATAAATGACCAGGAAGTAGTAAAGTGAGCAATAGCAGTTCTTTTCTATTAGAACATTTGATAACGTAGTTGTAAGCAAGGTTGTCAGGATCGGGATCCTACCTAGGATCGTTTTCGGCTTTGCAAGATCGGGATCGTAGGATCGTAAGATCGGATCCTACCTAGGATCGTTTTCGGCTTTTCCTTTACATATGTATACAAACCATTTTTAAAAACCTTCCTCTCAAAAAAAGTCAAAAAAAAAAAAAAAAAAAAAAAAAAAAAAAAGGATCGGATCGTTCACGATCTTACGATCCTACGAGCGATCCCACGATCCTGTAACGATCCTACCTGAAAAAAGGGTTACCAACAGGATCGGATCGTTCACGATCCTACGATCCTACGAGCGATCCCACGATCCTGTAACGATCCTACCTGAATTACGATCCCGTAACGATCCTGCTCGTTTTGTGTGTGTAGGATCGTAGGATCGTACGATCCTACGAGCAGGATCGCGATCCTGACAACCTTGGATAACGTAGTTGTAAGTGTACTCATAATATGTAAAACAACTTTTAAATGCTACTTCACGGACTGTTGTAAAATGAGCATTCTGAGAAAACTAAATAAAGCTAGAGTTAACTACATTTTTGGTCCTCGTGGTTTATCGGGTATAACGATTTTGGTCCAATAGTTTCAAACGTAACGGATCTTGTCCTATTTTCGCTGACCCGTAACGGGTTTGGTCCAATTTTTGTTGACTGTTAGTTTGACTAGTTAAAAAAACGTAAAATGACTAAAATACCCTCGGATGCTTAGAACTGCTCTCTTTTGGCCATAACACTTTTGGTCCATATTTCTTATTCCCTCCATTTTTGTTCACCATCCCTACCACCAAACACCCACCACTACAAACACCATCCATTAAAATCGAATCAGCTTCACGATTTAAAAGAAAAAGCTACTAGGTTAGAAAGCAAAGATACATCTTTATCGTTTCACAAATATAATATATATATATATATATATATATATATATATATATATATATATATATATATATATATATATATATATATATATATATATATATATATATATATATATGATTTCATTTGGCTAAAAATCCTGTTTAGAGCTTTAAATCGCATAACAGTTGCAAAAATCCTGTTTAGACATTATATCCTCCCTACTTGCTACAAAAACTCCTAGTTTTTCTAGACGATTGACCATTCCACTTAAAGTCCCCATCCATTCTTCAAAAGCTGTATGGGCTGCACCTACAGATAATGACCGCATGTTTGGCCAACCATTCAAAAGCCGTAACACTTTTGGCCAACCATTTGACTTCATTCTTTGCCATAAATCCAACGCGTCTCTAGCCCATCTCGCTTTCCCATAGATCTTAACCAACGAAGTCAGCGTTTTTGCATCTGGTTCAATACCCGCAGCCACCATTTCTTCAAACAAACTCCTAGCCAAACCAGGCTTACCAGCTTTCCCCATCGCCTCCAACAAACTATTAAACACAACCAAATTAGGCTTCACCCCTAACGACTTCATTTCCTGCAAAACATACCTTATACCATCATAATCGCCCGCCTCACCAAACATCTTAGCCACCCACTCGCTCTCCCTCGTTCATACAAACTCATAACCTCCTAAACTTTCCCCAACTTCGCATACACATCCAAAACAACATAATAAGTAACAATTTTTCCCCAACTTCGCAAAAAAAACTAACACCAATTTCTCAATCACAACAATTTTTAGATGAAATTTAACATGTTCGAGTGTTCAGGAGTGTTTCCGAACCAAACCCCTAACACAATTGTTAAAAAACAACCACTAATTCTAAAAACCCCCAATTTCTTGATAAGAACCCTAAAAATCGATTTAACAAAATCAATGTGTTAGACATGGAAACTGATATAATCGAGTGTTATATAACACTTTCCGAGCAAACTAATCAATGTGTTAAACAAAAATGATTTGCTTTGGATCGAGATTTGCTTTTTTTTGTATGTGTGGATCTTTGTATGTGTGGATCGATTTATGAAGTTTAGTCTAAAGAAAATAATACTAATGGGAGTGACTGAGTGAGTGGTTGAGTGAAATGACCAAAATACCCTTTATTTTAACGGTCAAACTAAGTTTGATTAACGGTGATACAAAAAATGGACCAAACCCGTTACGGGTCAGCGAAAATAGGACAAGATCTGTTACGTTTGAAACTATTGGACCAAAATCGTTATACCCGGTAAACCACGAGGACCAAAAATGTAGTTAACTCATAAAGCTATTTGCTGCTTGTCAAATGAATAATAAAGATCACAACAGTCAAGTCAACACTCACCGTTCCTAAATACTTCTAAGTGGTCCGCGCCAAACACACCCATAGTTTGATTTGCTAAAAAAAGTCAATCAAATAAGTTTCAAAAAAAAGTTTAGTTCCTAAAATGAATAGCTTTCAATATAGAATGTCTCTTTTAAACAAGAAAAGAAAATACAAGGACTAAATCAACCATTTCATTAAAGTAGAGTGACTTGCCAATACAATAACCCATTTTGCTCACTATATAAAAGTAACAAAAACACAACCCTACTCATAAACATTTCCCATGGCTGCCGAGGTATGTTTATCGTACAGTCTTTTGTACTACTTTTTTATTAAGAGATTGCTGATAACCCTTAAAATGATTGTAATTAGGGGTGGCAATTTCTGACCCGACCCGAACCTCGACTTGAAACCGACACGAAAATTAATAGGTTCGGGTTGAGCTAAATAGATTTCGGGTCAGGTTTGGGTCGACATATCGTCAGGTTCGGGTTGAGAATAAAATAAACTGGTCGACCAGCCAACCCGTTTAAGAATTTTTTTTTTCTTAAATTAAAAATAATTTATATTTAATTATACGGGTTAAATGCGTTCAACGGGTCGACCCGCTAACCCGTTTAACTCGTGTAATGTGCTAACTTTTGTATATAAAACGGGTTAAATGGGTCAACCCAAAACCCATTTAAAATATTCAACCCGTGTAACCTATTTAACCCGTCAACCTAAGTATATATACGGGTTAAATGGGTCAGGTTCATGTTACGTGTAAACAGGTTAGGGTTGACGTAGCTAACCCGATGATTTAAATGGGTCAGGTTCGGGTTTTCTGACCCGCCAACCTGACAACCCGAACCCGTCAACTTGACAACCCGAACCCGACCCGAATTGCCACCAATAACCCTTTAATTTTTTTATTTTTTTATTTTTTTTTATTTTTATTTTTTATAATTGTGTTTTTATTATAAACCTATAAAACCAAAAAGCACAATAGAAAATATAAAGTTGGGTAAATTCCCAAAAAGGGACAATTTTTTTTTTCAAATTCCTTAAATGGGACAAACTCAACATGTTTTCCCAATTTAGTCAAGTGCTAACGTGCGATCGTGCGAATCCTCTGGTTTCTTGACACGTGTCCCAGACAAAAGGTACTAACCAATCATTTGCAGGCCCACTTGCACCCCACGTGGCCTTTGACTTTTTTTTTACAAATGTGCGATTTCCTAATGTGCTAATGTGCGAAAAAAAAATTATTTTTCCAAAAAATAATTTTTTTCAAAAAAATTATTTTTTTTCCGAAAAATATTTATTTTTTTAAATATTCCGAAATAAAAAATTTATAAAAAAAAATATATTTTTCCAAAAAATAAGTTTTTCCGAATTTTTTTTTTCCGAAAAATATTTATTTTTTAAAATTTTCCGAATTTTTTTTTTATAAAAATAAAATTTAATTTTTTCAAAAAATTTTTTTTTTCGAAAAAATATTTAAATTTTCCGAAAAAATATTTAAATATTTTTCGGAAAAAAAATAATTTTTTTGAAAAAAAATATTTTTTGGAAAAATAAATTTTTTTTTCGCACATTAGCACATTAGGAAATCGCACATTTGTAAAAAAAAAGTCAAAGGCCACGTGGGGTGCAAGTGGGCCTGCAAATGATTGGTTAGTACCTTTTGTCTGGGACACGTGTCAAGAAACCAGAGGGTTCGCACGATCGCACGTTAGCACTTGACTAAATTGGGAAAACATGTTGAGTTTGTCCCATTTAGGGAATTTGAAAAAAAAATTGTCCCTTTTTGGGAATTTACCCTATAAAGTTTGGCTGAGTTGGTACCCACCTCCAAACAACTCATGGGCCCACTATAGAGATTTGGTGGGTAAATGGTCAAGGGTTCGAGTCTCTGTTTGTGCTCACTCCAGTTGGTGCCCCACAGGAGAGTTGTCTATTCCTTGTGGGGTGGACAATGGCCGGTGCCAAAAGACACCCGAGGGTCGGGGTGTTCCCGCCAATTTACACTTTTGGTGGATTAACCTTTGGGGGGGGGGGGGGGATGCATGTTTTTTGTTTTTGTTTTTTATGTTTTGACATCATCAGGTTACAGTGATATGTATGGACACATCTAGCTGGATGGTTGACAACAAGTCACCTAGGTTCTTGGCTCAAGCTGATGCTATTCAGCTTTATTGTAAAGAAAAACTCGACGTATGTAATTTAACATTTACTTTCTCTTATGCACATTTTTTTTTGGCAAATGTCACAATTTTGATTTAATGTGTGTTTGTTTAAGCTTTATGAGCCCATTTTTGTGGTTTATTTTTAAGTTTATGGCCTTATATGAGATTGTTATGATATACTAAATGAAACATAAGCCGAAGTCGAATAAACTGAGGGAGTGTTTGTTTAAGCTTATTTGGCCTGCTTATGGGCTTATTAAACTTTTGAAAAGCTCCTAACCTCTAAATTTTGGTTTATATAATTTGTGTTGATTAACGGGGGTGTTTGTTTAAGCTTATTTGGCCTGCTTATGAGCCTATTTTTATGGTTTATTTTGAAGTTTATGGGCTTATTAAAGCTTGTTATGATATAGTACTAATAAATTTATACATGCTCATAAGTTAATAACCCAAAAGTAAGCTTAGGGGTGTTTGTTTAAGCTTATTTATGAGCTTATGAGCTAATATTTCTTAAGCCCGATTTTCAGGCTTATTTTTAGACTTAGTGGTCTTATATAAGTTTAATATATCATGATAAGCTTATATTAGCCTATAAGTCTCAAAATAAGCCGAAAAAATTAGGGTTATGAAATATAAGCCGAAATCAAATAAGGTAATATGCCCACAAATAAGCTTAAACAAACATCCCAAATCCATTGAATTCGTTTTGTCTTTGTTTAAGAGGGCAATGTTTTATAACCCGGGTTGACCCGGCTGGTTGAACCGGGAACCGGGCCGGATATGACTGTTGTTTGCTTGTTTATGAACCCATGTTTTTTTTTTGTTGACCCAGGTCGACCCATTTTGCTAAATCCAGCTGGGTCATACCTTTCGTTTTTTTAAAGTTTGGGACATGCAGTTTTGTTGGAAAGCATGGGTTTGGTATTGAATTTCTAATGTTTTATAGCTGTTTGGACATGTTTAAATGCTGTTTAAGAGCAATTTAGAGCTTTTTTAGGGGGTGTTTTTGGAGCTGATTAAGGGTTATTTGGATAGGTTTAAAAGCTTTTTGTACATGTAGGAATTGAATTTTCATGTTTGAAAGCTATCATATTTTGCATAAAACTGGTTCCACATGACGGTTCAACCGGTGACTTGGCCGGGTCGACCCAAAAACCGGTTTCTAAAACATGGTAACTTTCTGTTTTTGTTTCTTGCGGTATAATAATAACAGAGTGCTCTATTAGTGACTCATAACACGCAAATGGTTTCATGTTAACATTGATTGCTTAAATAAAAGACGATTGATTTGATATATGTACTAAATTGCAGAGACACATAAAAATCATGATTTTGAGCCATTGATTAATCATTTTTTCTTGTGTTAGGTTCATAGTTAAATTCATAACTTGATAATTAGTGGACCCGTAACACGTAAGCAGTCCAACCAGTCAAAAGGGTTCTTTTGGCGGATGAAAATATTGAGTGGCTTTATTGACAAATTTTATTTTGTAATGGTTTCTGTGACATTTTCCCGTTCTTTTATGTTGTTGATGTCTTAGGGATTTATTTTTGTTACAGTTTCATCCAGAGAATTGTGTCGGCATATTGGCAATGGGACACTACGTTCATAATTTGGTTGAACCTACTAGAGATCTTCGAAAGATCATGTCTAGAATTCATGGTTTGCTTCTTTAATCAATTATGGCTATGTATGTCGGCAAATTGACGCATTAACTCAAGAGAATGAGAAGCTGAAACGAGAGTTGGAATTTTTCCGTACTGAATCTTTGAAGTTTGTGCGCAAGGTACAAGACCATGGTGCTCGGAATTGGTGATGTATGTGGCTGCTGAACTGTTGTTGATTGTCCGGAACATCTAAATTTCTAAAATTGACTCTGGTTGATTATATGACTTTGGGCGAGTATGTTTGATTTGAGTATCTGAGATGAAAGGATCGAATAGCTACAAGCAGTTGTCAATGCAAACAATGGAATATGAGTATGCAACAGTATAGTAGGTACTCATCAACCTATATTTTTAGGTAGTTGAACCTATTTTCTTTGGGCTTGCGAAGTTATTAGTGAGACTTTTTTTGATGCCACGTAGCGCCATTTCAATGGTTGTCAAGGTTCTTACCGGTAAGCTCCAACCAAGGGGGTACTGTCTTTTAGATTCAGATTATGACACAAATTCATTCTCGTTATGAATTGCCATGTCACTGGGTAGGGGTTCATTCATACACTTCGTCTTGACTATCCTGATACAAAAATTTGCAAGGAGTCTCCTGTTTTGCTCTGCAGTACGCTACTGCTGTAACGAACATGATGCTGAAATCAAGAACGTAATTCTTCAGATCATGGATCAACTTTCTAAATTTACGTCTCCCGATTGGCAAGCCATCCAAGGAGCTATTTTATTTATTTATTTATTTATTTCCATTTCACCAGCCTTTGTGTCCAGTCACTTACTATTCGATATATGCATAGTGAAATGAATACCGCAAAAAAAAGTCAGACTTCAAGTATACTGAAGCATTCGTCGTATATTGCGTGGTTATCGACTTGTATCATCAATTATCGTTGGATTTTACACAACATATGTTTTCCTCAGTTTATTTAATCAAAACGATGTCGATCCCGATCTGAAATTAAATAGGTTTTTATTCTTGATCCAACTGTATAACTTTTGGAGCAGTCACTACAAAATTATTGACATTTGCTTACTTGGCAAATATTAACTTTTTATATTTCGACACCAATCTCGGTATTATCTCATTTGGTACTGGTACCGTGTTGGGTATCCTTGGGTTTTTTCAGGCTAAAAACGTGGTACCGATACCGTACCGTGTACCGGGATCCGGTAACAGTTCGGTACGGTTCTAGTTCGATGCCAGAATCGGGTCAAAATGCTCACCCCTAACTGTAGTATTTTGATTATAGCATTTTCAAGTTTTACCAATCGCTTAAAAAATTATTTTTTATGATTTATATTTTATTAGATTCTATGGTAATTCCAATCTGAGTCCTAATCCCTATTTCAACCTCAATTTCATATATTGGATATGGGATACCGTTATTTTATGTTGTATACATAATCAGTACATTAAACACTTAACCATAATATCGCAACTACAATTATGTGCTGCTATAAAATTCCGTCACTATGCAAGAATACCCGTGTATACTTTAAATTGACAAGTAAAAGTGGTATTATGTATGTTCATGAATTTTACTCATAACTCATTTCCCACATTTTCATGTTCGAAGAGCGGCTAATCTAATATTACTCTTTTCTCGGTTCCCACTTTTGCACGTTTGAGCAGTGGCTAATATTAGTAGGAGTGTTAGTACGGGTTGAGTTGACTCGACACGAACCCGATAAGGCTTATAGGGTCGGGTTTAATTACCCGAACCCAATAACCCGATAATCTGAAAAAGATTTCAATGCGTTTTTTACTAATTATTTTAGAACCCATAAACACTAATATTATAGCTTATATTATTTTCTAGTCAAAATATATAATATTGATATAGTTAATACTTAATACATCAACCTCTCATTAACAAAAAAAAAAAAAAAAAAAGTTTAGGCCAAATTGCATATATATCCCTCCCAAAGTGAATAATTGCATATATGTCGTTTGTACAAGTTTTTTATGCACATAGTACAATGGTTTTTATGCATGCTTTGGATATATATGCAATTTTGCATTTTCGGAAGGATATATATTTAAAAGCCCCGCAAGTTTACTATAAGAATCAAAGTGCAAAACGAATATCATAGCCACATACGACCCTACGCATCATTGACTAAGGACATAGTCTATCACTTTTTGTATACATTCTTTCTAGTCTTTGCATGACTAACGATGGATGTCAGTTATTGTTGACCCGGACTTTTCAAAATAATATACTAGTATAAATTAGAGGCTATTTTTCTATAGGTATTAATGTTAAACTTCCGATTTACAATTCGAAATGCCCTTCTTATAGTTACTATTATGGATTAAAGGTCTCTAGTTTAAAACAACAAACGTGATTGATTTGTACGTAACATTTAGTGTGCAGATCACCTCACACTAATGACTACATTAGTACAAACGAGGCTTTCCCCGAGGACTTTTTTGGCTTTCACCGGCGCCTTGTCCTCAGAGAAACTTATCCCCGACGACAACTCGTCGGTCAACAGTTGTCGGGCAAGCCTCATAGGTAATCCCGACGACATTCCCCGACGACATTATTGTGGGACCCACGCATTTTCTAGTCAACAATTCTCAAAGTTTGCAATGGGTGTGGGATTAGGAGCTGAATTGGGGGTGCGATTGGTGCGTTTGGGTGCTGAAGTGGGGGCTGAAGTGGGTGTGTTTGGGTGCTGAATTGGGTGAAGTACAAATTCATGCCCTTGTAGATGGGCAGAAGATACTCATTACTGAGGCATCTATTAGAAGAGATCTTCTTCTAGGAGATGCTAATGGAATTGAGAATATTCCAAATACTACAATTTTTTAAAAACTTTCACTGATTGGCTATGAGAGGAAAACTGATGCTTTAAAATTTTACAAAGGAAACTTCTCTCATCAGTGGAAATTTTTAATCCATATTGTCTTAGTGTGTCTTAGTCCAAAGACCACTGGTTGGAATGAATTTAGTAGCAATTTGGCATCTGCTATAATTTGTTTGGCTGAAAATGATCAAATATTTATTTTTTCTAAATTAATTTTTGACATCATGGTTAAGAACTTGGATAGTTCTTCAAGCAAATATTTTATCTATCCAAGGTTTTTACAACTCTTTTTGAACAATCAGTTTGTTAATAAGAAAAGTCATAAAAGATTTTATCCCACTCCCTCTCTTACTAAAAAGGTTTTCTGTAGAGCACTAAATATATCACTTTATCACACAACCAATATCTAATAATACTTAATAGAAAGATCTATCCTTTTAACCAACTCAACATATAATATAATAATAAGAAGTAGAATAATAGAAATAGATGAGATGTGGCGTTAAATGATACAAAGAAATAAAGAATAAGAAGATAGAGTAATAAAGAATAATAAGATAAGAGAATGGTTGGCGGCACAGTAAAGAAGAAGTGGAAATGATACGTGTATGATATTAGCTTGGAAAGAAAGAAAGATAAGAACAATACACACACTACACTCCCACTTTACCCTCTCTATTGCACACACACTAATGTGGTGGGAGGTGTGTATTTATAGTTGGGAAGTGTTGCCCTAAAAGGCTTTCCTTTGGGCTTGGGTGGGCTTGTGTTGGACTTGGACATTCAGGAATAGATGGACTTTTACTAAATACATTCTAACTAAGTCCAACACAAGGCCCTTTCTAAGACTATTTTGTTACATAGAATCGACATACACACTAAAGGATAAATGACCATCACTTCAATATAATTTAAATGCTAACAATCTCCCCCTAAGGGATGGTCATTCAAATGATGCTCCTGGTGATAGGTCTTTTATCTTCTACGTCTTGAACTTTGTATGTCGATGTAGAATAGTCTTCGTTCTTTGTTCCTTCATGCACTGTGATCTTCAAAGTCATCGTCTTTCAATCGTTCTTGCCTTGATCAAAATCTTCTCGAGATGATGCGTCGTGTCCTCCAACATACTCATACATCTTGGACTGTATACTTATGATAACAATCTTCCTTTGCTATTAATCTCCCCATAATCTTTCATCATTTGACATATGAACTTGTTCTTGACATCTTGATTAGCTTCTTGACTTAGTTGTTACACTCTGTCTTTAACTTGATCCTTCTATCTTGAACTTTTTACACTTGAGCTTTGTCGGGGATGTTCTTCATAAGTATGAGTATGCTGAGGTGAAGATGTTTGATGTATGATGATGGTTGATGGATGTTTATAGGTAGCTGCATAAAACTGTTAGTAATAATCATCCAGCGCTTACGGGTTAGGACTTCGAGATCGTCAACAGCATAGTGTGAAGACTTTCTCTAATCTCCCCCAGGCCGTTCTGAACCGGATACCCCCGAGAGGGCTTACATGGACACACCGAAGTGCACCCACGATTCAGTGAGTCGCTGGAGATCACCCCACGACTGTAGACCGTCTGAAGCTCGTAACCATCATGATAACAGGCAAGATCCAAAGATCTCATTAAGACTCTTACAACTTGTGTTCTTTTTGGTGAACACAAGTGTATTATATTGGAAGTGTTCCTAAGAGATCTTTTAATGAATCTCATGGCTCTAGACTCAATTGTGCGTTTTAGTTTTAGTAGTTGGAGGCATGGAGCAGAGTGCCACCTTTTCAATATAAACACATCTCGGAGTGAGAGGCCGATAGATTATGTAGTGTTCTCCGTGAGAAATGAAACAAATATCTTTTAAGAGATATCTGAGTGGCTAGGAGGGGTGGTGCAGCGCGTCACTGGGTCCATGACGTCTTTTCTTCAATATCAGTATCATCTTAGTGAATACCGATAGCAGATGTATTGACCCGGTTTCTGCCCTAAGTTTTCATGGAGGGCTATTTCTTTTCACCCTTTCATTAAACTTTTATTTTTAATTCTTCAACCCCTTCTTTCCCTTTCTCATTTACTCCTTTTTTTCAATCTTTCCTAAGGACTTCTAATTCTAGACTATTGGAATTGTCCTTGGGAAGATCCCTCCGGCTCTGGTGGATCATAGGACATAACCTAACCATAATCACCTTATAACACCATGATTATCCTAGGTTTGTTGATCACTTGCCATAAAACCATTTGTGAAAATCTCTCAAAGTGTTTATGAATAAACACATTTGGTTAACACTTCGAGAGTTTTGCATTTTTCTGAAATACTCCCCCTTCACATGTGCATATGAGATTTCAGAAAGAATTGCACATGTTGGGTAGAGTTCGCACATTTTTGAAATGATCGATTTTCATTTAATATGACCATTGCGAGACACGTTTACATCACTAGTTAGACTAACTTGAAATTATTACCCGTCCCGGTCATATCAAAAGATCATCTCTCGAATTGGTACATTCTACTCAGACAAGTCCTTTGCGAGACACGTTTACATCAATGGATAACCATCTTGAAATTATTACCCGTCCCGGACAAGTCTTTTCGATTACGGACATTTAAATTTTGTCAATTCGAGGGTTCATGCTGAGTCTGTCTGGTGAGCATACTTTAAGATTCCACGAACTTTGATCACATTTTAATCACGTCCTCTCCCCCTCAAAAATAGCATGTATTGATATTTTTGATATCAATTTGATTAAAATGAAACTTTTTGGAGAGAGACGAATTTTTAGCATGAAATTGGAACATTTTGCATTTTAAATTTTATACTCCCCCTTAAATAAAGCATATTCTTTAAACATTTGAGTTTAAAAATCATTTAAGGGTATAGAGGGAGTTTGCACTTTTGAAGAATCTTGAGCACAGAATTTGGAGAAAGATTTTGAAAAATATTTTTGAAAAATTTTGATCATGTGCTCAAGGATTCTTTAATTTTGTTTGCCATTAACAATGTGAGTCCTGATCAGATATAATCAGAAGTCATCACTGTAGCGCGGGTTTCATACTGAAATGCACGAAAGCCGTTGTGAAGATTTTTAGGATAAGTGCTCTAAAGATTTTGATGAAGGACTTTCCTTTCTTTGAAGTTCGGGTCCGAAACTGAAATGTTCCGAAGCCATTAAAAAGAAATTTTAAGAAACGACATGTTTTGAAAACATTTAAATGAACTCTCGCTCAAGCATCTGAACATGCCCGTATCATTGTTAAATGACATTTCTAGGTACGTTCAGAATATCGATTATACGAGAGACATGTCGTGAGAAGAATATTTTTGGATTTTTATATTTTATATTGTTTTTGTCTTTTTTGAGAATTTTCTATTTTTATATTTTGCTTTTGTTGGTTTTTCAAATTATGTATTTTGTTTTTGATTTTATAAAAGAAATGGAAAATCAAAAATGGAAGATAGAGAGAATGATTTTGAAGAATTTACAGAATTAGAACCCTCTGATGAACTGGTTCTGAGATAGTTGAGTCACCTGCAACCAAAGATGAAGAGTATTCACAAATAACAGTGTTAGTAGAACATGAATCATCACTCTTAGGGTGTTCACTATCAACGGTTGTAGTGGTTTCTTCATCCCTATCCTGATGATTTTCACTATTATTTGTCTTGGTGTAGCTATCAAGAATCTTTCCTGTGGGAATCCATCTAAGACCAACTGTGTTAAAAACTTTTCCCGTAGGAATCCAACTAAGGCAAGATCTAGGAGTTGTTTCCTTATCAGATGTAGCGGAAGTCTCATTTTTGGAAAAACTACGTCCTGAAGAGATCCACCTAGTAGGTTTCTTAGCCTTTTGCTTCTTATCAACGGGTTTGTTTCTATTAGTCTTAGTGGATTGTGCCTTAGCACGCAAATTTGCTTTCTTGATATATTGTGCCACACATGCATCATGATTAGCTGAAAAGACACATTTTTGACATGTAGGACAGACAAATTCAACATTCTGGTTCAAAACAGCAACCTTAACTTTGCCACTACAGTCATTTGAAGCTTGTTTCCTGTTCGAAGAGGAATTCTTAGTGTTGCATTCTACTTGTTTAACAGTTTCTTTTTCGCAACTACTCTTAGATGCAGGCCAATCCCTAGTCTTTTGTAGAATGATCCTAGGTATAGGTTTACTACTACTAGCATTGCTTTGTAATGTTGTAGAATTCATCACCCTGGTTGGTGTTCCTAAAATTCCATCTTTTCGAATCTGTGCCTTTTTCTAGATAGGGATTGCGGACCATGTCATTAGAACCAACCGATTCTTTAACAGTTTTTGTGGTCACACTTGATGAGCTATTCCTAGGGGCACACACATTAGGATTCATCTTGTTGTCCTTTGAATTTGTAGTAGCATTCCTAGACTCTTTTGGATTATCTTTTGCACTTTTGTCTATCGCCCTATATGTTTGAGATGTAGAGGCAGACGCAGTAGTGGGACTAATCCTATCAAGGCCAGGTGCTAGCACATTTAATGTTTTGACAACAACTTTTCCTTTTCCATTCTCATTTTCCTTAGGCAAGGGTGTGGAAATGGAAATTTTTGGTCTAGCATACTTATTTTCCTCACCCTTTCCTTTTAGACTATCAAGTTGAGACTTCAAAAGATCAATTTGTTCTTGCATGTTTTTGTAAGAACGCTCATACGACAGTTTGTCATACTTGCATTCTTCCTTTTTCTGATCAAGTTGTTTAAATTATGTGACATTTTGTTTTTCAATCTTAGCAAATGCATTTTCATATTTTTTAACAATTTCGGAAGTCTCAGCACGAAGTCTTTCATCATCTTCAAAAGAATATATTTGATAAATAATGGACATAATATCAGTCGAGAGAGCTTCTTCAGAGAGTACGTCATTTTGTTTTTCCAAAACTTTGATTTTTTCAATGTTTTCATTGGCTTCCAGTACCAAGGATGTGTGGTCCTTGACAAATTCAGTTACTTCTTTAACAATTGCATTCTCAACATGGATTACTCTTGCATGTATTGCAGCTACAATGGGAGTAATTTCTGTTTCGAACATCTTTTGCTGTTCAGTTTGAAAATTTGAAAACCAATCGTTAACTTTAGTCTTTGATTTGGTTGCCACAACAGTTTGAAGCATTTCAACTCTTCTTTTAAGATCAGCCAAAAATATTCTAGCTTCACTTGTGTTGCAAGTGTTGTTAGAGTACATTTTTTCGATGTTAGAAAGATGTTTTGAAACAACTTTAAACTTTGAGACGGCTACTGGTTTTTTGAAAAACAAAGGTGATTCTTTTTGAACAAGATGAACTCCAGCAAGTTTGTTAGCTTCTTTATAGTCGATTGGTTGGATTTCTCTGTTCAATTGTCTCATTTTGTTTCGACTCTCTTTCGTAAGCTCAATCGTTTCATGCGAATCATAACAAGCAGGTGGATCATGCACATCATTTATAAGATTACCATTATATAGCACATTCTGTTCTTTCTGAGCTTTCTTGAGATAACAAGGGTTTTCACAACCGAGAGCCATTTTCTTTCTTGTATGTAAAATCGGGTTTTGATCGTTAATTATCATATTAATCGTTTGTGTAGAATGACCCGTTTTTACAAGCAATTCTTCCAACTTTTTAATAGTTTCCTGTTTGTCAAGTACTTCATCAAGAGTGTCGTATTTGATTTGCAAATGTTTCTCCCTTGAAACAGAATCACTGTAACCAGTTTCAAGTTCTGACAGTCGTTTGTGGTTAAATTCAAAAGCTTTTTCGTTCACCTTGTATCTCTCAAGCTCAGTGGTCAATTTATCATTAGCGGCCTTAACATCGCTATTGATCTTTTTGACCTTTTCAATCTCAATACGACAATTATTCAGTAATGATTCAAATAAAGCACGGGTTTCCTCATCATTAGCATCATTTTGTGCAACTTGAACTTCATTAGGATCCATATCTGGAGTTGCCAAATTAGTATTGCTACAACTTGGCGTGTCCAAATATGTATCATAAGTGGGTTCGAGAGGCACATAATGTGGCTTTTCATGAGCAAACGGATTAACCACATTACTTGGATTTGATGTCTCATGGAGTGGTTCTTTGTCATAAGTATGAGGAATGTCAGAATCGCTGCATGATGTTGTTTCTTGATGATTAGCCATAAGGTTGGTGATGCCAGTGACTTTCGTTGATTAATTTGTAACCATGAAGACATATTCATCATCAGTCAATGGTATTCCCGAATCGTCCTTTTTTTGCTAGCATCAACATGTACTGGATCTTTTCTACTTTCGTCATTGCATTGACATTACAATCTCTACTTATATCACTCCCATGGATTGCAGATGAAGTCATGAAACAATAATTCTCATTTTGATTGACCCCATTCTGATTCACAAACTGATCCATTTGGTTTCCAGAATACTGCCCTGCATATTGCATTTGATTCCCCATTTGAATACCCATAGCATTTCCTTGATGATTCCCGATAACCTCAACCATTTGTCCTTCTTGACACATATATAACTGTGTATTGTCAGTGTACGTTGAATTCCATTGGTTGTTTATATGTTGTTTGAAGTTTAATGCCTTGGTGATTAATGCAAAAGCATGTGCCAGATCAGTTGCCATATTGTCTTGTTGAGTTGCCATTGATGATGTTGTTGTATGATAAGGTTGATTGATTCAGGATCGTTGCAAAGAAATAGGTGTTGTGATTGTTGAAGGTTAAACTTTGAGGTTGTCGTGAAGCCTTGGTTTGTTGATGTTGATCGGTTTAAGTTACAATTTAGATAAACTAAACAAGTTAAATAAAGTTACTAAATTAGACTAGACTATAATTTAGACAAGATCGAAAGATTACAATTTCGACAAAAGTTTATGTAAATTATAATTTAGATAAAATTTCAATTTCTATAGAAATTTTAATTTGACCAGAATTTATACAAATTATGGTAAAATTTCAATTTAGATAGAAATATATAATTTATATAAATTGATAATTTATATAAAGTGATCTAACAATCTTATACAAGAAAGTAGATATCCGAGTGTTGAAGTAGTTGTCACACTTATACAAGTTAGAAACTACCGAGTCCGTAAGCCTTGATGTTGTAGAAATTATAAGAAAACTCAAATTTATAAAATTTATTTAAGTTGAAAAAGTTTAAATGAATTGCGAGGACCAAAGTTGCCAAATTCCGAAAGTTCACAAAAATCTGCTTGAATTGCGAAAGGGACCGAAGCTGACAATTTCTGAAACTTTTGTGTCAATTGCGAGAAGCAGTTATTGAATTGCGAAACCTTGGGTCCAATTGCGAGAGTTTGCCCAATTCCGAAACTTTGATGAATTGCGAGATATTGTCCAATTCCGAAAGATAGCAGCAATTGCGAAGGAGAGCAAATCTGAGAAACCCTTGCAACTCGCAAATGAATTTCGAAAAACCCTTGCTACTCGCAAATGAATTTCGAAAAACCCTCTTTTTATCAAAAATCTTTACAAGATATTGATATTTTCCAAGTCGAAGATAGAGCCCTTTTATCACAAGTCTTATACAAGATATGTGATAAAATTCTATGCAATGAAGATTCGATCTTTAGTCCTTTTGACGCCTTTAGATCTCGTTCAAACAGCCAAGCACTTACCAATATTCAATAAAGCTCACAACTTTTTTACTTAAAATCACAAAAATAACCAAAAAGCTACAAGCTTGTTCTTTTAAATGCACGAAAGAATCAAAAAGCTTAAAGCGTTTTACGAAAAACCCACAAGTTGATGCGTTAAAAAGGAAAAAGCTACGACCTTTTTTGTTAAAACCCACGTTAAATACAAAACAAACACAACTAACTCCTAAATCCTTGTGAGGCGAATGATACCACTTGTAGAGCACTAAATATATCACTTTATCACACAACTAATATCTAATAATACTTAATAGAAAGATCTATCCTTTTAACCAACTCAACATATAATATAATAATAAGAAGTAGAATAATAGAAACAGATGAGATGTGGCGTTAAATGATACAAAGAAATAAAGAATAAGAAGATAGAGTAATAAAGAATAAGAAGATAAGAGAATGGTTGGCGGCACAGTAAAGAAAAAGTGGAAATGATACGTGTATGATATTAGCTTGGAAAGAAAGAAAGATAAGAACAATACACACACTACACTCCCACTTTACCCTCTCTATTGCACACACACTAATGTGGTGGGAGGTGTGTATTTATAGTTGGGAAGTGTTGCCCTAAAAGGCTTTCCTTTGGGCTTGGGTGGGCTTGTGTTGGACTTGGACATTCAGGAATAGATGGACTTTTACTAAATACATTCTAACTAAGTCCAACACAAGGCCCTTTCTAAGACTATTTTGTTACATAGAATCGACATACACACTAAAGGATAAATGACCATCACTTCAATATAATTTAAATGCTAACATTTTCACTAACATGAGGAGGGATGGAAAAGATTTTTCAGGCACAGTTACACCATTGTTTCCTACAATGTTGGAACTTGCTAGACAAACTCAGGGTGAAGGTTCAGCAATCCCAACTGTTACCCATCACACACCCACACTTTTGGCATCATCATCACAACCAACTAAAAAGACATACAAACGTAGGACTCATTCAAAGAACACTGAGCTACCCCATGCTAGTGGTTCTACTCACAATGTTGCAGATGAGGCTGTCATTGGTGTGGAGCATGACATGTTGGTAAGGGCTGCTACTACTGTGACTAGCTTAGAAGCAGCACAGGCCAGTGGTACCATCAATAAGACGCAAACCAAGACAAATTCTAATAAGTCTGGTTCCCATGGAACTGATTCAGGTGAAGGACCCAGTCAAATGACAAATATGGGGGGTTCAGATGCTCAACATAGGGTTGAGACTCAGCTTAACATTTATAGTGATCCACCTCTCGGGCTAGGTAACACAAGCCGAAGTGGTGAGGATAGAATTGAACTCCTTAACGAATTGATGGAAACTTGTACCAAACTGTCTGCACAAGTTCTTGATCTACAACAACTGACTGCTTCTCAAGGTGGTGAAATCAAAGCTTTGAAGAGAAGGGTTAGGTTCTTAAAAGGCATCAAAAGGTCAAGAACTCCAAAACTTAAAAGAGTACATCAGGTGGGCACAACTCAAAGGGTTAGATCTTCTGAAGCTATCAGTTTGGGGGAGGATACTCCCAAATAGGGGAGGAATGAAAGCCAAGCTTTAGGGGAGGCTAAGGACAATGAGGGTGCTGGTGCAGAAAGTGAAGAAAATGAGTATGTGACTGTTGATGATCAGGGTAATGAAGTGGTGATTGATAGTGTTGCTAAGGTGGATAGTGCTGCTGGTAAAGATGTTAGTGTTGCTAGTAAGCAACTTACTGCTGCTAGTGCAAAAGTTTCTACTGCACACCAGAAGTTATTACCGCTGATAAAGATGGAGTTTCTACTGCTGAGGTTATGGATGATGAAAGCATTTTGGTTAATGTAATGATTGAATTGAAGACATCCAAACCACCAGTCAAAGGTGTTGTTATTAAAGAGCCATCTTCTACACCAAAAGTTACACAACCACCTCCACAAGACAAAGGCAAAGGCAAAGCTATACTTTTTGAAGATCCTGTGGTAGAACCACTTTCAAGAGCAAAGCAAATGCAACTTGATGCTGAGGTTGCAGAGAAATTAGCTGCTAAGTTTGAAGAAGAAAACAAAATTATTGAAGAACAAAGGAGAGTTGCAAATGACAAAGGAGCTCAAAGATTAGCACTGATTAATGATTGGGATGATGAAAGAGCCCAATGTGATGCTAATTGGGAACTTGCTCAGAAACTTCAACTTGAAGAGAAAGATCAGTATACAATTGATGAAAGGGCTAGGTTGCTAAAAGAGTTCTTTGAACAAAAGAAGAAATTTTATGCTGCAGAAAGACTAAAGGCTAAAATGAATAAACCACCCACCAAGGCTCAAAGAAGAAAGTTTATGTGTGCTTATCTGAAGAACATGAAGGGATTGAAGCTTCAAGTTCTAACTCACTTTAATGATGAAAAGATTCAAGAGCTTTATGAATCTACAAAAAGAGAGATAAGCAGATTTGTGCCTATGAATAGTGAAGTGGTGGAGGGTAGTGCCGAAAAGAAAGAAAAAAGCCCTAGTTCTAAAAGAAAAGGAGAAAAGCTGGTCAAGCAAAGTAGCAAAAAGCAAAAGTCTGAGCAAAAGGCAGAAACCGAGCATAAGGCAGAGCAAGAGCAGAGTGACCAAGAAGTTGATGATGATGTAGAAAAGATGCAAGCTCATACAGAACTTGCATTAGTCAATGAAGAAGAAGAAGTCATGGATGTAATTCCTCTCAGTGTCAAACAACCAATTGTTGCTTTTACTTCAGGATTACATGGTAAGACAACATATTGGGATATCAAGAGAGCTGATGGAACATCTGTGAGGTTTGTTAGCTTTCTAGAAATGGTTCATCATTTTGATAGAGAAGATATGGTTTCTCAATGGAAGCTTTATAAAGAAAAGTTAGGTTATAATAGGCCAGAACAAATTTATGATAAAGTCATCTGTAATTATTTGAAAGTGATGTTTGAACCACATCATGAGGCTGAGGAGTGGAGAACTCTAAGGCACAACATAGTTCTACAATGGAAAATCTATCAGAGTTGTGGAGTTCATGCTTTGGATGTACATGGTATGACAATTTACATGCTTATAGAGAAGGATTATCCTCTACAATATCAGAAGGCTATTGTACATCAGATGCTATATGGAAAAAGAAGACTCCAACTTCAATATCCTTATGATGAAACAGCTTATCAATTGCTTAAAAAGATGGAAAAGATTCTAGCACCCAAGGACAAGAAATAGAATTAATTGTTTGGAAGCATCCTCTTAATGTTTGTTCATGCTATGATAGAAACTTGATGATTTTAGGAGAAAATATCAAGTTTAGGGGAGGATTGTTGGGTTTTAGAGTTACTGCTGCTTGTATGGTTAAGACTGTTAATGGGAAATGCTCTAAGTCATTACTGTAGCTAGCTACAAAGGTTACAACTGCTTGTGTATTTTACTACTGATCCATGTTGATCCCAGTTATGCACTTGATCGAATTCCTTTAGCTTGTAAATGTTAAGTAATATTGAATAAATCCAACACAACTTATGTAGAAATTGTCTTTGAGTATATTAAAGTTTATGCGGAATCTAAACTTTAATCTTAAGAAGAACTTAACAATGAATATCAAACAAAAAACTTCAATATTATTAATAATACGAATACTCAAAAGTATTAGGGTTTACAACCTTGAAGTTTTCTAAAGAATCGTACGTATCTCTATGCCCTATGACCTCTTTTTATAGACTAAGGAGTCTTAGGCGGCTTACAATTACTTGCTATACAAGATAAATCTTAAAAGAATCTTTTCTATATTTATCTAACGAGTAAATTGCAAAAATCGTCCCTAAAGTTTGGCCAAATTGCAAGTTTCGTCCCTGATGTTTGGAAAGTGCAAGGATCATCCCTGTGGGAAAAACTTTGGTGCAAGTATCGTCCCCGCACAGGGACGATACTTGCACCAAAAGTTTTCCCAAAAAGGACGATACTTGCACCAAAGTTTTCCCCACAGGGACGATCTTTGCACTTTCCAAACATCAGGGATGAAAATTGCAATTTGGCCAAACTTTAGGGACGATTTTTGCAATTTACTCTTTATCTAACTGATTATACATGTTTATCTTATAAGCAGTACAAACTAAACACTCTAGCAGTTGTATCTTTAACTCTAGCAGAATTAACATTTCAGCAGTAGTAAGTTAATACTTGCAGTAGTAACTTTTCTTCTAGCAACACTAACTACTTAGAGTATTTTTCTTCAAGTTAAGTAGCAGTTGTAACTCTGATAGCACTTGTAACTCTGAACTAGCAGTTGTAACTTGTAATCTAGCAGTAGTAACCACTTAGTGTATTTTCTTGAACATCTTCAGCAACACTAGCAGTAGTAAAATACACAAGCAGTTGTAACCTTTGTAGCTAGCAGCAGTAATGACTTAGAGCATTTCCCATTAGCATTCTTAACCATACAAGTAGCAGTAACTCTAAAACCCAACAAAAATGCTTTATATAGTTGGAGCATTTAAGGTTAAGCATATTAAATATTAGGTTTAATCCCCACCATTAGATCAAAATAAATGAATGATGGGGATTTGTCCCTCAGTAAGCACCAAAATAAGAGTAATCAAATGAACTTTTCTCCTATATTATAAGATAATATTTATACACAGAAAGATAGGGTAAATATATCACTAGATTTTATTTATTTATTTATTTATTTTTTTTTTCCTTTTTTGTAATAACGATTTTTTAATGCACAAAAATTAATAGCTAAACCTTTTTGGTTTAGCTAAGAACAACCCTTAAAGTTATTGTGAATAAGTTTCAGCCCAGTAAAGTCCGTTAGAGGGCCCAAATCCGCTATATATTTGACACGGAATCACTAATATTTAATCATGATTTATAAGTTATAACCAACTTCACATTCTCCGCTAGCATAACCAATTAGTTTACGTAAGTGAATAGTGTAATCTTGTTTATACACTGCATATTGTCTAAGCTTAATTAATGGTTATTAGTTGTTATCAACGAACCGTAAGCCTATTGTTAACTAAACCTAACATTATTTAAGATTTTCTTTTTTCATGCTTTTCTTCCTTTAACCTCCATTTGATTATGAAAATTCAATATATTATCAAATTTTCTTTTTATAAAACATTCGTTTGAAATCTTAAAATATGAATTATGGTAGTAAAAAAAAAAAAAAAAAAAAAAAAAAAAAAAAAAAAGCGTTTTCTGTAAATTTACTAACTATATAATAGAGTTCTGTTTAAAATTGTTTTGCTGTAAAGGTTTCAAAAAAAGTAGAACCCACTCTTCCATCAACAGTTTTCAAACAAATGTTGGAACAAACAGATTGAAATAAAGTATAAGCGTCAAATTTCTATAAGAGAATATAGATAGATAGGGTGGGTACCGAACATAGGATACCTCAATAAACGTTGTTACCTGGAAGCTATGTTCTACAAAATATGATAAAAAAGAATCGATGTAACAAATAAAATAATATGTCTACTACAAATCCAATCATATCAATTACAAAACAAAACAAGATATACATGTGCATTAATACAGGGGGACACTATAAAACCACCGTATGATGTCAAATCAGGGGGTTTTGGTCCTAAATTCCTTTTATCTCTCATTTATTTCCCGTATAACACAGTTTTTTGTCCGTTTCTGTTCCGTATTTCTGACAGTTTTAAGCGTTTGACTTATTAAACTTTATATTTTATGTTCCGCACTTTCAGGTTTATAGTTTTTTTTTATATAAACAAAATTATTAAATAAATAAATAAAAAAAAGCAAAAAAAAAAAAAAAGGCAAAAAAAACAGGGGGGGGGGGGGGGTGCCCTTTGTATTTTTTTTGGGGGTTTGGATATCACGTCTCTTAGTATATATATAGAAATGTCTCTAGACATAAGTACTGATTTAACCCAAACAATTATGGTACTATACCTAAGAAACAAGTAATCTATACGAATGTTTTGTCACTCTACGTGAATCCAAACTCCCTCACCAGGGATATTTTTATGCACTAGGAAAAGAAGATAATACCCTGCCGGAGCTACATTGCTAGAAGGAGGCGCCACCACACCAACCTCATAACTCCATTTTGCGTCGACTTTGGTTATGTTGTCACGGTCCAAAACTAACAACCTTTGATTCATGGAAAACGAGTGTGTGTTGAACGAAGGTGCCACCATTGTCACTAAGACCGATTTCGTGTCCAATTGTGTTCCAACCATGAACCGTATAACCATCCGCTTTCCATACTGGATATGAGTCGTGGATAAAAGTATCTTTGGGCGAAGCCCGGATGAGCTTGGATCTAAATAAGACGGGGAAAATGCTTCTAGACTTAATTCAGTAGGATAAAGTACGTTTGTGAAATTGTACTGTTTATGAGGGTTACTCCCGCCAACAAGTACCCGTCCGTCCCTAACTAAAACTGCAGCCGAATGGTACATTCGAGGTATAGAGCTTGGATTTTGCACCTCAAAACGAGACCCTATCAAATTTCCCGGTTTGTAAATAACCGGTTTAAGAACCGGGTTTCGCCCATGTTCCCACCCTGCAGTCCCGCTTGACCCGCCATTAATGATCAAAACATCACCATTTGGAAGCAACAACATGTCACCCATGACCCGACTCATAGGCATTCTTTCCATGACCCATTTAGGTTTCGGGTCGGATATTTTAATTCTCCCGCAAGTATCCAAAGCACCAACAAATGTACCCTTTTTAGCATTGATGTGGGCTCCTTTAGGTGCACCCCCACACACCAACACTTCTACTACTTCTACGACTCCTTGTGCTATCCGCATGGGAAGTAGTACCGCAGAACCCGTACTCGGGTAATTCCTTGGGTCGCCACCAGGTATTTCCGGATATGTCCTGACAACTTTGTTCTTTAGGTAATCAAACAAAATTGCACGCTTATTAGCAAAAATAAATAAACTCGCATCCGTATGAAGGAACACAAATGGGTATAAATTATTTTCAATTCCTTGATCATATGTTTGAACTAGAAATGGTAAACTTATAACTTCCTCATTTTTCGATCTTTTTGGGTAAAATTCATAATTATATTGCCTACGACCGCCAATAATAATCTGGCGGCCGTCTGGCAGTATATGACTAGTAGCATACCATCTTCTTTCTAACAACCCAAAATATATTTCCTTCCAATCACATTGATCACATGATTTATAAACCCTCACAACATGATCCCCGTCATTATATCCACCAGTCTGGACTAAGCTCCCATCCGGTGCTAGAGCACCACAAGAGCACCAGACGTCAGTCAAAACCATTAGAGGACGAATGGAATTTAATGACACATCATATTCAACAGAATGCGCAGTGCAATCATGCTTCAACGCCATATCATTACGGTCGGACCGACATTTCCCTAGGGGAAGTGAGATGTTTGAGGGTCCAAAGTCCGTACGATCAAAAATAATCACACGGTCGTTAGGAAGCAGTTGCATGTGCATGGCGGAAATGCCAATGGACTTAAGTAGGATTGACCATTTGCCCGGTGCAGCCGAGCATAGCAGAATCTGGTGAAGAAGAAAGTACAGGAGGAGTGTCATGACGAGTTATGGGAATTATTGTCGGTGCTGATCAATCGTGGTGCAGTGGTGGATTGTGGCGGTAGTTGGAACTTTTAATTTCACGTGAAGGCAGAAATAAATTGATTCACATGCACGTATGTTCGTCTATTTGTGAAGCTGGGTCATGCATGGTCCCGCTTTTATTTGAGGGCATGAAGTAGACCAATTAGAGAGCTAGGTGCACAGATAGATTATCGAGCGGATTTTATACGATAATTCGAAAATTATGCCTTCTGTGAGGATGCGCAAATAGATTAAAATGAACTAGCAGTGTACCCGCGCGTTGCGGCAGCGGGTACCCTGAAATAAAATTTTTCGGTGAATCATGTATTTTAGTTTATTATGTTTTTTTTTACAATACATTTACGGATATCAAGAATTTCGTTTAGCTCGTGCCCGCTGGCTCGTGTCCGTTCCTGCTCAAGCCCGTTTGGCCCATGCCCGTTCGGGCTCGAGCTCGTTTGGCCCGTGCCCGTTCGGGCTCGAGCCCATTTGGCCCGTTGCCCGTTCGGGCTTGAATATTTGTATCATGTGCTTTATTATTTGTATTAGTGACATTTAATGCAAGAATTGTGTTTAAGTTGGTTGTACAATATGCTTGATAATTTGTATTTCTTATGTAAGGGGTGTTTTAATTATTTAATAACTGCATTAATTGTATTTATTGACCCGTTAATTAATTGTATTTAATGTACATAATGATTTATTTATTGTATTTAATGTTAGTATTTCTATTTTAATTAGTTGTACTTTGAGCTTAAGAACTTGTAAATGTTAAAAAATGTGTTTTAATTACTTGTACTTTTAGCTTTAAACTTGTATTGCTTAATTTTAAGTACTTTTAACATAACATAAGACGGTAATTATATAATCAGCTATATGATAAGGCCAATGCTAAAGGGAGGTTGCACCCGAACCGAATTAAGCCTCCCAATGCGTTTCCACCACTAGCTCGACCTTAAACAATCGCGTCGCCCCCAACCTTTGCATCTTTCGGTTTGTTAGCCAACCGAAACTTTCATTTTCTTTTGTGTGTGTAGTTTCTTTTTATTAGTTTTTGTGGGTTATGTTTTATGTTGTGATTGCGGTTGTCTTATTAACAAATTATGGTTGGGGTGTAGTCTTGTAGAGAAAAAGCTGAGGTGACGCGATAATACTTTTACTAGAAAATAATAGTTTGTCCCAAACTAACACTCCTTTTTCCTCTACCTAGGTATATATTTTTTTTGTAAAATGTTTGTTGTTATAGATTTACCTACTTTCACTTTTATTTTTTTATTTACACTTTTTAAATGTAGGATAAACACCCAAAGAATTTAGTGACATTTTTTTCTTACTTTTAGCAGAAACTTTTTAAATGTAGGACAAACACTCCTGTAATGACCCAAGAATCGGCTTTTAAGACCTTCTGGAGGTCGAGGTTGACCAAAATATAAGAGATTCATGTTTATTTTAGTGAGAAGTTAGAGAGAAGGAGGAGTGTTAAACTTTGATATTATTCTTGTGTTGAAAGTTTACACAGCCACACCCTTCAAGTGATAACTTGAAGGGTATTTATATGCCTAAAAAGACAACTATGACAATATTACATTAATAGTCCTTGCACTATATGCAATCTAGATGTCTACATCCAATTCACGTAAATATCGTCCAGCTTCATTTCTAACAATCTCCCTCCAGCTGGAGATATACGTGAATTGGTTACAATGATTCCTAACAATTACATAACAATGATAAAAGCCATGCTGAAGTAGAGCAGTCTCCTTTTGAGGATGTCTTCGAAGCTCTTGATCTTCTCGTATCTTTCTCAGCTTGCATGACTTACCTGCAGAATCACTGTAATGACCTAATTGGGTTATTACTCCCTCCCAATTAGTGAGGCATATTCTTTACATGCTCCCTCCCAATTTGACAACCCGTTTGATATAGCTTTGATGCTTGTAGAAGAAGTTTCTCTGAAATCTTGCCAAATTGTCTTCAGTCTCTTGCACAGCGGAAAATGGATTATAGACTGATGAATTGTAACTTCTTCACAGGTTTCTTTGGGGAGCATCATATCGACATCTTCAGCTCACTTAGAATGCTTCGAGTTCATCATAAACAGCCCCGATGTACACATTTCATACATTTCTCCCTCCAGGATGATGACGATCTTTCGGACTCATCCTACATATGTGTACATAGACATATCAACTAGAAGCAACATGCAAATCAATACCCCATGAGTGGATGTCGATAACTATTCTCTCTACGATTCTCTTCAGATTAATCTCTTCTCAAACCTCTTGTATCAAATCAACGGCTTTTTGTAGTGACTGCTGATGGATAAACCCACTATGACGAACTTGAGACTGAAGTAAAATAACCCAGACTTGTGACTTAAACTTGCACGATCGTGTGACTAAGAACCTATACTGAGCACTACAACGTAACTCCTTAAAGCATATAGGTCGTTTCATATACCCATCCATCCTTCCTTAACTGTATATGAACCTCTCTTGAATTATCCACATCTTTGTGTGACACTGAGTACTACAACGCATCTCCTTTAAGTGATAGTTAACTAGGTCTTCGTCCATCCTCCCCTTGACCTATGAAAACTAGATAACCCAAGACTTAATCACTATACTATAAATGCTCAAACAAGGATCTCGAAGAATCATGCATCCAACCAACCCCGATATCTTCAAGATACTAAGTACACTCACCCATGATAGTCCACTTCAACTTCAAGTAAGTAATAATGAATCATCCTTCTAGTCACAGATGATAATTTAGCCATTGTCATTTGATTGCGATTCTTGTTCCGGATCTTTTCGGCTATACGCGGTGATGTTGAAGGTGTAGGCCAAAAATATTATTTGTGATTTTGGTGTGAAATATGCCATAAAATGATGCTGGGAAAATTTGAGTTTTACAATTTTTACGCCAAAAATTCCCGAAAAATTCGAATTTTGGCCAAAAAATTTGAATTTTAGACCAAAATTTTCACTCTTGTACCAGAATTTGAATCTCGCGTAAAAATTGTCCGTTAAGTCTCCTGTAAAAATTTAATTTATTTTTTTTTTTTTTTTTTTGCCAAAGGTTGTCCGATATCGCAGTTGTAGAGTCGTCCGATATCGCAGTTGATAAAAGATGTCGGACAGAACTGCGATAAACCTGAAATGCGATAAGTCAGATCGGAGGCCAAATGCGATAGTTATCGCAGTTGCAATTGCGATAAAACCAGAGATGTCAACTGCGATAATTGTCTGAGTTGTGAATTGCGATAAGACCTTTTGGCGTCCAATTGCGATAAGAATTCCCAATTGCGATAATTCGCAAGTTTCAGTCAACTGCGATAGAAAGCAGCCAATTGCGATAAAACGCAATTTTCAGCCAATTGCGATAAGTGACGCTGATGAGGGCCAAATGCGATATTTTCGCCTTTTTCAACCACTTTTTGACTTTTTGCACTTATCTCTTACAAACCCACTAGCTTGCACATGCTTCCTGACAACTTCTACTTACTTTCACTGACATTGATCAACTCAATAATTCACATAAACAACTAAAAACATAAAACTTATAAAAGTTGTATGATTCTAGTCGATCTATGGAACAAAGAACAAACCAAGTTTAAAGTGAAGAACAAGTAAAATTCACAGCTACTTCGCTAGAACACCAAACAAACACAACCTTTGATCTTTATTTTGTGTACGATTTCAAGATAAACACCAAAAGGGTCATGTTTTTATGAAACAAAAACGCAACATTTGGGTTCATTTAAACATAAATCGAACACAAAAACATCCATAGCTGCTACTGATGAACAGTAACGAGTTAGAACACACCCAAAAATCACATATTTACCTTAAACACACCACGATTCGCCCCCGGTTAGCTCTTGATACCAATTGTAATGACCCAAGAATTGGCTTTTAAGACCTTCTGGAGGTCGAGGTTGACCAAAATATAAGAGATTCATGTTTATTTTAGTGAGAAGTTAGAGAGAAGGAGGAGTGTTAAACTTTGATATTATTCTTGTGTTGAAAGTTTACACAGCCACACCCTTCAAGTGATAACTTGAAGGGTATTTATATGCCTAAAAAGACAACTATGACAATATTACATTAATAGTCCTTCCACTATATGCAATCTAGATGTCTACATCCAATTCACGTAAATATCGTCCAGCTTCATTTCTAACAACTCCTTTAGTATACATTTTTTTTCTTCTTATTTACACTTTTTAAATGCACACTACAAAAAAAGTAGTCATTTTGTGAAGAAAAAAAAAAAGTTTCGGAAAAAAATGTCACTAAATCCTTTGGGTGTTTATCCTTCATTTAAAAAGTGTAAATAAAAAAATAAAAGTGAAAGTAGGTAAATCTATAACAACAAACATTTTACAAAACAATATATACATAATGATATGTCATTTAATTAGTAGCATTATCTTTTTTTCTTTTCTATTCTCTTTTTAATATACGTGACAGATCTTTGACTTTCAAAACAAATAATTATCAAAAAAAGTATAATTAAACTTACAATTGTGACCTTTTGCCTATACTTTTACAAAAGTATCATTACTATCCCTAATGCTGTTCTTTAGTTGGGTAAGTTATAATTTGTTTCTTATATTTATGACTTTGTGCAAGTACGTTTGATTTTAGTTGTATTTTATTGCTAACTAGACAAGTGCATCTGACATAAAAGGATTCGAATAGTTACAAGTTGACTATGCAAACAATGGTATTGCTTGATTATACATGAAAATGCAAGACTATATTAGGTAATCATCATAAACTAGCTTTTTATGATGGAAAATAGTAAATCACTAGTTTTTGTATCAAGTTTCTAACTAACTTTGTAGTACTTTACGCTAACATAACCAATAAATAAGGTAAGTGAATTGTGTTTCTAATGGAGAACATCCAGGAAGTGATAAGTGATCACATCTATTTTTATCCAGACAATATATATCTAAGGGTTTTGATAAACATAGTCCGGGGTTAAGTTTAATAAACAAACATAGGCATAACTAGTGATATATAAGTCGGTTAAGAGGCTAAATGCAGAACTAGAGAGTTATTATTAAAGATACAAACAGTTATTGCTAGTCTGAATACTTCAACCTTTAAAGCTAACCCAACGTGTGATGTGTCATGAGGTGCGTTTGATGAAAATACCACTATAAATGAGCAGTAAACAGTAAAGTGAGCAATAGCAGTTCTTTTCTATTAGAACATTTGGTAACGTAGTTGTAAGTGTACTCATAATATGTAAAACAACTCTTAAATGCTACTTCACGGACTGTTGTAAAATGAGCATTCCGAGAAAACTAAATAAAGCTATTTGCTGCTTGTCAAACGAACATTATAGATCACAACAGTCAAGTCAACACTCACCGTTCCTAAATACTCCTAAGTGGTCCGCGCCAAACACACCCATAGTTTGATTTGCTAAAAAAAGTCAATCAAATAAGTTTCAAAAAAAAAAAGTTTAGTTCCTAAAATGAATAGCTTTCAATATAGAATGTCTCTTTTAAACAAGAAAAGAAAATACAAGGACTAAATCAGCCATTTCATTAAAGTAGAGTGACTTGCCAATACAATAACCCATTTTGCTCACTATATAAAAGTAACAAAAACACAACCCTACTCATAAACATTTCCCATGGCTGCCGAGGTATGTTTATCGTACAGTCTTTTGTACTATGTTTTTATTAAGAGATTGCTGATAACCCTTAAAATGATTGTAATTAGGGGTGGCAATTTCTGACCAGACACGAAAGTCGACCTGAAACCAATACGAAAATTAACAGGTTCGAGTTGAGCTAAATAGATTTCGGGTCAGGTTTGAGTGAGAGGTCAGGTTCGTGTTGAGAATAAAATAAACGGGTCGATCAGCCAACCCGTTTAAGTTTTTTTTTTTCTTAAATTAAAAATAATTTATATTTAATTATACGGGTTAGATGGGTTCAAAGGGTCGACCCGCTAACCCGTTTAACTCGTGTAATGTGCTAACTTTTGTATATAAAACGGGTTAAATGGGTCAACACAAAACCCGTTTAAAATATTCAACCCGTGTAACCTATTTAACCCGTCAACCCAAGTATATATACGGGTTAAATGGGTCAGGTTCATGTTACGTGTAAACATGTTAGGTTTGACGTAGCTGACCCGATGATTTAAATGGGTCAGGTTCAGGTTGGGGTTTTCTGACCCGCCAACCTGACAACCCGAATCCGACCCGAATTGCCACCCCTAATTGTGATAACCCTTTGTTTATTTATTATTTTTTTTTTATAATTGTGTTTTTATTATAAACCAATGAAACCAAAAAGCACTATAGAAAATATAAAGTTTGGCTGAGTTGGTACCCACTTCCAAACAACTCATGGGGTCACTATAGAGATTTGGTGGGTAAATGGTCAAAGGTTCGAGTCTCTGTTTGTGCTCACTCCAGTTGGTGCCCCACAGGAGAGTTGTCTATTCCTTGTGGGGTGGACAATGGCCGGTGCCAAAAGACACCCGAGGGTCGGGGTGTTCCCGCCAATTTACACTTTTGGTGGGTTAACCTTATGGGTAAGGTGGCTTGGGGGGGGGGGGGGGGGCATAACTACTCCCTTTTATTAAAGATTTCAAAATCTATAGTAAGCATGTTTTTTGTTTTTGTTTTTTATGTTTTGACATCATCAGGTTACAGTGATATGTATGGACACATCAAGCTGGATGGTTGACAACAAGTCACCTAGGTTCTTGGCTCAAGCTGATGCTATTCAGCTTTATTGTAAAGAAAAACTCGACGTATGTAATTTAACATTTACTTTCTCTTATGCACATTTTTTTTTGGCAAATGTCACAATTTTGATTTAATGTGTGTTTGTTTAAGCTTATGAGCCCATTTTTGTCGTTTATTTTTAAGTTTATGGCCTTATATGAGATTGTTATGATATACTAAATGAAACATAAGCTGAAGTCGAATAAACTGAGGGAGTGTTTGTTTAAGCTTATTTGGCCTGCTTATGGGCTTATTAAACTTTTGAAAAGCTCCTAAGCTCTAAATTTTGGCTTATATAATTTGTGTTGATTAACGGGGGTGTTTGTTTAAGCATATTTGGCCTGCTTATGAGCCTATTTTTATGGTTTATTTTGAAGTTTATGGGCTTATTAAAGCTTGTTATGATATAATACTAATAAATTTATACATGCTCATAAGTTAATAACCCAAAAGTAAGCTTAGGGGTGTTTGTTTAAGCTTATTTATGAGCTTATGAGCTAATATTTCTTAAGCCCGATTTTCAGGCTTATTTTGAGACTTAGTGGTCTTATATAAGTTTAATATATCATGATAAGCTTATATTAGCCTATAAGTCTCAAAATAAGCCGAAAAAATTAGGGTTATAAAATATAAGCCGAAATCAAATAAGCTAATAAGCCCACAAATAAGCTTAAACAAACATCCCAAATCCATTGAATTCGTTTTGTCTTTGTTTAAGAGGGCAATGTTTTATAACCCGGGTTGACCCGGCCGGTTGAACCGGGAACCGGGCCGGATATGACTGTTGTTTGCTTGTTTATGAACCCATGTTTTTTTTTGTTGACCCAGGTCGACCCATTTTGCTAAATCCAGCTGGGTCATACCTTTCGTTTTTTTAAAGTTTGGGACATGCAGTTTTGTTGGAAAGCATGGGTTTGGTATTGAATTTCTAATGTTTTATAGCTGTTTGGACATGTTTAAATGCTGTTTAAGAGCAATTTAGAGCTTTTTTAGGGGTGTTTTTGGAGCTGATTAAGGGTTATTTGGATAGGTTTAAAAGCTTTTTGTAGATGTAGGAATTGAATTTTCATGTTTGAAAGCTATCATATTTTGCATAAAACTGGTTCCACATGACGGTTCAACCGGTGACTTGGCCTGGTCGACCCAAAAACCGGTTTCTAAAACATGGTAACTTTCTGTTTTTGTTTCTTGCGGTATAATAATAACAGAGTGCTCTATTAGTGACTACGCAAATGGTTAAAATGTTAACATCGATTGATTTGATATATGTACTAAATTGCAGAGACACATAAAAAATCATGATTTTGAGCCATTGATTAATCATTTTTTCTTGTGTGTTTGGTTCATAGCTAAATTCATAACTTGATAATTAGTGGACCCGTAACACGTAAGCAGTCCAACCAGTCAAAAGGGTTCTTTTGGCGGATGAAAATATTGAGTGGCTTTATTGACAAATTTTATTTTGTAATGGTTTTTGTGACATTTTCCCGTTCTTTTATGTTGTTGATGTCTTAGGGATTTATTTTTGTTACAGTTTCATCCAGAGAATTGTGTCGGCATATTGGCAATGGGACACTACGTTCATAATTTGGTTGAACCTACTAGAGATCTTCGAAAGATCATGTCTAGAATTCATGGTTTGCTTCTTTAATCAATTATGGGCCAGGCTATATATGTTGCGAATATTTGTATGAAGTATGCATAATTAATTATCAAGTTTCTTTGTTGCTCAGATACAGGAATAGACACTGATCATATGCGCATATTAGATGCACTCAAGAGTGCTGATCAGTTTCTTGGAAACAAAATGCTGTATAAAAGGATTGTCGTGTTTGCTGGAGGGTATGTCTGTTTATGCAACGTTTTAATTATACGCATGTTTACTCCATAAAAATATTTATATGGTTGTGTGTGTTTCTTGGCTTTCAGTCCGGTTTATTGGTTTAAGCATGATTTGAGAGAAATTGGACTGAAGTTAAAAGAGAAGGGTGTAGCTGTTGATGTTGTCAACTTCGGTGACAAGGACGGACCTAGGGCCGGAGTGTGTTTGGATTGGCGTGATGTGTTTAAAGATAACAGAATCCCGGGAGAAAGTAAGAAGGCAAGTCTTGAGGCGTTGGTTACTGCTGCGAATGATAATGACAACAGTCACATTCTTCATGTCCCAGAAGATGAGTTTTCTCTGCGTGACCACTTATCAAGGTTCATAATATGCTGGTTTGCTTAATCAGACTCGTATTTGTTACATGCTTAATCAGATGACTCGTATTGTATATATTTACTATCAGGTCTCCAATCCTCTCACGGACACGGTGGGAGTGGTGTTGCAGCAGCAGCTCAGAGTCTATCATAGCAAGGCAAAAGGCACAAATTGACGCATTAACTCAAGAGAATGAGAAGCTGAAACGAGAGTTGGAATTTTTCCGTACTGAATCTTTGAAGTTTGTGCGCAAGGTACAAAACCATGGTGCTCGAAATTGGTGATATTTGTGGCTGCTGAAGTGTTGTTGATTGTCCAGAACATCTAAATTTCTAAAATTGACTCTGGTTGATTATATGACTTTGTGCGAGTATGTTTGATTTGAGTATCTGAGATGAAAGGATCGAATAGCTACAAGCAGTTGTCAATGCAAACAATGGAATACGAGTATGCAACAGTATCTGGTTGATTATATTTTCTTTGGGCTTGCTATTAGTGAGACTTTTTTTGATGCCACACAGCGCCATTTCAATGGTTGTCAAGGTTCTAACCGGTAAGCTCCAACCAAGGGGGTACTGTCTTTTAGATTCAGATTGACACAAATTCATTCTCGTTATGAATTGCCATGTCACTGGGTAGGGGTTCATTCATACACTTCGTCTTGACTATCCTGATACAAAAATTTGCAAGGAGTCTCGTGTTTTGCTCTGCAGCACGCTACTGCTGTAACGAACATGATGCTGAAATCAAGAACGTAATTCTTCACATCATGGATCAACTTTCTAAATTTACGTCCCCCGATTGGCAAGCCATCCAGGGGCTATTTTATTTATTTATTTATTTATTTTTCCATTTTACCAGCAAAAGAGGTATTATGTCTGTTCACGAATTTTACTCATAACTCAGTTCCCACATTTTCTTGTTCGAGCAGTGGCTAATCTAATTTTACTCTTTTCTCAGTTCCCACTTTTGCACGTTCGAGCAGTGGCTAATATTAGTAGGAGTGTTAGTACTGGTTGAGTTGACTCGACACGAACCCGATAAGGCTTATAGGGTCGGGTTTAATTGACCCGAACCCAATAACCCGATAACCCAAAAAACTTTTCAATGCGTTCTTTTAGTAATTATTTTAGCATCCATAAACACGAAAAATATAGCTTATATTGTTTTTTAGTCTTAATATATAATATTGATATAGTTAATACATCAACCTCTCATTAAGTTTATTATAGGAATCAAAGTGCAAAACGAATATCATAGCCACATACGACCCTACACATCATTGACTAAGGGCATAGTCTATCACCTTTTGTATACATTCTATCTTTCTAGTCTTTGCAAGACTAACGAGGGATGTCAGTTATTGCTGACCCGGACTTTTCATAATAATATATAAACGAGGAAAAAACGTTCCCGCCGCGTTGCGGCGGGGCGGTAAAATAGTTGTTGGTACAAATTGTATCAGACAAAAAAAGCCTATCTTTACAACGAATAGCAAACATATCATTTTTAAAACACATAATTCAACTATTACAACCATATGAAACTAAATGCTACGACTTTTCCTACTTCCAAATTCAACGCATGGGAGCAGAAAATAAATGAAATGATTGTTATACATACATGGCATGAGCAAAAAAATTCGTTAGTATAAATTGCATTATAGAACTAAATATTATACATACATAACATGAGCATAAAATCTCAAGAGTGTATCTTACACTATACTTTACGTATCGATGTTCCCGTAACACATATAGCTATAACCCAGCAACTCCTATTGACACAAAACCAATGTGGGAAAAATACGGTGTAACCGAAACTCTACCCATGACACGCCCTTTTTTTCAAGTAATGACAGCCCACAATCAATATATGTGGGAAGCAAAACTACAGAAATTCAACAACAATGGTGTTACCTTAACGTTGTTGACACACACAATCTCGAACCGGGTATGTATATATCGACTGTTTTGGTTTTCGTTCCTTGATTTTCCCTAACCTGTTCCATTGACCTGCCGCGACTGAGTTTTGGAACCCGCCCATTTCAGCATCTAAACGTAGCAGCATCTGCACCCATTTCAGCACCGAAATTCACCCTTTTGAGGGTTGATTTCATCGCCCAGACCAGCTCATTACCGCCGCCAAAAGCACACCCATTTTTGTGTCCCAAATTCATCCATTTCATCTTCTAAACCCGCCTATTTCATCCCCTAAACCCATGTGTTTTAGCCTCCATTCCAGGAGCAACACGCAATGGTTTAAGCCTCAGTTTCATCACCTTAAAGTACCTCATTTCAGCCCCTACTTCAGACCCCGTTCGAACAAAACGTATGGAATCCTATACTCCTGACGCACGACCATACGCAGCTGCAACCGCATCCTGATCACTTTTCACCAGTTTTTCTCACTCAACCCACCGATTCAATTTTCATTCGGTCTTCCTTTATTCTTAATACTATGTTGGAAAACCTGAAACACAACAAAAACATATACAGATATAAGTATATGATATGGTTTTTCACACAACTAAAGTAAACTTCATTGATACCATAAAACTTATCAAAAGAATGCATAATCGTAAGACCAACAACTTCAGAATAACAAATTTTAAATCTAGGTCTGATATAAATAACAATGGGATAAATATCAAGGATACAGGAAAACAGAAAACGTGTTCAAATCGATATAGTCAAAACTTGAATACACTTCAGCTACTAAGTCAACTTTTTTACTAATGACATGGTCAGATCACCTTATACCAGAACTATTAGAATTTAGCTACCATAAGATTTAAGTTTTTGAAAAGTTTGATGCTTGCTTTTAATCTAAAAATAGCTCATTGCTCAAAATAAAAAGCATTTTAATGTTTCTCCCCTATTATATTCCAATTAGCGCTAATGGTAATGATGTGTACCTTATCTCTTGGAACCGAATTGAAATCCCCAACAATAGTAGCAAAAGCGCCAAGACTATTGTAACCCAAACGGAAATATGGATTCCCAGCTTCTGCTCCCATGTACAGTGCAAGCAAGAAGCCCTCGTTGTCAATCCTCTGAGGCAAACACTCAAGAATTCGAGGAATCAGAAGCACGTGTCGATATTCAATTGGACTGACCTGTTGATATAAACAAAAAAATATTATTAACATACTTAATCGGCAGGTTGCTCATACGCACGACTGTGAGAATAAACATCAAGGTAACTGACATTGATGGCAACAATGCTAGAGGAATTTTCTACGTCAATAGGAGCGCTTGGATAGAACTTGACTTCACCATCGTCACTTGATTCAAACTGGAAGTGGATCTCTTCTTGTCCAACTTTCGTAAAGTTGAATTTACTCCCATCAAACGGCTGGAGAACTTTATCCACGTGAAATTCTGTGGGACGCTTCTTAAGGTGACGACCCTCGTTTAGTTGAGCAACAAACCCATAATCCCCTGGAATCACCTTTTCAGTCATATATATAGTTGTTTAAGTAACAGCTAATATGCAACACGTATAGTCTTTTCAATAAATCGAATACCAGGAAATTGATGTTTTACCTTAGTTTCACAGGCAGTAACATCATAGCGAAAAAGCCCTCTCTCAACACGAACCTCCCACTGTATAAAATATTTAACAATATAAGCTTGAATCGATAATCAAAATTCTATCAATTTAAAGCATTAGGTATAGAAATTCGCTCATTACCGTTCCAAGGAGGAGGGATTCCAAGAAAGCAAAAGGAGGGTCCTTTTTGTCACCAGATTCAATGTTTTTTGTGGAAAACTAGAAGGGGGGGGGGGGGTTGAATAGTTTTACGTCTTTCTAATTTATTATAAAAACTTTGTTTCCTTTTAAAAACTTGGATTCTAGTTTATATGAAAAAAATAATTCTTGAACAATATTATTAATTATATGCGCATCCTTTTAGATTTGTTATAAAAGTTTAGTTTTTATGAATGGAGTTTTACATTGATCTTTATGTGAAATCAACTTCTAAATAATACTAACAATTATATATGCCTATATGTATGAAAGTAATAACGATATAAATAAAGAAGTAAGTAAGAGATGAAAAGATCAAACCGAGACACGAGGGATTTATAGTGGTTCGGCTACAAGGACACCTTCCTTGCCCTACTCCACTCCCCGAGCACCTAGCTCGAGAGTTTTCTTCACTACTTCAACAAGCTCCCTTATGGCGGAGAAAACCTTACACACTTTCACTTACACCGGTTTAACGACACAAAGCTAAATGTCGAGTTCTAATCGTAGCTAGAACCAATCTCACAACTTCAATCAAAACACGACTACTTCACGACTTCCAACTTCTTCTCAACACTTCACGACTTCTATTTCTTCACTACTTCACGACTTCTATTTCTTCGCTTCTTCACGACTTCTACTTCTTCACTATTTCACGCCTTGTATTTCTTCACTACTTCATGACTTCTAATTCTTCACTATTTCATGACTTCTTCACGACGGATTCACAACTTCTTCACACCGCAACTACTTCACAACTTCACGATACTTCTACATTACTTCTTTACAACACAACTACTTACACACCTTCTTCACTACTTACCCACCTTCATTACTTACACACTTTCACTACTTACACACTACACTAATCTACTCACTTATGTCCACCTCTAATATCCACACCTTATACACAAATGAATGAATGAATTACAAAGTTTAATAAACTAACAACTTAGGTAACAAGATGATACTAAGTTGTAATACTTCTAGTCTTGATTGATAGAAGTATTCTTCTTTTTGCACTTGGATGATTGAAGCTTAAATCACATTGAAACAAGAGCTTAAAATGATATGATCAAAGGATTTTGAAAGAGCTTAAGATTATAGGCAAAGCTGGGGAGCTGAGGAGCGTGGCTGGTCCCCTTAATTAGGGGGCCGGTCCCCTTAATTATTAAGGGGGCTGCTTGCCAAATTAAGGGGGCCGCCCAATGTATCCGTTGTCCAGCTTTGTCTTTTTGTGGAGAATGTTTTTCTGGAACATTTTTGCCATTTTTTGTTGAAAATTTGAATTTATATATTTATAATAGATTAAACATATTTATTTAATACCAAAAATGATTTTCTAAAAGATATAAAATGTTTGTGACATTTTATAAAAAATCTAGTGATTAAGAAAAACCCTTGCTACTCGCAAATGAATTTCGAAAAACCCTCTTTTTATCAAAAATCTTTACAAGATATTGATATTTTCCAAGTCGAAGATAGAGCCCTTTTATCACAAGTCTTATACAAGATATGTGATAAAATTCGATGCAATGAAGATTCGATCTTTAGTCCTTTTGACGCCTTTAGATCTCGTTCAAACAGCCAAGCACTTACCAATATTCAATAAAGCTCACAACTTTTTTGCTTAAAATCACAAAAATAACCAAAAAGCTACAAGCTTGTTCTTTTAAATGCACGAAAGAATCAAAAAGCTTAAAGCGTTTTACGAAAAACCCACAAGTTGATGCGTTAAAAAGGAAAAAGCTACGACCTTTTTTGTTAAAACCCACGTTAAATACAAAACAAACACAACTAACTCCTAAATCCTTGTGAGGCGAATGATACCACTTGTAGAGCACTAAATATATCACTTTATCACACAACTAATATCTAATAATACTTAATAGAAAGATCTATCCTTTTAACCAACTCAACATATAATATAATAATAAGAAGTAGAATAATAGAAACAGATGAGATGTGGCGTTAAATGATACAAAGAAATAAAGAATAAGAAGATAGAGTAATAAAGAATAAGAAGATAAGAGAATGGTTGGCGGCACAGTAAAGAAAAAGTGGAAATGATACGTGTATGATATTAGCTTGGAAAGAAAGAAAAATAAGAACAATACACACACTACACTCCCACTTTACCCTCTCTATTGCACACACACTAATGTGGTGGGAGGTGTGTATTTATAGTTGGGAAGTGTTAGCATTTATTTTATAAATGCAAAAGTGATGGTCATTAGTGTTTACAACTTAAGTGTGTCATGTAATATGTAGTTAAAAAGTGGGCTAGTAGTATTAGTTTTCTATAGTCCAAATGTATAAGTGTAGTACATTTACTAAGCCCACTACATGGTCCATTTGTTATAGCCCATTCAAAGCCCATGAATGTGGCTGTGTTTCATATATTAACACCACACACACACTCTTATCAGGGTGTCTCATTTGCATAAAAGAGAGTGTGTGTGTGAAACCTTGTCTTTGTTTATTTCTTTTAACTAAAGCTAATAAACATTTGACTGAAATTAACCCAAGATCCATGCTACTCTTTCTTGTTCTTAATATGTATATGTGAGTCATCATCTTGTTCTAGTTTGTGTTTGTATGTTAAAGTGTGCTCGGTGTTCATTCCAAGTGAAGATCGAGGTATTACAAGTGGTATACATAGAGCAAGGCTTCAAGGTAGGATTATCCTTATTATTTTTGCTTGACCCTAAAGATTAAAACAAACTTTGTTATTTTTCTTTCATTAGAAAGGTTACAAATTGTGTTTTTATTCTTTTCGATCCACAAAAATTAAGGATAAAGTGTGTTTGTTTGAAGTGGGCTGTGAATACTTTGGTAAAAAGTTTAGTATTTTGTGGTGTTCTTGGTCTTCAGATCGTATATCATCACCAACTTTGTAAAAGTTGTGTTGTTGATTATTTTAATATTTGAGGAGAATTATTGAAGTTGGTAAGGTTAGTGAAAAGTGGCAGAGAAGTATGGATATGTAAGAAATATGCATGGGGAATTGAGAAAAAAGGACAAAAGTTGGTGAAAAGTAGCAGATTTTTCGCATTTGAAAAAGTCAAAGGTGTCTAGGAATTGCATTTCTCTCGGAATTGCTTCATTTCTCTCGGAATTGCACATTTCTCGCAATTACTGTTGTTTATCGGAATTCATTCTCGCAATTCAGCAATTCTGTCGCAATTCAGGAATTCTGTCGCATTTGGGAGAATCTCGCAATTGCTGCTGCTTATCGCATTTCCACTGCTATCGCAATTCAAGCAGAATCTCGCAATTCAACATGTATCGCAATTGCATCTCGCAATTCCCCTGAAGTATCGCAATTGCTTACTGTTTCGCAATTCAGAGATTTTCTCGCAATTGTATATCGCAATTCAAGTTGAATCTCGCAATTGGGGCTGTTCTTTCGGAATTGGTCTCGCAATTCAGTGTTAGTTTCGCAATTGGAGCTATTTTATCGAAATTGGTCTCGCAATTCACATTTTGGACCCGCAATTGGTGCAATTTTCGGAATTGGCAACTTTAGTCCTTGTACTTTCAGCTGCAATAGAAGATCTTTCGGATTTGACACTTTTGGCCCTCGCAATTGTGATTAAAAGACTTCAAAGTTGAATAACTTTCAAGGATTTGATTCGAACGTAATTTCGTCAACTCGAAAGTGAACTCGGTATTTTTACTCTTGTATAAGAGTGTAAAATACTTCGACAAACGTTTATCTAACCTTTTGTATAAAAGTGTTAGATTTTATATAAATTACCGATTTATATAAATTAGATATATTTCTTTCTAAATTGATATTTAACCATAATTTGTATAAATTTTGGTCAAATTGAAATTTCTATAGAAATTGTCGAGTTTATCTAAATTGTAATTTACATAACTTTTGTCGAAATTGTAAACTTTTGACTTTGTCTTAATTATACTTGAATCAAGTTTCATAACGTTATTTAATTTGTTACAACTTCAACGAGCATCATCAACAAACCAAAGCATCACAACAACAACCAAGGCTTCAACATCTACAACTTCTATTTTGTTGAAACGATCCTAAATCCACTTTATCATACACAATATTTTAAAGATGACTACGCAACAAGACATACATGCCGCAGGTTCAGAAAACCGACCTCCAATGTTAGAAAAGGGTGGTTACCTTCCATGGACGAGTCGTATGCTTCGATATATGAGATCCAAACCTAATGGACAAGGTATTCTCTTGGTTAACTCTGTCAAGAAAGGTTCATTCCAGCCTGGTGAGATTGAAGAAACAGCTGGAAACCCTACTGCAAATCCTCCCGTCGATCCAACGTACCGACCCAAAGAGGAATCGGATTACACTGAAGCAGATTGGAAGCAAATTGAAGCTGATCACCTAGCAATGCATCTAATCCAACTCGGTCTACCACAAGAAATATTTTGTGCTGTAGATAGCTGTGAAACTGCCAAAGAAATGTGGGATCGAGTTAGACGTCTTTGTCATGGTACAGAAATTGGCATTCAAGAAATGGAAAACAAGCTTCTGACAGAATGGGAGAAGTTCACAGCAACACAAGCTGAACAGATTGAATCTTACTACACACGGTTTTGTACTCTAATGAATGAGTTGATCAGAAACAATTTGGCACCTAAACCAATTGTTCAAAACATCAAGTTCATCAACAACCTTCCAGAGGAATGGGGACGATATGTTACTATTGTCAACCAAACTAAGAATCTTCATGATGTGAACTATGATCAACTCTATGATTTTCTCAAACAAAACCAAGCTGAGGCAAATGAAGTCAGAAAAGAGAAGCAAGCAAAACAACAAGATCCTCTTGCACTCATAGTCCAATCACCTACACCCGCAACAGTCAGTGCACAACCATCATCATCATCATCCACTCAGCAATTCATGCAACAACAGTATATTCCACAATCACCATTCTACCCACAACAACAACAGGTAATCCCACAACAACAATACCCGCAACACCCAGATCAACATGATCAGGATGAGTCAACTGATGCCTTGTCTCAAGCTTTTGCCTACCTATCAAAAGCATTCCAAGGACGTTACTCCACACCCACCAACAACAATCAACGAATCTCATCGAACACTCGCAACAAGCAGATTGCACAGCCGAGTTTCAACATGGGTCAACAAGGACAGATGGTTGGGGGATATGGGAATCAGCAGGGATATGCTCCAAGATTTCAGATGGGTAATCAGAATGCAGGGCAGTATGTTGGTAATCAGATGGGTCAGTTTGCAGGGAATCAGATGGGTAATGCAGTTGGTAATCAAAGGGTACAGAATGCTGGGAATCAATTTGGGAATGTTGCTCAGGGAGCTGGGAATAGAAATCAGGGAAATATGATGAAGTGCTTCAACTGTCAGGGTATTGGTCACATGGCTAGGAACTGTCCAGACAAGCCGAATAAGAGGGATCCAGCGTATTTGCAGAAAGCATTAATGTTGGCAAACAAGGAAACGGCTGGGCTTCAGTTGAGTGCAGAAGAGAATGACTTCATGGCTATTATGGATGCTTCAGAAGATCAAGAGGACATCGATGCAAACTGCATTTTTATGGCAAATCTCCAGGAAGCAAAGTACGACACAGACTCAGAAGCACCTCCTGCTTTTGACACTAATGCGGTTTCTGAGGTACAACCATATGCTACATGTCACAATAATGAAATGTTTGATATGTCACCTCAAAATGAACAGCATCCTGAGACTCCTAATCTCATTTATGATACATACATGGACGAACCAAGTTGTAGTAATACTAATTTGGAAACTCCAGATATGGATCCTAATGAAGAATTCGAGTCACAGCATACTGATAATGATGAGGAAACACGTGCTATGTTTGAATCATTATTGCAAAATTGTAGTGTTGAAATAGAAAAGGTCAAAAAGGTCAATCGCGATGTTAAGGCCGCGAATGAAAAATTGACCACTGAGCTTGAGAGGTATAAGGTGAATGAAAGAGCTAATGATTTTCATAACAAAAAACAGTCGGAACTTGAGGTTAGCTTAAAAGAGTCTGAGTTAAGAGAAAAACGTTTACAAATCAAATTTAACACTCTAGATGTTAGTTTGAACAATCAAATCAAATCTCTAAACAAGGAAATTTCTGAACTAACCAATCAACTTTCAAAACAAAAATCAACCTATTCCAATCTTGAAAAAGAAAAGAAGGAGTTGAATGAAAGGTTTTTAAAACGAGAAAAGGATCTTCTTAAAGAGATCAATGACAAAAAGGAAACCATTGCAAAATTGGATAATTTGCTTGTAAAAACGGGTCATTCTGCACAAACAGTTAACTTGTTAATAAATGATCCAAACCCGATTTTACATACAATAAAGAAAGTGGCTATCGGTTATGAAAACCCTTGTAATCTCAAGAAAGCTCAGAGTGTACAGAATGTGTTATATGATGGTAGTGTGCTTAATGATAAACATGATCCGATTGAAATTTATGATTCTGATGAAACGATTGAGCATACTGAAAAGAGACGAGTCAAATTGAGACAAATGAAACCAGAAATTAAACCAATTGATTATAACAAACTTAATAAAGATTCTGGTGTTCATCTTGTTAAAAAGGAGTCAAAATTGTTTTTTCAAAGACCAGTGGTCTTCACAAAACAAAAAGCTGTTTCAAAACATCTGCCTAACATCGAACAAATGGCATCTAAAAACACTTATGATTCAAGTGCAGCTAGACTATATTTGGTTGATCTTAAGCAGAGAATTGAGAAACTTCAACGTATTGTGGCTTCCAAAATTAACAATAACAAGTTTGAATGGTTTCCGGGTGTTCAGGATGAACTGAAAAAGATTTTTGAAAAGGAAATTAATCCACATGTTGCTGCAATCTATGCGGTTGTTCAAAATGTGGAAAATAATCTTTTGAAAGAGTCAGCAGAATTTGTTAAGGACCACAAATCCTTAGTGAAGGAAGCAAATGAATACTTGGAACACATAAAAGTTTTGGAACATCAAAATGACTCTCTCTCTTTCGAAGCTCTATCGACCGATATCATGTCTATTATTTTCCAAACATATTCTGTTGAGGATGATGAACGACTTCGAGCTGAGACTTCCGAAATTGTTGTAAAATATGAAAAGGCACTTGCCAAGATTGAAAAACAAAATGTTACATATTTTAAACAACTTGATACGAAAAAGGAAGAATGCAAGTATGACAAACTGTCGTATGAGCGTTCTTACAAACAGTTGAAAGAACAGATTGATATTTTGAAGTCTCAGCTTGAATGTCAAAAAGGGAAGGGTGAGGAAACTACGGGTATTGCACCATCCACCCCCTTGCCGAATGAGAAACAAAAAGAGAAAGCTGTTGTCAAGAACACTAATGTAATAGCACCTGGCCTTTATAGGATTAGTCCCACTACTGCGTCTACCTCTAAACCTAAAACATCTAGGGCGTTAGACAAAAGTAAGAATGATAATCCAAATGAATCTAGGAATGCTACAACATCTCAGGACAACATCATAAATTCTAATGAGTGTGCCTTACCTTCTACAGGATTAGAAAGCACTACTAGGAGCAAGCGAAAGCCTAGGAGCACTATCAAGAAATCTAGAGTATCGCCTGTCTCTGAAAGTGATTGCAAGGAAGTAGAAGAACACCCTAGGAATTTAAAGCTTTCAAATAAGGAACAAATATCATCTGGATGTAATGAACAGACCAGTGTTTTGAATGCATGTAATGAATCTGTTTGTTTAATGCAAGAAAAATCTTTGTCTGAAAATGCTTGTGATGATATTGTTCCTGATTGTGTGAATGATAAGCCTGAATAGAAAGATGGTCCTACACGAACTAGTGCTAAGACTAGATACCTTAACAGTCTCATTGCTGTATCTAGGACCATATCTAGTACTCTATTGCCTAGGGACTATCTTAAGTTGTGTGCATGGAGACCAACTGGTAGGAAGTTTACACGTAAGAATGGCAAACAAAAAGTTGTTCCCTTAGAACAAAATTAAAACCATCTTTGTGTATGTAGTTCATGTGTTACCCCTAACCCATGGAACCAAATGAAATACGGTTTCCAAATGCAAGTGTTTTTCTGTTCTTGGCAGGTTATCGAGATATGTCTTTGGATCGTAGACTCGGGTTGCTCCAAGCACATGACCGGGAATCTGAAGCTGCTGATCAACTTTGTATGGCAGTTCATGGGGACTGTACGGTTTGGGAATGATCACGTTGCAGCTATTCTGGGTTATGGTGATCTTCAGTTTGGGAACTACTTGATCACACGGGTCTACTATGTCGAAGGGTTGGGACACAATCTGTTCTCTGTTGGACAGTTTTGTGACGCAGATTTAGAGGTTGCTTTTAGGAGAAACACTTGTTTTGTCAGGAATTTGGTGGGGAATGATCTCTTAATTGGGAATCGTGGCACCAATCTCTATGCAATTGATATAAACCAAATGGCCTCTTCATCTCCGATTTGTCTCATGACCAGGGCAGGTGAAACAAAATCCTGGTTATGGCATAGACGTTTGTCCCATCTGAACTTTGACACGATCAACAAGCTTGCCAAAGACAACATCGTCTCCGGTCTTCCTAAATTTAAATACACCAAAGAACACCTATGTCCATTCATGTGAGCAAGGAAAGAGCAAAAGAGCAACATTTAAACCTAAACCCGTACCTAGTTCGGTTGATAGGTTGCATTTGTTGCATATGGACTTATGTGGCCCGATGAGAGTTCAAAGCATAAATGGGAAGAAGTATATTCTTGTAATTGTTGACGACTATTCAAGATATACATGGGTAAAGTTTTTGAGATCAAAAGATGAAGCACCAGGCAACATCATCACCTTTCTGAAGCGGATTCAAGTTCTACTTCAAGCTTCAGTTAGGATAGTAAGAACGGATAATGGCACGGAATTTGTCAATCAGGAGTTAAGAACATTTTTTGAAGAAACTGGTATTACTCACCAGACATCAGCTGTTAGAACTCCACAGCAGAATGGGGTAGTTGAAAGAAGGAACCGAACCCTTGTTGAAGCTGCTCGCACTATGCTGATTTATTCTAGTGCACCGTTATTCCTATGGGCTGATGCTGTTTCTACTGCTTGTTTTACTCAAAACCGATCCCTAATCCATCCAAGATTCAATAAAACCCCATACGAACTTGTCAACAACCGAAAACCAGATATTTCTTATCTTCATGTATTTGGCGCTTTATGCTATCCAACAAATGACAGGGAAGATCTGGGAAAGTTGAAGGCTAAGGGTGATATTGGAATCTTTATTGGGTATTCTGAAAACTCGAGGGCATTCAGGGTGTACAACAGGAGAACGAAAAAGACAATGGAGACGATGAATGTGAAGTTTGATGAAATTTCACAAATGGCTTCTGAGAGACTCGCTCTAGAACCCGCGCTTAACCCAATGACTTCCGGACATATCAGTTCGGGACTCGCACCTCAAGGAGCTCAATCAATTCATTCAGAACAACCAACAACTCAAGAAATGGATAATTTCTTCGAGTTCATGTACGATGAATACTATGGTGGCGCTTCGAAAAATGCATCTAACCAACATTCCGCTGCATCCACTCAACAACCACCACCACCACCATCAAATCCAGATGCATCCACAACATTTGAAGCTGGCGCACCACCTCCCTCACCACCAACATCATCTACATTTACTCCTGCAACTCCATTCATTGAAATTGTTCTACCAAGAATTGATGAGCAAGAACAAAATAAGGCTGTGTTAGACGATGAAGTCTTTGAAAACCCGTTTGGAACGGAATCTGGTGAATCATCTTCCAGATTACATGAACCGTCTAACATACATTCAAACAGACCAAGGTATCCTTCAACTCTACAGTGGACAAAAGACCATCCGATTGAACAGGTTATTGGTGAACCCTCAAGACCAATTCAGACGAGAAAACAACTTCATACCGATTTCGACATGTGCATCTATGTCTGCTCAGTCAGTCTCATAGAACCTAAGAACATTCGGGAAGCAATGGCAGATAATGCCTGGATTGAAGCGATGCAGGAAGAACTTCTTCAATTTCAAATCCATGACACCTGGGATTTAGTTCCAAGACCAATTGACAAACTAGTCATTGATCTTAAGTGGTTATGGAAAAACAAAAAGGATGAAGAAATGACTGTGATTCGCAACAAGGCTCGTCTGGTGGCAAAGGGATACAGACAGGAAGAAGGAATAGATTTTGAAGAGTCATTCGCACCGGTTGCAAGGCTTGAAGCTGTCAGGATTTTCTTAGCTTATGCCGCTCACAAGAACATCACGGTTTATCAGATGGACATCAAGACCGCTTTCTTGAATGGAACTCTAAAAGAAGAAGTGTATGTGAGTCAACCAGACGGTTTCGTTGACAAAGATCATCCGGAATACGTCTACAGGCTAAAGAAGGCAATCTATGGTTTGAAACAAGCCCCACGGGCGTGGTATGACGAGTTATCATCTTTCTTGTTGTCAAATAATTTCACCAAAGGAACGATTGATCCGACCTTGTTTACAAGAAAATACAAAAATGACATTTTGATTGTTCAGATTTATGTGGAAGACATAATATTTGGGTCCACTAATACGAAACATTCAAAACATTTTGCAAATCTCATGAAAAGAAAATTTGAAATGTCCATGATGGGTGAATTAAAATTCTTTTTAGGCTTACAAATTCATCAATCCCCACGTGGAATTTTTCTAAATCAAGCTAAATACACAATTGAGATTTTGAAAAAACATGGTATGGACAATTGTGACTCTGTTGGTACTCCTATGGTCACTTCACCAAAAATTGGCGCTGACCTATATGGGAAACCCATGGATCCGAAGAAATATCGGAGCATGATTGGTTCTCTCATGTACCTAACTGCAAGCCGACCAGATATACATTTTGCTGTGTGTTTATTAGCACGGTTTCAGGCAAGGCCTACCGAACTTCACCTCCAAGAGGTTAAACGGATCTTTAGATACCTACGAAGAACCATTAACATGGGACTTTGGTATCCAAAGGATTCGGAGTTTACACTAATTGCCTTTTCAGATGCCGATCATGCTGGATGCCAAGTTACAGCAAAAAGTACATCAGGCGGAGCACAATTTCTGGGAGAAAAGCTAGTAGGCTGGTCGTCAAGAAAACAAGATTGCACTGCTTTATCAACAGCAGAGGCCGAGTATGTGTCTCTATCTGCGTGTTGTGCTCAAGTCCTCTGGATGAGAACACAACTCACGGATTATGGTTTCTCTTTCAACCGCATACCTTTGTATTGCGATTCAAAAAGTGCCATAGCCATCTCGTGCAACCCAGTGCAACACTCGAAGACCAAGCATATTAGAGTCCGCTATCACTTCATAAAAGAGCACGTTGAAGAGGGTACTGTTGAATTGTTTTTCGTTAAGACTGAATACCAGCTCGCCGATCTATTTACTAAGGCCCTCCCAAAAGAGCGGTTTGAAAACTTAGTTCGTCGAATTGGAATGCGAAGCCTAACTCCTGAAGAGTTAGAAAGTCTTCTCGAATCTTATTGATTTACTTCATAAAGCTTCGCATGTAAATATATTTTTGTAAATATTGGTAAATAGTTATGTATATATATTTTTGGTAAATATATATATATACTTTTTCAAAAACAAAAATATAAAAATAGAAAATTTGAAGAAGCCATAAAAAAAAAATAAAATAAAATAAAAAAAAAAATAAAAAAATAAAAAATAAAAAATAAAAAAAATATATATATATATATATATATATATATAAAACATCAAAAACCAAAAATATTCTTCTCACGACATGTCTCCCGTCTAATCAATATTCTGTACGTACTTAGAAATGTCATTCAACAATGATACGGGTATTTACAGATGCTTGAGCGAGAGTTATTTTTTTTTATGTTTTTCTAAAACATGTCGTTTCTCAAATTTCTTCATTACGGCTTTCGTGCATTTCAGTACGGAACCCACGCTACATTGAATGACTTCTGATTATTTTCGATCAGGACTCGCAATGTTAATGGCGAAAAGCAAAGACCTTGAGCACTATATCAAAATGATTTCAAGAAGATTTTTTTCAAAGTCTTTAAATGAATTTTGTGCTCAAGATAACTCCCTCTAACACCCTTAACTGCTTTTAAACTCAATTGTTTAAATAAAATGCTTTGTTAAAACAGGGGAGTATAAAAAGAAAAAATGTTCCATTTTTCATGCTAAAATCAGTCCGTCTCTCCACAAAAAGTTTCATTTTAATCAACTATTTTCAAAAATACCGCTTCATGCTATTTTTGAGGGGGAGATTAGGTGTTTATTATAAATATGGGGGAGAGGACGTGATTAAAATGTGATCTAAAAGAAGTTTTATCGTTTGAATCTCAAAACGAGTTCTTCAAAAAGACTCAGCATGAACCCTCGAATTGACGAAACTAAATGTCCGTTCTCGAAAAGACATGTCCTGGACGGGTAATAATTTCAAGCTGGTTTACCAGTGATGCAAGCGTGTCTCGCAAAGGACTTGTTTGAGTAGAATGTACCAATTCGAGAGATGATTTTTGAATATGACCAGGACGAGTAATAATTTCAAACTAGTCTAACTAGTGATGTAAGCGTGTCTCGCGAAGGTCATATTCATTGAAAGTCGATCATTTCAAATGTGCGAACTCTACCCAACATGTGCAATTTATTTCAAAAATGCATGAGCACATGTGAAGGGGGAGTGTTTCTAAAATGTAAAACTCTCAATGTGAACAAAATATGTTTTATCACAAACATGTTGAGAGATTTTCACAAGGTTTAATGGCATGTGACAAATAATCTAGGATAATCATGGAGTAATAAGGTGATTATGGTTAGGTTATGTCCAATGATCCGCCAGAACCGGAGGGATCTACCCAAGGACTATTCCAATAGTTTAGCATTAGAAGTCCTTAGGAAAGATTGAAAAAAGGAGTATAATGAGAAAGGAGAAAGAAGGGGTTGAAGAATGAAAAAAAAAAGGTTTTTGTAAGGGTGAAAAGAAATAGCCCTCCATGAAAACTTAGGTCAGAAACCGGGTCAATACATCTGCTATTGGTACTCACCAAGGTGATACTGGTATTGAAGACAAGACGTCATGGACCCAGTGACGCAATGCACCACCCCTCCTATCCACTCAGATATCTCTTAAAAGATATTTGTTTCATTTCTTACGGAGAACACTACATAATCTATCGACCTCTCACTCCGAGATGTGTTGATATTGAAAAGGTGGCACTCTGCTCCATGCCTCCGACGACTAAAACCAAAACGCACATAATTGAGTCTAGAGACATGAGATTCATCAAAAGATCTCTTAGGAACACTTCCTAGGAAATACACTTGTGTTCATCCAAAGGATACAAGTTGTATGAGTCTTAATGAGATCTAAGGATCTTGCCTCGCGACATGATGGCCGAAGGACGATTTATTGCTAACTGTCTTATGCAGGTACCGACGGAAGTCCATCCACCATCATCATCTACTAATGACGAAGCATCTGGAATGAAGGAGTAGATCAAGGCAAGAACGACAAAGAGACGATTCTTTGAAGATTACAGCGCATGAAGGAACATTGAATGAAGACTATTTTTGCATTGACACACTAAGCTCAAGTCGTTGAAGACAGAAGAACAATCACGGGATCATCATTTGAATGACCATCCCTTAGGGGGAGATTGTTAGCATTTATTTTATAAATGCAAAAGTGATGGTCATTAGTGTTTACAACTTAAGTGTGTCATGTAATATGTAGTTAAAAAGTGGGCTAGTAGTATTAGTTTTCTATAGTCCAAATGTATAAGTGTAGTACATTTACTAAGCCCACTACATGGTCCATTTGTTATAGCCCATTCAAAGCCCATGAATGTGGCTGTGTTTCATATATTAACACCACACACACACTCTTATCAGGGTGTCTCATTTGCATAAAAGAGAGTGTGTGTGTGAAACCTTGTCTTTGTTTATTTCTTTTAACTAAAGCTAATAAACATTTGACTGAAATTAACCCAAGATCCATGCTACTCTTTCTTGTTCTTAATATGTATATGTGAGTCATCATCTTGTTCTAGTTTGTGTTTGTATGTTAAAGTGTGCTCGGTGTTCATTCCAAGTGAAGATCGAGGTATTACAGGAAGTGTTGCCCTAAAAGGCTTTCCTTTGGGCTTGGGTGGGCTTGTGTTGGACTTGGACATTCAGGAATACATGGACTTTTACTAAATACATTCTAACTAAGTCCAACACAAGGCCCTTTCTAAGACTATTTTGTTACATAGAATCGACATACACACTAAAGGATAAATGACCATCACTTCAATATAATTTAAATGCTAACATTTTCACTAACATGAGGAGGGATGGAAAAGATTTTTCAGGCACAGTTACACCATTGTTTCCTACAATGTTGGAACTTGCTAGACAAACTCAGGGTGAAGGTTCAGCAATCCCAACTGTTACCCATCACACACCCACACTTTTGGCATCATCATCACAACCAACTAAAAAGACATACAAACGTAGGACTCATTCAAAGAACACTGAGCTACCCCATGCTAGTGGTTCTACTCACAATGTTGCAGATGAGGCTGTCATTGGTGTGGAGCATGACATGTTGGTAAGGGCTGCCACTACTGTGACTAGCTTAGAAGCAGCACAGGCCAGTGGTACCATCAATAAGACGCAAACCAAGACAAATTCTAATAAGTCTGGTTCCCATGGAACTGATTCAGGTGAAGGACCCAGTCAAATGAAAAATATGGGGGGTTCAGATGCTCAACATAGGGTTGAGACTCAGCTTAACATTTATAGTGATCCACCTCTCGGGCTAGGTAACACAAGCCGAAGTGGTGAGGATAGAATTGAACTCCTTAACGAATTGATGGAAACTTGTACCAAACTGTCTGCACAAGTTCTTGATCTACAACAACTGACTGCTTCTCAAGGTGGTGAAATCAAAGCTTTGAAGAGAAGGGTTAGGTTCTTAAAAGGCATCAAAAGGTCAAGAACTCCAAAACTTAAAAGAGTACATCAGGTGGGCACAACTCAAAGGGTTAGATCTTCTGAAGCTATCAGTTTGGGGGAGGATACTCCCAAATAGGGGAGGAATGAAAGCCAAGCTTTAGGGGAGGCTAAGGACAATGAGGGTGCTGGTGCAGAAAGTGAAGAAAATGAGTATGTGACTGTTGATGATCAGGGTAATGAAGTGGTGATTGATAGTGTTGCTAAGGTGGATAGTGCTGCTGGTAAAGATGTTAGTGTTGCTAGTAAGCAACTTACTGCTGCTAGTGCAAAAGTTTCTACTGCACACCAGAAGTTACTACCGCTGATAAAGATGGAGTTTCTACTGCTGAGGTTATGGATGATGAAAGCATTTTGGTTAATGTAATGATTGAATTGAAGACATCCAAACCACCAGTCAAAGGTGTTGTTATTAAAGAGCCATCTTCTACACCAAAAGTTACACAACCACCTCCACAAGACAAAGGCAAAGGCAAAGCTATACTTTTTGAAGATCCTGTGGTAGAACCACTTTCAAGAGCAAAGCAAATGCAACTTGATGCTGAGGTTGCAGAGAAATTAGCTGCTAAGTTTGAAGAAGAAAACAAAATTATTGAAGAACAAAGGAGAGTTGCAGATGACAAAGGAGCTCAAAGATTAGCACTGATTAATGATTGGGATGATGAAAGAGCCCAATGTGATGCTAATTGGGAACTTGCTCAGAAACTTCAACTTGAAGAGAAAGATCAGTATACAATTGATGAAAGGGCTAGGTTGCTAAAAGAGTTCTTTGAACAAAAGAAGAAATTTTATGCTGCAGAAAGACTAAAGGCTAAAATGAATAAACCACCCACCAAGGCTCAAAGAAGAAAGTTTATGTGTGCTTATCTGAAGAACATGAAGGGATGGAAGCTTCAAGTTCTAACTCACTTTAATGATGAAAAGATTCAAGAGCTTTATGAATCTACAAAAAGAGAGATAAGCAGCTTTGTGCCTATGAATAGTGAAGTGGTGGAGGGTAGTGCCGAAAAGAAAGAAAAAAGCCCTAGTTCTAAAAGAAAAGGAGAAAAGCTGGTCAAGCAAAGTAGCAAAAAGCAAAAGTCTGAGCAAAAGGCAGAAACCGAGCATAAGGCAGAGCAAGAGCAGAGTGACCAAGAAGTTGATGATGATGTAGAAAAGATGCAAGCTCATACAGAACTTGCATTAGTCAATGAAGAAGAAGAAGTCATGGATGTAATTCCTCTCAGTGTCAAACAACCAATTGTTGCTTTTACTTCAGGATTACATGGTAAGACAACATATTGGGATATCAAGAGAGCTGATGGAACATCTGTGAGGTTTGTTAGCTTTCTACAAATGGTTCATCATTTTGATAGAGAAGATATGGTTTCTCAATGGAAGCTTTATAAAGAAAAGTTAGGTTATAATAGGCCAGAACAAATTTATGATAAAGTCATCTGTAATTATTTGAAAGTGATGTTTGAACCACATCATGAGGCTGAGGAGTGGAGAACTCTAAGGCACAACATAGTTCTACAATGGAAAATCTATCAGAGTTGTGGAGTTCATGCTTTGGATGTACATGGTATGACAATTTACATGCTTATAGAGAAGGATTATCCTCTACAATATCAGAAGGCTATTGTACATCAGATGCTATATGGAAAAAGAAGACTCCAACTTCAATATCCTTATGATGAAACAGCTTATCAATTGCTTAAAAAGATGGAAAAGATTCTAGCACCCAAGGACAAGAAATAGAATTAATTGTTTGGAAGCATCCTCTTAATGTTTGTTCATGCTATGATAGAAACTTGATGATTTTAGGAGAAAATATCAAGTTTAGGGGAGGATTGTTGGGTTTTAGAGTTACTGCTGCTTGTATGGTTAAGACTGTTAATGGGAAATGCTCTAAGTCATTACTGTAGCTAGCTACAAAGGTTACAACTGCTTGTGTATTTTACTACTGATCCATGTTGATCCCAGTTATGCACTTGATCGAATTCCTTTAGCTTGTAAATGTTAAGTAATATTGAATAAATCCAACACAACTTATGTAGAAATTGTCTTTGAGTATATTAAAGTTTATGCGGAATCTAAACTTTAATCTTAAGAAGAACTTAACAATGAATATCAAACAAAAAACTTCAATATTATTAATAATACGAATACTCAAAAGTATTAGGGTTTACAACCTTGAAGTTTTCTAAAGAATCGTACGTATCTCTATGCCCTATGACCTCCTTTTATAGACTAAGGAGTCTTAGGCGGCTTACAATTACTTGCTATACAAGATAAATCTTAAAAGAATCTTTTCTATATTTATCTAACGAGTAAATTGCAAAAATCGTCCCTAAAGTTTGGCCAAATTGCAAGTTTCGTCCCTGATGTTTGGAAAGTGCAAGGATCATCCCTGTGGGAAAAACTTTGGTGCAAGTATCGTCCCCGCACAGGGACGATACTTGCACCAAAAGTTTTCCCAAAAAGGACGATACTTGCACCAAAGTTTTCCCCACAGGGACGATCTTTGCACTTTCCAAACATCAGGGATGAAAATTGCAATTTGGCCAAACTTTAGGGACGATTTTTGCAATTTACTCTTTATCTAACTGATTATACATGTTTATCTTATAAGCAGTACAAACTAAACACTCTAGCAGTTGTATCTTTAACTCTAGCAGAATTAACATTTCAGCAGTAGTAAGTTAATACTTGCAGTAGTAACTTTTCTTCTAGCAACACTAACTACTTAGAGTATTTTTCTTCAAGTTAAGTAGCAGTTGTAACTCTGATAGCAGTTGTAACTCTGAACTAGCAGTTGTAACTTGTAATCTAGCAGTAGTAACCACTTAGTGTATTTTCTTGAACATCTTCAGCAACACTAGCAGTAGTAAAATACACAAGCAGTTGTAACCTTTGTAGCTAGCAGCAGTAATGACTTAGAGCATTTCCCATTAGCATTCTTAACCATACAAGTAGCAGTAACTCTAAAACCCAACAAAAATGCTTTATATAGTTGGAGCATTTAAGGTTAAGCATATTAAATATTAGGTTTAATCCCCACCATTAGATCAAAATAAATGAATGATGGGGATTTGTCCCTCAGTAAGCACCAAAATAAGAGTAATCAAATGAACTTTTCTCCTATATTATAAGATAATATTTATACACAGAAAGATAGGGTAAATATATCACTAGATTTTATTTATTTATTTATTTTTTTTTTCCTTTTTTGTAATAACGATTTTTTAATGCACAAAAATTAATAGCTAAACCTTTTTGGTTTAGCTAAGAACAACCCTTAAAGTTATTGTGAATAAGTTTCAGCCCAGTAAAGTCCGTTAGAGGGCCCAAATCCGCTATATATTTGACACGGAATCACTAATATTTAATCATGATTTATAAGTTATAACCAACTTCACATTCTCCGCTAGCATAACCAATTAGTTTACGTAAGTGAATAGTGTAATCTTGTTTATACACTGCATATTGTCTAAGCTTAATTAATGGTTATTAGTTGTTATCAACGAACCGTAAGCCTATTGTTAACTAAACCTAACATTATTTAAGATTTTCTTTTTTCATGCTTTTCTTCCTTTAACCTCCATTTGATTATGAAAATTCAATATATTATCAAATTTTCTTTTTATAAAACATTCGTTTGAAATCTTAAAATATGAATTATGGTAGTAAAAAAAAAAAAAAAAAAAAAAAAAAAAAAAAAAGCGTTTTCTGTAAATTTACTAACTATATAATAGAGTTCTGTTTAAAATTGTTTTGCTGTAAAGGTTTCAAAAAAAGTAGAACCCACTCTTCCATCAACAGTTTTCAAACAAATGTTGGAACAAACAGATTGAAATAAAGTATAAGCGTCAAATTTCTATAAGAGAATATAGATAGATAGGGTGGGTACCGAACATAGGATACCTCAATAAACGTTGTTACCTGGAAGCTATGTTCTACAAAATATGATAAAAAAGAATCGATGTAACAAATAAAATAATATGTCTACTACAAATCCAATCATATCAATTACAAAACAAAACAAGATATACATGTGCATTAATACAGGGGATACACTATAAAATCCCCGTATGATGTCAAATCAGGGGGTTTTGGTCCTAAATTCCTTTTATCTCTCATTTATTTCCCGTATAACACAGTTTTTTGTCCGTTTCTGTTCCGTATTTCTGACAGTTTTAAGCGTTTGACTTATTAAACTTTATATTTTATGTTCCGCACTTTCAGGTTTATAGTTTTTTTTATATAAACAAAATTATTAAAAAAAAAAATAAATAAATAAAAAAAAAAAAAAGCAAAAAAAAAAAAAAGGCAAAAAAAACAGGGGGGGGGGGGGGGGGGGGCCCTTTGTATTTTTTTTGGGGGTTTGGATATCACGTCTCTTAGTATAGATATAGAAATGTCTCTAGACATAAGTACTGATTTAACCCAAACAATTATGGTACTATACCTAAGAAACAAGTAATCTATACGAATGTTTTGTCACTCTACGTGAATCCAAACTCCCTCACCAGGGATATTTTTATGCACTAGGAAAAGAAGATAATACCCTGCCGGAGCTACATTGCTAGAAGGAGGCGCCACCACACCAACCTCATAACTCCATTTTGCGTCGACTTTGGTTATGTTGTCACGGTCCAAAACTAACAACCTTTGATTCATGGAAAACGAGTGTGTGTTGAACGAAGGTGCCACCATTGTCACTAAGACCGATTTCGTGTCCAATTGTGTTCCAACCATGAACCGTATAACCATCCGCTTTCCATACTGGATATGAGTCGTGGATAAAAGTATCTTTGGGCGAAGCCCGGATGAGCTTGGATCTAAATAAGACGGGGAAAATGCTTCTAGACTTAATTCAGTAGGATAAAGTACGTTTGTGAAATTGTACTGTTTATGAGGGTTACTCCCGCCAACAAGTACCCGTCCGTCCCTAACTAAAACTGCAGCCGAATGGTACATTCGAGGTATAGAGCTTGGATTTTGCACCTCAAAACGAGACCCTATCAAATTTCCCGGTTTGTAAATAACCGGTTTAAGAACCGGGTTTCGCCCATGTTCCCACCCTGCAGTCCCGCTTGACCCGCCATTAATGATCAAAACATCACCATTTGGAAGCAACAACATGTCACCCATGACCCGACTCATAGGCATTCTTTCCATGACCCATTTAGGTTTCGGGTCGGATATTTTAATTCTCCCGCAAGTATCCAAAGCACCAACAAATGTACCCTTTTTAGCATTGATGTGGGCTCCTTTAGGTGCACCCCCACACACCAACACTTCTACTACTTCTACGACTCCTTGTGCTATCCGCATGGGAAGTAGTACCGCAGAACCCGTACTCGGGTAATTCCTTGGGTCGCCACCAGGTATTTCCGGATATGTCCTGACAACTTTGTTCTTTAGGTAATCAAACAAAATTGCACGCTTATTAGCAAAAATAAATAAACTCGCATCCGTATGAAGGAACACAAATGGGTATAAATTATTTTCAATTCCTTGATCATATGTTTGAACTAGAAATGGTAAACTTATAACTTCCTCATTTTTCGATCTTTTTGGGTAAAATTCATAATTATATTGCCTACGACCGCCAATAATAATCTGGCGGCCGTCTGGCAGTATATGACTAGTAGCATACCATCTTCTTTCTAACAACCCAAAATATATTTCCTTCCAATCACATTGATCACATGATTTATAAACCCTCACAACATGATCCCCGTCATTATATCCACCAGTCTGGACTAAGCTCCCATCCGGTGCTAGAGCACCACAAGAGCACCAGACGTCAGTCAAAACCATTAGAGGACGAATGGAATTTAATGACACATCATATTCAACAGAATGCGCAGTGCAATCATGCTTCAACGCCATATCATTACGGTCGGACCGACATTTCCCTAGGGGAAGTGAGATGTTTGAGGGTCCAAAGTCCGTACGATCAAAAATAATCACACGGTCGTTAGGAAGCAGTTGCATGTGCATGGCGGAAATGCCAATGGACTTAAGTAGGATTGACCATTTGCCCGGTGCAGCCGAGCATAGCAGAATCTGGTGAAGAAGAAAGTACAGGAGGAGTGTCATGACGAGTTATGGGAATTATTGTCGGTGCTGATCAATCGTGGTGCAGTGGTGGATTGTGGCGGTAGTTGGAACTTTTAATTTCACGTGAAGGCAGAAATAAATTGATTCACATGCACGTATGTTCGTCTATTTGTGAAGCTGGGTCATGCATGGTCCCGCTTTTATTTGAGGGCATGAAGTAGACCAATTAGAGAGCTAGGTGCACAGATAGATTATCGAGCGGATTTTATACGATAATTCGAAAATTATGCCTTCTGTGAGGATGCGCAAATAGATTAAAATGAACTAGCAGTGTACCCGCGCGTTGCGGCAGCGGGTACCCTGAAATAAAATTTTTCGGTGAATCATGTATTTTAGTTTATTATGTTTTTTTTTACAATACATTTACGGATATCAAGAATTTCGTTTAGCTCGTGCCCGCTGGCTCGTGTCCGTTCCTGCTCAAGCCCGTTTGGCCCATGCCCGTTCGGGCTCGAGCTCGTTTGGCCCGTGCCCGTTCGGGCTCGAGCCCATTTGGCCCGTTGCCCGTTCGGGCTTGAATATTTGTATCATGTGCTTTATTATTTGTATTAGTGACATTTAATGCAAGAATTGTGTTTAAGTTGGTTGTACAATATGCTTGATAATTTGTATTTCTTATGTAAGGGGTGTTTTAATTATTTAATAACTGCATTAATTGTATTTATTGACCCGTTAATTAATTGTATTTAATGTACATAATGATTTATTTATTGTATTTAATGTTAGTATTTCTATTTTAATTAGTTGTACTTTGAGCTTAAGAACTTGTAAATGTTAGAAAATGTGTTTTAATTACTTGTACTTTTAGCTTTAAACTTGTATTGCTTAATTTTAAGTACTTTTAACATAACATAAGACGGTAATTATATAATGAGCTATATGATAAGGCCAATGCTAAAGGGAGGTTGCACCCGAACCGAATTAAGCCTCCCAATGCGTTTCCACCACTAGCTCGACCTTAAACAATCGCGTCGCCCCCAACCTTTGCATCTTTCGGTTTGTTAGCCAACCGAAACTTTCATTTTCTTTTGTGTGTGTAGTTTCTTTTTATTAGTTTTTGTGGGTTATGTTTTATGTTGTGATTGCGGTTGTCTTATTAACAAATTATGGTTGGGGTGTAGTCTTGTAGAGAAAAAGCTGAGGTGACGCGATAATACTTTTACTAGAAAATAATAGTTTGTCCCAAACTAACACTCCTTTTTCCTCTACCTAGGTATATATTTTTTTTGTAAAATGTTTGTTGTTATAGATTTACCTACTTTCACTTTTATTTTTTTATTTACACTTTTTAAATGTAGGATAAACACCCAAAGAATTTAGTGACATTTTTTTCTTACTTTTAGCAGAAACTTTTTAAATGTAGGACAAACACTCCTGTAATGACCCAAGAATCGGCTTTTAAGACCTTCTGGAGGTCGAGGTTGACCAAAATATAAGAGATTCATGTTTATTTTAGTGAGAAGTTAGAGAGAAGGAGGAGTGTTAAACTTTGATATTATTCTTGTGTTGAAAGTTTACACAGCCACACCCTTCAAGTGATAACTTGAAGGGTATTTATATGCCTAAAAAGACAACTATGACAATATTACATTAATAGTCCTTGCACTATATGCAATCTAGATGTCTACATCCAATTCACGTAAATATCGTCCAGCTTCATTTCTAACAATCTCCCTCCAGCTGGAGATATACGTGAATTGGTTACAATGATTCCTAACAATTACATAACAATGATAAAAGCCATGCTGAAGTAGAGCAGTCTCCTTTTGAGGATGTCTTCGAAGCTCTTGATCTTCTCGTATCTTTCTCAGCTTGCATGACTTACCTGCAGAATCACTGTAATGACCTAATTGGGTTATTACTCCCTCCCAATTAGTGAGGCATATTCTTTACATGCTCCCTCCCAAATTGACAACCCGTTTGATATAGCTTTGATGCTTGTAGAAGAAGTTTCTCTGAAATCTTGCCAAATTGTCTTCAGTCTCTTGCACAGCGGAAAATGGATTATAGACTGATGAATTGTAACTTCTTCACAGGTTTCTTTGGGGAGCATCATATCGACATCTTCAGCTCACTTAGAATGCTTCGAGTTCATCATAAACAGCCCCGATGTACACATTTCATACATTTCTCCCTCCAGGATGATGACGATCTTTCGGACTCATCCTACATATGTGTACATAGACATATCAACTAGAAGCAACATGCAAATCAATACCCCATGAGTGGATGTCGATAACTATTCTCTCTACGATTCTCTTCAGATTAATCTCTTCTCAAACCTCTTGTATCAAATCAACGGCTTTTTGTAGTGACTGCTGATGGATAAACCCACTATGACGAACTTGAGACTGAAGTAAAATAACCCAGACTTGTGACTTAAACTTGCACGATCGTGTGACTAAGAACCTATACTGAGCACTACAACGTAACTCCTTAAAGCATATAGGTCGTTTCATATACCCATCCATCCTTCCTTAACTGTATATGAACCTCTCTTGAATTATCCACATCTTTGTGTGACACTGAGTACTACAACGCATCTCCTTTAAGTGATAGTTAACTAGGTCTTCGTCCATCCTCCCCTTGACCTATGAAAACTAGATAACCCAAGACTTAATCACTATACTATAAATGCTCAAACAAGGATCTCGAAGAATCATGCATCCAACCAACCCCGATATCTTCAAGATACTAAGTACACTCACCCATGATAGTCCACTTCAACTTCAAGTAAGTAATAATGAATCATCCTTCTAGTCACAGATGATAATTTAGCCATTGTCATTTGATTGCGATTCTTGTTCCGGATCTTTTCGGCTATACGCGGTGATGTTGAAGGTGTAGGCCAAAAATATTATTTGTGATTTTGGTGTGAAATATGCCATAAAATGATGCTGGGAAAATTTGAGTTTTACAATTTTTACGCCAAAAATTCCCCGAAAAATTCGAATTTTGGCCAAAAAATTTGAATTTTAGACCAAAATTTTCACTCTTGTACCAGAATTTGAATCTCGCGTAAAAATTGTCCGTTAAGTCTCCTGTAAAAATTAATTTTTTTTTTTTTTTTTTTTTTGCCAAAGGTTGTCCGATATCGCAGTTGTAGAGTCGTCCGATATCGCAGTTGATAAAAGATGTCGGACAGAACTGCGATAAACCTGAAATGCGATAAGTCAGATCGGAGGCCAAATGCGATAGTTATCGCAGTTGCAATTGCGATAAAACCAGAGATGTCAACTGCGATAATTGTCTGAGTTGTGAATTGCGATAAGACCTTTTGGCGTCCAATTGCGATAAGAATTCCCAATTGCGATAATTCGCAAGTTTCAGTCAACTGCGATAGAAAGCAGCCAATTGCGATAAAACGCAATTTTCAGCCAATTGCGATAAGTGACGCTGATGAGGGCCAAATGCGATATTTTCGCCTTTTTCAACCACTTTTTGACTTTTTGCACTTATCTCTTACAAACCCACTAGCTTGCACATGCTTCCTGACAACTTCTACTTACTTTCACTGACATTGATCAACTCAATAATTCACATAAACAACTAAAAACATAAAACTTATAAAAGTTGTATGATTCTAGTCGATCTATGGAACAAAGAACAAACCAAGTTTAAAGTGAAGAACAAGTAAAATTCACAGCTACTTCGCTAGAACACCAAACAAACACAACCTTTGATCTTTATTTTGTGTACGATTTCAAGATAAACACCAAAAGGGTCATGTTTTTATGAAACAAAAACGCAACATTTGGGTTCATTTAAACATAAATCGAACACAAAAACATCCATAGCTGCTACTGATGAACAGTAACGAGTTAGAACACACCCAAAAATCACATATTTACCTTAAACACACCACGATTCGCCCCCGGTTAGCTCTTGATACCAATTGTAATGACCCAAGAATTGGCTTTTAAGACCTTCTGGAGGTCGAGGTTGACCAAAATATAAGAGATTCATGTTTATTTTAGTGAGAAGTTAGAGAGAAGGAGGAGTGTTAAACTTTGATATTATTCTTGTGTTGAAAGTTTACACAGCCACACCCTTCAAGTGATAACTTGAAGGGTATTTATATGCCTAAAAAGACAACTATGACAATATTACATTAATAGTCCTTCCACTATATGCAATCTAGATGTCTACATCCAATTCACGTAAATATCGTCCAGCTTCATTTCTAACAACTCCTTTAGTATACATTTTTTTTCTTCTTATTTACACTTTTTAAATGCACACTACAAAAAAAGTAGTCATTTTGTGAAGAAAAAAAAAAAGTTTCGGAAAAAATGTCACTAAATCCTTTGGGTGTTTATCCTTCATTTAAAAAGTGTAAATAAAAAAATAAAAGTGAAAGTAGGTAAATCTATAACAACAAACATTTTACAAAACAATATATACATAATGATATGTCATTTAATTAGTAGCATTATCTTTTTTTCTTTTCTATTCTCTTTTTAATATACGTGACAGATCTTTGACTTTCAAAACAAATAATTATCAAAAAAAGTATAATTAAACTTACAATTGTGACCTTTTGCCTATACTTTTACAAAAGTATCATTACTATCCCTAATGCTGTTCTTTAGTTGGGTAAGTTATAATTTGTTTCTTATATTTATGACTTTGTGCAAGTACGTTTGATTTTAGTTGTATTTTATTGCTAACTAGACAAGTGCATCTGACATAAAAGGATTCGAATAGTTACAAGTTGACTATGCAAACAATGGTATTGCTTGATTATACATGAAAATGCAAGACTATATTAGGTAATCATCAAACTAGCTTTTTATGATGGAAAATAGTAAATCACTAGTTTTTGTATCAAGTTTCTAACTAACTTTGTAGTACTTTACGCTAACATAACCAATAAATAAGGTAAGTGAATTGTGTTTCTAATGGAGAACATCTAGGAAGTGATAAGTGATCACATCTATTTTTATCCAGACAATATATATCTAAGGGTTTTGATAAACATAGTCCGGGGTTAAGTTTAATAAACAAACATAGGCATAACTAGTGATATATAAGTCGGTTAAGAGGCTAAATGCAGAACTAGAGAGTTATTATTAAAGATACAAACAGTTATTGCTAGTCTGAATACTTCAACCTTTAAAGCTAACCCAACGTGTGATGTGTCATGAGGTGCGTTTGATGAAAATACCACTATAAATGAGCAGTAAACAGTAAAGTGAGCAATAGCAGTTCTTTTCTATTAGAACATTTGGTAACGTAGTTGTAAGTGTACTCATAATATGTAAAACAACTCTTAAATGCTACTTCACGGACTGTTGTAAAATGAGCATTCCGAGAAAACTAAATAAAGCTATTTGCTGCTTGTCAAACGAACATTATAGATCACAACAGTCAAGTCAACACTCACCGTTCCTAAATACTCCTAAGTGGTCCGCGCCAAACACACCCATAGTTTGATTTGCTAAAAAAAGTCAATCAAATAAGTTTCAAAAAAAAAAAGTTTAGTTCCTAAAATGAATAGCTTTCAATATAGAATGTCTCTTTTAAACAAGAAAAGAAAATACAAGGACTAAATCAGCCATTTCATTAAAGTAGAGTGACTTGCCAATACAATAACCCATTTTGCTCACTATATAAAAGTAACAAAAACACAACCCTACTCATAAACATTTCCCATGGCTGCCGAGGTATGTTTATCGTACAGTCTTTTGTACTATGTTTTTATTAAGAGATTGCTGATAACCCTTAAAATGATTGTAATTAGGGGTGGCAATTTCTGACCAGACACGAAAGTCGACCTGAAACCAATACGAAAATTAACAGGTTCGAGTTGAGCTAAATAGATTTCGGGTCAGGTTTGAGTGAGAGGTCAGGTTCGTGTTGAGAATAAAATAAACGGGTCGATCAGCCAACCCGTTTAAGTTTTTTTTTTTCTTAAATTAAAAATAATTTATATTTAATTATACGGGTTAGATGGGTTCAAAGGGTCGACCCGCTAACCCGTTTAACTCGTGTAATGTGCTAACTTTTGTATATAAAACGGGTTAAATGGGTCAACACAAAACCCGTTTAAAATATTCAACCCGTGTAACCTATTTAACCCGTCAACCCAAGTATATATACGGGTTAAATGGGTCAGGTTCATGTTACGTGTAAACATGTTAGGTTTGACGTAGCTGACCCGATGATTTAAATGGGTCAGGTTCAGGTTGGGGTTTTCTGACCCGCCAACCTGACAACCCGAATCCGACCCGAATTGCCACCCCTAATTGTGATAACCCTTTGTTTATTTATTATTTTTTTTTTTATAATTGTGTTTTTATTATAAACCAATGAAACCAAAAAGCACTATAGAAAATATAAAGTTTGGCTGAGTTGGTACCCACTTCCAAACAACTCATGGGGTCACTATAGAGATTTGGTGGGTAAATGGTCAAAGGTTCGAGTCTCTGTTTGTGCTCACTCCAGTTGGTGCCCCACAGGAGAGTTGTCTATTCCTTGTGGGGTGGACAATGGCCGGTGCCAAAAGACACCCGAGGGTCGGGGTGTTCCCGCCAATTTACACTTTTGGTGGGTTAACCTTATGGGTAAGGTGGCTTGGGGGGGGGGGGGGCATAACTACTCCCTTTTATTAAAGATTTCAAAATCTATAGTAAGCATGTTTTTTGTTTTTGTTTTTTTATGTTTTGACATCATCAGGTTACAGTGATATGTATGGACACATCAAGCTGGATGGTTGACAACAAGTCACCTAGGTTCTTGGCTCAAGCTGATGCTATTCAGCTTTATTGTAAAGAAAAACTCGACGTATGTAATTTAACATTTACTTTCTCTTATGCACATTTTTTTTTGGCAAATGTCACAATTTTGATTTAATGTGTGTTTGTTTAAGCTTATGAGCCCATTTTTGTCGTTTATTTTTAAGTTTATGGCCTTATATGAGATTGTTATGATATACTAAATGAAACATAAGCTGAAGTCGAATAAACTGAGGGAGTGTTTGTTTAAGCTTATTTGGCCTGCTTATGGGCTTATTAAACTTTTGAAAAGCTCCTAAGCTCTAAATTTTGGCTTATATAATTTGTGTTGATTAACGGGGGTGTTTGTTTAAGCATATTTGGCCTGCTTATGAGCCTATTTTTATGGTTTATTTTGAAGTTTATGGGCTTATTAAAGCTTGTTATGATATAATACTAATAAATTTATACATGCTCATAAGTTAATAACCCAAAAGTAAGCTTAGGGGTGTTTGTTTTAGCTTATTTATGAAGCTTTGAGCAGATTTTTAGCCGATTCAGGCTTATTTTGAGACTTAGTGGTCTTATATAAGTTTAATATATCATGATAAGCTTATATTAGCCTATAAGTCTCAAAATAAGCCGAAAAAATTAGGGTTATAAAATATAAGCCGAAATCAAATAAGCTAATAAGCCCACAAATAAGCTTAAACAAACATCCCAAATCCATTGAATTCGTTTTGTCTTTGTTTAAGAGGGCAATGTTTTATAACCCGGGTTGACCCGGCCGGTTGAACCGGGAACCGGGCCGGATATGACTGTTGTTTGCTTGTTTATGAACCCATGTTTTTTTTTGTTGACCCAGGTCGACCCATTTTGCTAAATCCAGCTGGGTCATACCTTTCGTTTTTTTTAAAGTTTGGGACATGCAGTTTTGTTGGAAAGCATGGGTTTGGTATTGAATTTCTAATGTTTTATAGCTGTTTGGACATGTTTAAATGCTGTTTAAGAGCAATTTAGAGCTTTTTTAGGGGTGTTTTTGGAGCTGATTAAGGGTTATTTGGATAGGTTTAAAAGCTTTTTGTAGATGTAGGAATTGAATTTTCATGTTTGAAAGCTATCATATTTTGCATAAAACTGGTTCCACATGACGGTTCAACCGGTGACTTGGCCTGGTCGACCCAAAAACCGGTTTCTAAAACATGGTAACTTTCTGTTTTTGTTTCTTGCGGTATAATAATAACAGAGTGCTCTATTAGTGACTACGCAAATGGTTAAAATGTTAACATCGATTGATTTGATATATGTACTAAATTGCAGAGACACATAAAAAATCATGATTTTGAGCCATTGATTAATCATTTTTTCTTGTGTGTTTGGTTCATAGCTAAATTCATAACTTGATAATTAGTGGACCCGTAACACGTAAGCAGTCCAACCAGTCAAAAGGGTTCTTTTGGCGGATGAAAATATTGAGTGGCTTTATTGACAAATTTTATTTTGTAATGGTTTTTGTGACATTTTCCCGTTCTTTTATGTTGTTGATGTCTTAGGGATTTATTTTTGTTACAGTTTCATCCAGAGAATTGTGTCGGCATATTGGCAATGGGACACTACGTTCATAATTTGGTTGAACCTACTAGAGATCTTCGAAAGATCATGTCTAGAATTCATGGTTTGCTTCTTTAATCAATTATGGGCCAGGCTATATATGTTGCGAATATTTGTATGAAGTATGCATAATTAATTATCAAGTTTCTTTGTTGCTCAGATACAGGAATAGACACTGATCATATGCGCATATTAGATGCACTCAAGAGTGCTGATCAGTTTCTTGGAAACAAAATGCTGTATAAAAGGATTGTCGTGTTTGCTGGAGGGTATGTCTGTTTATGCAACGTTTTAATTATACGCATGTTTACTCCATAAAAATATTTATATGGTTGTGTGTGTTTCTTGGCTTTCAGTCCGGTTTATTGGTTTAAGCATGATTTGAGAGAAATTGGACTGAAGTTAAAAGAGAAGGGTGTAGCTGTTGATGTTGTCAACTTCGGTGACAAGGACGGACCTAGGGCCGGAGTGTGTTTGGATTGGCGTGATGTGTTTAAAGATAACAGAATCCCGGGAGAAAGTAAGAAGGCAAGTCTTGAGGCGTTGGTTACTGCTGCGAATGATAATGACAACAGTCACATTCTTCATGTCCCAGAAGATGAGTTTTCTCTGCGTGACCACTTATCAAGGTTCATAATATGCTGGTTTGCTTAATCAGACTCGTATTTGTTACATGCTTAATCAGATGACTCGTATTGTATATATTTACTATCAGGTCTCCAATCCTCTCACGGACACGGTGGGAGTGGTGTTGCAGCAGCAGCTCAGAGTCTATCATAGCAAGGCAAAAGGCACAAATTGACGCATTAACTCAAGAGAATGAGAAGCTGAAACGAGAGTTGGAATTTTTCCGTACTGAATCTTTGAAGTTTGTGCGCAAGGTACAAAACCATGGTGCTCGAAATTGGTGATATTTGTGGCTGCTGAAGTGTTGTTGATTGTCCAGAACATCTAAATTTCTAAAATTGACTCTGGTTGATTATATGACTTTGTGCGAGTATGTTTGATTTGAGTATCTGAGATGAAAGGATCGAATAGCTACAAGCAGTTGTCAATGCAAACAATGGAATACGAGTATGCAACAGTATCTGGTTGATTATATTTTCTTTGGGCTTGCTATTAGTGAGACTTTTTTTGATGCCACACAGCGCCATTTCAATGGTTGTCAAGGTTCTAACCGGTAAGCTCCAACCAAGGGGGTACTGTCTTTTAGATTCAGATTGACACAAATTCATTCTCGTTATGAATTGCCATGTCACTGGGTAGGGGTTCATTCATACACTTCGTCTTGACTATCCTGATACAAAAATTTGCAAGGAGTCTCGTGTTTTGCTCTGCAGCACGCTACTGCTGTAACGAACATGATGCTGAAATCAAGAACGTAATTCTTCACATCATGGATCAACTTTCTAAATTTACGTCCCCCGATTGGCAAGCCATCCAGGGGCTATTTTATTTATTTATTTATTTATTTTTCCATTTTACCAGCAAAAGAGGTATTATGTCTGTTCACGAATTTTACTCATAACTCAGTTCCCACATTTTCTTGTTCGAGTAGTGGCTAATCTAATTTTACTCTTTTCTCAGTTCCCACTTTTGCACGTTCGAGCAGTGGCTAATATTAGTAGGAGTGTTAGTACTGGTTGAGTTGACTCGACACGAACCCGATAAGGCTTATAGGGTCGGGTTTAATTGACCCGAACCCAATAACCCGATAACCCAAAAAACTTTTCAATGCGTTCTTTTAGTAATTATTTTAGCATCCATAAACACGAAAAATATAGCTTATATTGTTTTTTAGTCTTAATATATAATATTGATATAGTTAATACATCAACCTCTCATTAAGTTTATTATAGGAATCAAAGTGCAAAACGAATATCATAGCCACATACGACCCTACACATCATTGACTAAGGGCATAGTCTATCACCTTTTGTATACATTCTATCTTTCTAGTCTTTGCAAGACTAACGAGGGATGTCAGTTATTGCTGACCCGGACTTTTCATAATAATATATAAACGAGGAAAAAACGTTCCCGCCGCGTTGCGGCGGGGCGGTAAAATAGTTGTTGGTACAAATTGTATCAGACAAAAAAAGCCTATCTTTACAACGAATAGCAAACATATCATTTTTAAAACACATAATTCAACTATTACAACCATATGAAACTAAATGCTACGACTTTTCCTACTTCCAAATTCAACGCATGGGAGCAGAAAATAAATGAAATGATTGTTATACATACATGGCATGAGCAAAAAAATTCGTTAGTATAAATTGCATTATAGAACTAAATATTATACATACATAACATGAGCATAAAATCTCAAGAGTGTATCTTACACTATACTTTACGTATCGATGTTCCCGTAACACATATAGCTATAACCCAGCAACTCCTATTGACACAAAACCAATGTGGGAAAAATACGGTGTAACCGAAACTCTACCCATGACACGCCCTTTTTTTCAAGTAATGACAGCCCACAATCAATATATGTGGGAAGCAAAACTACAGAAATTCAACAACAATGGTGTTACCTTAACGTTGTTGACACACACAATCTCGAACCGGGTATGTATATATCGACTGTTTTGGTTTTCGTTCCTTGATTTTCCCTAACCTGTTCCATTGACCTGCCGCGACTGAGTTTTGGAACCCGCCCATTTCAGCATCTAAACGTAGCAGCATCTGCACCCTATTCAGCACCGAAATTCACCCTTTTGAGGGTTGATTTCATCGCCCAGACCAGCTCATTACCGCCGCCAAAAGCACACCCATTTTTGTGTCCCAAATTCATCCATTTCATCTTCTAAACCCGCCTATTTCATCCCCTAAACCCATGTGTTTTAGCCTCCATTCCAGGAGCAACACGCAATGGTTTAAGCCTCAGTTTCATCACCTTAAAGTACCTCATTTCAGCCCCTACTTCAGACCCCGTTCGAACAAAACGTATGGAATCCTATACTCCTGACGCACGACCATACGCAGCTGCAACCGCATCCTGATCACTTTTCACCAGTTTTTCTCACTCAACCCACCGATTCAATTTTCATTCGGTCTTCCTTTATTCTTAATACTATGTTGGAAAACCTGAAACACAACAAAAACATATACAGATATAAGTATATGATATGGTTTTTCACACAACTAAAGTAAACTTCATTGATACCATAAAACTTATCAAAAGAATGCATAATCGTAAGACCAACAACTTCAGAATAACAAATTTTAAATCTAGGTCTGATATAAATAACAATGGGATAAATATCAAGGATACAGGAAAACAGAAAACGTGTTCAAATCGATATAGTCAAAACTTGAATACACTTCAGCTACTAAGTCAACTTTTTTACTAATGACATGGTCAGATCACCTTATACCAGAACTATTAGAATTTAGCTACCATAAGATTTAAGTTTTTGAAAAGTTTGATGCTTGCTTTTAATCTAAAAATAGCTCATTGCTCAAAATAAAAAGCATTTTAATGTTTCTCCCCTATTATATTCCAATTAGCGCTAATGGTAATGATGTGTACCTTATCTCTTGGAACCGAATTGAAATCCCCAACAATAGTAGCAAAAGCGCCAAGACTATTGTAACCCAAACGGAAATATGGATTCCCAGCTTCTGCTCCCATGTACAGTGCAAGCAAGAAGCCCTCGTTGTCAATCCTCTGAGGCAAACACTCAAGAATTCGAGGAATCAGAAGCACGTGTCGATATTCAATTGGACTGACCTGTTGATATAAACAAAAAAATATTATTAACATACTTAATCGGCAGGTTGCTCATACGCACGACTGTGAGAATAAACATCAAGGTAACTGACATTGATGGCAACAATGCTAGAGGAATTTTCTACGTCAATAGGAGCGCTTGGATAGAACTTGACTTCACCATCGTCACTTGATTCAAACTGGAAGTGGATCTCTTCTTGTCCAACTTTCGTAAAGTTGAATTTACTCCCATCAAACGGCTGGAGAACTTTATCCACGTGAAATTCTGTGGGACGCTTCTTAAGGTGACGACCCTCGTTTAGTTGAGCAACAAACCCATAATCCCCTGGAATCACCTTTTCAGTCATATATATAGTTGTTTAAGTAACAGCTAATATGCAACACGTATAGTCTTTTCAATAAATCGAATACCAGGAAATTGATGTTTTACCTTAGTTTCACAGGCAGTAACATCATAGCGAAAAAGCCCTCTCTCAACACGAACCTCCCACTGTATAAAATATTTAACAATATAAGCTTGAATCGATAATCAAAATTCTATCAATTTAAAGCATTAGGTATAGAAATTCGCTCATTACCGTTCCAAGGAGGAGGGATTCCAAGAAAGCAAAAGGAGGGTCCTTTTTGTCACCAGATTCAATGTTTTTTGTGGAAAACTAGAAGGGGGGGGGGTTGAATAGTTTTACGTCTTTCTAATTTATTATAAAAACTTTGTTTCCTTTTAAAAACTTGGATTCTAGTTTATATGAAAAAAATAATTCTTGAACAATATTATTAATTATATGCGCATCCTTTTAGATTTGTTATAAAAGTTTAGTTTTTATGAATGGAGTTTTACATTGATCTTTATGTGAAATCAACTTCTAAATAATACTAACAATTATATATGCCTATATGTATGAAAGTAATAACGATATAAATAAAGAAGTAAGTAAGAGATGAAAAGATCAAACCGAGACACGAGGGATTTATAGTGGTTCGGCTACAAGGACACCTTCCTTGCCCTACTCCACTCCCCGAGCACCTAGCTCGAGAGTTTTCTTCACTACTTCAACAAGCTCCCTTATGGCGGAGAAAAACCTTACACGCTTTCACTTACACCGGTTTAACGACACAAAGCTAAATGTCGAGTTCTAATCGTAGCTAGAACCAATCTCACAACTTCAATCAAAACACGACTACTTCACGACTTCCAACTTCTTCTCAACACTTCACGACTTCTATTTCTTCACTACTTCACGACTTCTATTTCTTCGCTTCTTCACGACTTCTACTTCTTCACTATTTCACGCCTTGTATTTCTTCACTACTTCATGACTTCTAATTCTTCACTATTTCATGACTTCTTCACGACGGATTCACAACTTCTTCACACCGCAACTACTTCACAACTTCACGATACTTCTACATTACTTCTTTACAACACAACTACTTACACACCTTCTTCACTACTTACCCACCTTCATTACTTACACACTTTCACTACTTACACACTACACTAATCTACTCACTTATGTCCACCTCTAATATCCACACCTTATACACAAATGAATGAATGAATTACAAAGTTTAATAAACTAACAACTTAGGTAACAAGATGATACTAAGTTGTAATACTTCTAGTCTTGATTGATAGAAGTATTCTTCTTTTTGCACTTGGATGATTGAAGCTTAAATCACATTGAAACAAGAGCTTAAAATGATATGATCAAAGGATTTTGAAAGAGCTTAAGATTATAGGCAAAGCTGGGGAGCTGAGGAGCGTGGCTGGTCCCCTTAATTAGGGGGCCGGTCCCCTTAATTATTAAGGGGGCTGCTTGCCAAATTAAGGGGGCCGCCCAATGTATCCGTTGTCCAGCTTTGTCTTTTTGTGGAGAATGTTTTTTTGGAACATTTTTGCCATTTTTTGTTGAAAATTTGAATTTATATATTTATAATAGATTAAACATATTTATTTAATACCAAAAATGATTTTCTAAAAGATATAAAATGTTTGTAACATTTTATAAAAAATCTAGTGATTAAGAAAATGTTCCTTTGATCATATAATGCATTAGTCATTTGTTTATTCATACCTTAAGTGATTAAGTTGTAGAAATGAATATTTACAACTAAATACTTGTTTACGTCATAATCTTTCGTTTAATGATTTTACATTTTGTGATTATCAAAACGTAGAGATATCGAAAGATGTTAATAACGTTTTTAGGCATAATTTATATCAACAATCTCCCCCTTTTTGATGATTACAAATTCTAAACTCATTAAATTAAAAATTAATTTTTAGACAAGTATTTAGTGAGTTTATATCTACTTCTCCCCCTTTTTGTAGAATCAAAAAGGTTATGCCGACAAGTTTTAGTTACGAAATTTGTCGGAACGAGAACTCCCCCTTGATGTGTGCTCCTCCTCGTTGAGGGCATCAAGGAATCGAGATATGGAATACTTGCAAGAAAAATATTATAAGCACAAGCATATATGTATCATAATATGAAATATAAGAGCAACAAACATAGCAATCAAATATTAAGGACATGAAAAAAAACATACATTAATTCAAAGTGATTATGTGAAAAACATAATCATTGATATAACATTTATTATGCTTAGAGCATACAATAAGTAGAAATTTCTAATTTGCCAAAGAGAGCCATCGGACTTGCTTGCAACATAAGAACTTGAGCTATTTTGTTTGAGAAACAAGAAACATAAGCATATAGTATGCTTGGATGGTTGATGGTGGAGTGTTTGGAATGGAGGTGGTTGAGTGAGGGTAAGAATGTTGGATCAATGGAGGTATGTTTTTGGGTGTATAGGTGGTGGAGAGTTAGGTGGTGGAGAGATATGAGATGGAGAGTTTGGAGCGGAACATGTTGATTGAGGGTTTTGATGTTGTTCAAGTGAGGGTGTTGGATGAGATCTAGTGAGAAGATACTCAATCCAAGTGAAGTGCTCATTCAATGCAATGGTTTGTTTTTGGAGAAAGATGCAACAAGGACAATTGTTGACATGTTTCTCAACTTGATTCAAGTTGTGGGGTGATGAGGGAGAGCTAGATAGAGGTTGATCTAAGTTGCGTTGAGCAAGGTGTAGAGAAAGAAGAGCACTAAGCTCATGGGCTTCCTTGAGTTCTTCAATGAAATTCAAGTGTTCGGAGGAAGGTGATGATGGTGGAGTGTGGTTGTTATTTGGGATGGATGTCTGGACATGCAACAAAGGAGTAGCATGTGAGTTGGTAGGAGGTGGTGGTGATACTCTTGGTGGCAGAGACATTTGTGAGCTTGGGTATTCATGAGTGGATGAGGATGGAGATATGGAAGAAGAGGATATTCCAAGAGTGGTGAGTGTTTTGGATGGTGCATTGGTAGGTTGAATAAGATGTGAGGTGTTGTGAATGAGATTGTGATTATTGTTTCGGGATTGATCATGCTCTTCATATGAATCATATGGATGAGATGAAGGTGTATTTTTGGGAGAAAGGATGGATGATTGTTTATGTTTGTGAAAGGGTTCATTAGGGTGAGCATGAGGCTTAGGTGTTTGTTGATTTGGAACAACATCATTTGTTGAGTTGAAGTTATGACAAGTGTCAAGCTTTCTTCTCCAAACGGGCCTTACGGAGATTTTAGCAACTCTTGAAGGCTTGGATCTTGGGTTGTTAGGAGATGACATGTTTGGATGGATGGGCATTAATGATGGAGAAGGGTATTTATAGTGTAAGAATGATGTGTTTGAGGAAGATAAATTTTGGTGGGTGGTTTAGGACAAAATATGTTTGTGAATTTTGGGAAGTGTAGGATGAAATGGGGCTAAAAAGTGAAAAAGAAAACAGTGACCCCGGCCATCAGATGGCCGGTCCCCTTAAATAAGGGCCGGTCCCCTTAAATATTAAGGGGGTCACCTAATGAATTAAGGGGGCTGCCCATCTGTTGATTCCCAGGTTACCAGAAATGGGTTTTTACCAGAAATAGTTTCAAGCAAGTCCAACTCTTTGAGGCAATTTAGCATTTAATAACTTATGTATGCAAAGCATATTTATTAAAGACATTAAGCATTTTTATCTAGAATGCAAACTACTCATTAAGCAAGTAATATATATATATATATATATATATATATATATATATATATATATATATATATATATATATATGGACAAGAAAATAATACATAACACCAAGTAATTCATAATATCATTTTTAGGAAGATTAATAGGCTAGTTAATTAATCCTAATGAGTGTCCATGTGCAAAGGAATGGGGAGTTGTGATAGCATGGAATTCTAGACTTGTACCAAGCGATATCTTAATGGGTAAACCATGATTTTTCAGACTCGATTTAGTTCACTTATAAATGTCATATACACAAATATAGATGACAGATATGAGATCACCATGCATGATTTAAATAAGCGTTTTTAGCATTATTCAACAATGTTTGAGAGTAGGTTTTTATGTGGATGTGAAAACTGTTTTAATGAAATAGATATGGTTTGTTTTTATGAGGAAAGAAATTTTTTTTCAAATCTTTGGCTTTGATAAACACATAATTATGGATAAAAATTTGGAAGAAAGGTGGGATGGTAAAACACGACACACTTCTTTTCCCTTTATCACACAAACATACGACACAATGATGACAATCACAATATCGTATAGAACAATAAGAGTAGTATGTATGGATCGTATGGAATAAATGATAGTCGAATGATTATAACTTTGGAGAAGAAATAATACAAAGACTATATGAACACACACACACACTCTCTTTACAATGAACTATGAGGCATCACTTGAGAATAAGAGAGAGAGTGTGTGTTTTATATCGACACAGCCAAACCAAAGGGCTTTAGTGGGCTTTTACTTGGACTTTGTGTGGGCTAGTGTAGGTACTACACATATACATTAAATCTTACAAACAAATCTAATACCACTAGCCCACTAAACATACTACATATTACACATGACACGTAAGTTCCTTTTAGCAAATGACCATCACTTCACAATTAATAAATTAATTGCTAACAATCTCCCCCAAAGGGATGGTCATTTCAATGATGCTCCCGTGATTGGTCTTTTGCTTTCAATGTCATGAACTTTGTGTGTCGATGTATAATAGTCTTCATTTAATGTTCCTTCATGCACTGTGATCTTTAAAGAATCATCTTTTGGTTGTTCTTACCTTGATCTACTTCTTCTGTCTGGATGCGTCGTCGTTGTAGATGATGATGGTGAGTGGACTTTCGTCGGTACCTGCATAAGACAGTTAGCAATAAATCGTCCAGCGCTTATAGGTTCAAATTTCGAGATAGTTATTAGGATAGTGTGAAAACTTTCTCTAATCTTAACCAAGGCCGTTGAGAGCCTCTGAAGTATACCGGAGTATCACTTCAAGACTGTAGACCGTTTGAAGCGAATAACCATCATGACATAAGGAAAGATCCTTAGATCTCGTTAAGACTCATACAACTTGTATCCTTTTGATGAACACAAGTGTATTGCATAGGAAGTGTTCCTAAGAGATCTTTGATGAATCTCATGTCTCTAGACTCTATAATGTGCGTTTTGTATTTAGTCGTCGGAGGCATAGAGCAGAGTGCCACCTTTTCAATATCAGCTCATCTCGGAGTGAGAGGCCGATAGATTATGCAGTGATCTCCGTAAGAAATGAAACAAATATCTTTTAAGAGATATCTGAGTGGCTAGGAGGGGTGGTGCAGCGCGTCACTGGGTCCATGACGTTTTGTCTTCAATATCAGTATCACCTTAGTGAATACCAATGGCAGATGTATTGACCCGGTTTCTGCCCTAAGTTTTCATGGAGGGCTATTTCTTTTCACCCTTACATTCAAATTTTCTTTTTAATTCTTCAACCCCTTCTTTCCCTTTCTCATTTACTCCTTTTTTCAATCTTACCTAAGGACTTCTAATTCTAATCTATTGGAATTGTCCTTGGGTAGATCCCTCCGGTTCTGGCGGATCATTGGACATAACCTAACCATAATCACCTTATTACTCCATGATTATCCTAGATTGTCAGTCATATGCCATTAAACCTTTTTTATGAAAATCTCTCAAAGTGTTCATGAATAAGCACATTTAGTTAACACATTGAGAGTTTTGCATTTTTGAAATACTCCCCCTTCACATGTGCTCATGCATTTTTGAAGTAAACTGCACATGTTGGGTAGAGTACGCACATTTTGAAATGATCGATTTTCAATGAGCATGACCTTCGCGAGACACGCTTACATCACTAGTTAGACTAGCTTGAAATTATTAACTGTCCCAGTCATATTCAAAGATCATCTCTCGAATTGGTACATTCTACTCAGACAAGTCCTTTGTGAGACATGCTTACATCACTGGAGAACCAGCTTGAAATTATTACCCGTCCCGGACATGTCTTTTCCATAACGGACATTTAGTTTCGTCAATTCGAGGGTTCATCCTGAGTCATTCGTAGAGCTCGTTTGAGATTCAAACCACAAAACTTTTTGATCACATTTTAATCACGTCCTCTCCCCTTTATACCTAATTACCACTAACCCCCCCGTCAAAAATGGCATGAAGTGATATTTTTGAAAACAGTTGATTAAAATGAAACGTTTTGGAGAGATGGACAGATTTTAGCATGAAATCGGAACATTTTTCTTTTTGAACTTTGAACTCCCCCTTAAACAAAGCATATGTTTAAAAGCATTTAGGGGTCATAGAGGGAGTTGTCTTGAGCACAAAATTTATAGAAAGATTTTGAGAAATCCTTTTGAAACAATCTTGATTCAGTGCTCATGGTTTTTGCTTTATGCCATTAACATTGCGAGTCCTGATCGGAAATAATCAGAAGTCATCAATGTAGCCCGGGTTTCGTACTGAAATATACGAAAGCCGTCTGATTAGAATGTGAGAAACGACATGTTTTAGTAAAAGTTTAAATGAACTCTCGCTCAAGCATCTGTACATGCCCGTATCATTGTTGAATGACATTTCTAGATACGTACAGAATATCGATTATACGAGAGACATGTCGTGAGAAGATTATTTTTGGATTTTTGTATTTTATATATATTTTTTTGTCTTTTTGAAAGTTTTATATTTTTATATTTTGTTTTTTGAAAAATATTTACATGCGAAGCCTGTTGATATAAATCAAGAAGATTCGAGAAGACTTTCTAACTCTTCGGGAGTTAGGCTTCGCATTCCAATTCGACGAACTAAGTTTTCAAACCGCTCTTTTGGGAGGGCTTTAGTAAATAGATCGGCGAGTTGGTATTCAGTCTTCACGAAAAATAATTCAACAGTACCCTCTTCGAAGTGTTCCTTTATGAAGTGGTAGCGGACTCTAATATGCTTGGTCTTGGAGTGTTGCACTGGATTGCACGAGATGGCTATGGCACTTTTCGAGTCACAATAAAAAGGTATGCGGTCGAAAGAGAAACCATAATCCGTGAGTTGTGTCCTCATCCCTAGAACTTGGGCACAACATGCAGATAGAGACACATACTCGGCTTCTGTTGTTGATAGAGCAGTGCAGTCTTGTTTCCTTGATGACCAGCCTACTAGCTTTTCTCCAAAAAATTGTGCTCCGCCTGATGTGCTTTTTGCTGTAACTTGGCAACCGGCATGGTCTGCATCTGAAAATGCTATTAGTGTAAACTCCGAATCCTTTGGATACCAAAGTCCCATGTTAATGGTTCTTCGTAGGTACCAAAAGATCCGTTTAACCTCTTGGAGGTGAAGTTCAATAGGCCTAGCCTGAAACCGTGCGAGTAAACAAACAGCAAAATGTATTTCTGGTCGACTAGCAGTTAAGTACATGAGAGACCCAATCATGCTCCGATATTTCTTCGGATCCATGGGTTTCCCATATAAGTCAGCGCATATTTTGGGTAAAGTGACCATTGGAGTACCAAAGAAGTCACAATTTTCCATTCCATGCTTTTTCAAAATCTCAATTGTATATTTAGCCTGATTAAGAAAAATACCACGTGGGGATTGATGAATTTGTAAACCCAGAAAGAATTTTAATTCACCCATCATGGACATTTCAAATTTGCGTTTTATGAGATTTTCAAAATGTTTTGAATGTTGCGGATTAGTGGACCCAAATATTATGTCGTCCACATAAATCTGAACAATCAAAATGTCATTTTTGTATTTTCTTGTAAACAGGGTCGGGTCAATTGTTCCTTTGGTGAAATTATTCTGAATTAGGAAAGATGATAATTCGTCATACCACGCCCGTGGGGCTTGTTTCAAACCATAGATTGCTTTCTTTAGCTTGTAGACGTATTCTGGATGATCTTTGTCAACGAAACCGTCTGGCTAACTCACGTACACTTATTAGAATTTATGTTGTTGTCCTGAGATTTTGTTGTAGCATTCCTAGACTCATTTGGATTATCCTTGCTACTTTTATCTATCGCCCTATATGTTTTAGATGTAGAGGCAGATGCAGTAGTGGGACTAATCCTATAAAGGCCAGGTGCTATTACATTTGATGTTTGGACAACAGCTTTCTCTTTTCCTTTCTTATTAGGCAAGGGGTGGATGGTGCAATACCCTTAGATTCCTCACCCTGTCCTTTTTGACATGGAAGCTGAGACTTCAAAAGATTAATTTGATCTTGCATGTTTTTGTAAGAGCGCTCATACGACAATTTGTCATACTTGCATTCTTCCTTTTTCTTATCAAGTTGTTTAAAATATGTAACATTTTGTTTTTCACTCTTGGCAAATGCTTTTTCATACTTTTCAACAATTTGAGAAGTCTCAGCTCGAATTCGTTCATCATCCTCAACAGAATATGTTTGGTAAATAATAGACATGATATCGGTCGACAGAGCTTCGAATAAGAGATTGTCATTGTGTTGTTCCAAAACCTTTATTTGTTCCAAGTATTCATTGGCTTCCTTCACTAAGGATTTGTGGTCATTCTGCTGACTCTTTCAAAAGATTATGTTCCACATTTTGAACAACCGCATAGATTGCAGCAATATGTGGATTAATGTCCTTTTCAAAAATCTTTTTCAGTTCAGATTGAAAACTTGAAAACCATTCAGTGTGTTGACTGTTTGTTTTGGATGCCACAATACTTTGAAGTGTTTCAATTCTCTGTTTAAGATCAATCAAATATAGCCTAGCTGTACTTGAGCTACAAGTGTTTTTAGATGCCATTTGTTCGATGTTAGGCAGATGTTTTGAAACAACTTTTCGTTTTGCGACAACCACCGGTTTTTTGAAAAACAATGGTGACTCTTTTTGAACAAGATGAACGCCATAGTCTATGTTAAGCTTGTTATAATCAATTGGTCTGATATATGGGTTCTTCTAGCTCATTTTAACACGACTCTCTTCGGCGAGCTTAATCGTTTCATAAGAATCCCGAACTTCGGGAGGGTCATGATTATCATTTAACACACTACCATTATATAACACATTCTGAGCTTTCTGAGCTTTCTTGAGATAATAAGGGTTTTCACAACCGATAGCCATTTTCTTCATTGTATGTAAAATCAGGTTTGGATCGTTTATTAGTATATTAGCTGTTTGTGCCGACTGACCCGTTTTTACAAGCAATTCATCCAACTTTTTAATGCGTACTTGTTTATCAAGAACTTCATCAAGAAGTTCATTTTCACGTTTTGAAAACTTTACATGCAACTCTTTCTTCTCTTTTTCAAGATCAGAGCAAGTTGCTTTTTGTTTAGAAAGTTGGTTGGTTAATTCAGAAATTCCCTTGTTTAAAGATTTGATTTGCATGTTCAAATTAACATCTAGAGTGCCAAATTTGATTTGCAAATGTTTTTCTCTTAACTCATAATCTCTTAAACTAACCTCAAGTTCTGACTGTCGTTTGTTATGAAAATCAAAAGCTCTTGCATTAACCTTATAACTCTCAAGCTCAGTGGTCAATTTAGCATTCGCGGCCTTAACATCGCGATTGATCTTTTTGACTTTTTCTATTTCAATACTACAATTTTGCAATAATGATTCAAATAAAGCACGTGTATCCTCAGCATTCTCAGTATGCTGTGACTCGAAGCCTCCATTAGGATCCATGTCTGGAGTTACCAGGTTAGTATTGCTACAACTTGGTTCGTCCATGTATGTATCGTAAGTGAGATTAGGAGTCGCAGGATGCTGTTCATTTTGAGGTGAAATATCAAACATTTCATTATTGTGACATGTAGCATATGGTTGTACCTCAGAAACCGCATTGGTGTCATAAGCAGGAGGTGCTTCAGAATTCGTGTGGACTTAGCCTCCTGGAGATTTGCCATGAAAATGCAGTTTGCATCGATGTCCTCAAGGTCTTCTGTATCATCCATAATAGCCATGAAGTCATTCTCTTCTGCACTTAACTGTAACCTAGTTGTTTCCTTGTTTGCCAACATTAGTGCTTTCTGCAGATAAGCTGGATCTCTCTTTTTCGGCTTGTCTAGAAAGTTCCTAGCCATGTGACCAACACCCTGACAGTTGAAGCACTTCATCAAATTGCCCTGATTCATATTCCCAGCTCCCTGAGCACCAACATTCCCAAACTGATTCCCAGCATTCTGACCCCTTTGATTACCAACAACTGTACCCATCTGATTCCCTGCATACTGACCCATCTGATTACCAACATACTACCCTGCATTCTGATTACCTAACTGATATCGAGGAGCATATCCCTGCTGATTCCCATATCCCCCAACCATCTATCCTTGCTGGCCTATGTTGAAACTCGGCTGTGCAATTTGCTTGTTGCGAGTGTTCGATGAGATTCTTTGGTTGTTGTTGGCAGGTGTGGAGTAGCGTTCTTGGAATGCTTTTGTTAGGTAAGCAAAAGCTTGAGTCAAAGTAGCAGTTGACTCATCTTGATCATTAAAATCGGGTTCTTGATGTTGCAGGTATTGTTGTTGTGGGATTACTTGTTGTTGTTGTGGGTAGAACGGTGTTTGAGGATTATATTGTTGTTGCATGAAGTGTTGGGATGAAGATGAGGAGGGTTGAGTATTTACTGTTGCAGGTGTAGGTGTTTGGACAATGAGTGCAAGAGGATCATGTTGTTTTGCTAACTTCTCTTTTCTGACTTAATTTTCCTCTTCTTGGTTTTGTTTCAGGAAATCATAGAGTTGATCATAGTTTACCTCGTAAAGGTTCTCTGTTTGGTTGACGATCGTGACATATCGTCCCCATTCCTCTGGGAGGTTGTTGAGAAATTTGATATTTTGAACAATTTGGGCTGGTGTCAACTGGTTTATGATCAACTCATTCATGAGAGTACAAAACCGTGTGTAGTAAGATTCAATTTGCTCAGTTGGGGTGGATGTGAACTTCTCTCATTCAGTTAGAAGCTTGTTTTCAATATCTTGTTTACCAATTTCTGTGCCATGACAAAGGCGTCTAACTCTTGCCCACATATCATAGGCAGTTTGACAACTGTCTACAACATAAAATATTTCACGTGTTAAACCGATTTGGATTAAGTGCATTGCCAAGTCATCAGCTTCAATTTGCTTCCAATCTTCTGGTGTGTATTCAGATTCCTCTTGTGTCCGGAAGGTTGCTTCAATGGGAGGTGTTGCAGTTGGATTTCCAGCTGTTACTTGAATCTGACGAGGCTTGAATGGACCTTTCTCGATGGAGTTAATCAAGAGTCTACCTTGTCCTTGAGGCTTGGTTTTTATGTTAAAGTGGATTGAGGATCGAAGCACACGACTCGTGCATGGAAGATAACCACCTTTTTCTAACATTGGAGGACGGTTTTCTGCACCAGCGGCATGAATGTCTTGTTGAGTAGTCATCTTTGAAATTTTTTATGATAAAGTGGATTGAGGATCGTTTCAACAAAATAGGAGGTGTTGTTGAAGAAGGTTAAACTTGGTTGTTGTTGTGAAGCCTTGGTTTGTTGTTGATGATCGTTGAAGTTGTAAGTTAAGTAAACGAAACAAGTTAATTAAAGTTACTAAGTTTGATTAGAATATAATTAAGACAAAGTCAAAAGTTTACAAGTTCGACAAAGGTTATGTAAATTACAATTTAGATAAAATGACAATTTCTATAGAAATTTCAATTTGACCAAAATTTGTACAAATTATGGCAAAATGTCAATTTAGATAGAAATATATCTAATTTATATAAAAAATCTAACACTCTTATACAAGAGGGTAGATATCCGTTTGTCGAAGTATTTTACACACTTATACAAGCGTGAAAATACCGAGTTCACTTTTGAGTTGACGAAATTACGTTCGAATCAAATCCTTAAAAGTAATTTGACTTTGAAATCGTTTCACACAAGTACGAGGACCAAATCTGTCAATTCTGAAACTTCCCAAAAGCTGCTGGAAAAGACAAGGACTGAATCTGCCAAATCTGAAAAGTAGACTTGTCCGATATCGCAATTGCTTAGTTGTCCGATATCTGAATTGGGAAAAGATGTCGGATAAGTCTGAATTGTGATATCTGATAGAACTTGATTTGCCATAAATCAGACAAATGCCAATTTCGATAAAATTATCGAAATTGATTTTCGATAAAATTGTCGAAAATTGAATTGCGATAAAATCCAAGTCTGATTTGCAATAGAACTCAATCTTTGAATTGCAATAATTTCCAGTCTCTGAATTGCGATAAACACACGTTTTTGAATTTCGACAGAATAGTCTAAATCCAATTTCGATAACTATCGCAATCTTATACAAGATTGCGATAACTTTGCGAATTGCGATAAAAATCTGCGGGTGTGAATTGCGATAAGAGGCAGTTTAACCACTCTTGTCCTTTTGTGTCCTTTTCACTGCCATGCCCACGCTAAGCCCATACCTGTAAGACTTTTCCACTGCCAACTTTCTACCAACTATTACTAACTTCAATCGCCTCAAATCAATAATTCACAAACAAGTACTATTCACAACAAAAAGATCAAATATTTCCAAGAGAAATAAATCGTATGAACTCTTGTGAATAATAATCGATCTAGCAACTTAGAACATGCAAGAATCCAACACTTGATAACTAAAATCGAGTGAAAGATACTCACTAGAGACTAAACCACGTCGATATTCCACAAACAAACACAACTTTTTGATCTTGATTTTGCGTTTGATTCGAAGATAAAGAACACAAAATGTGACTTTTCTACTTAAAGAAAAATAACAGTGGGTGTTCTAGTCGAATGATTAAACAAAAAATACTCTTACCTTGAAGCCTTGCTCGTTGATACCACTTGTAGAGGTCGAACCTTCTTTTCCCTTTATCACACAAACACACGACACAATGATGACACTTACAATATCGTATAGAACAATAAGAGTAGTATGTATGGATCTTATGGAATTGATAGTCGAATGATTATAACTTTGGAGAAGAAATAATACAAAGACTCTATGAACACACACACACACACACACACACTCTCTCTCTCTCTCTTTACAATGAACTATGAGGCATCACTTGATAATAAGAGAGAGTGTGTGTGTTTTATATCGACACAACCAAACCAAAGGGCTTTGGTGGGCTATTACTTGGACTTTGTGTGTGCTAGTGTAGGTACTACACATATACATTAAATCTTACAAACAAATCTAATACCACTAGCCCACTAAACATACTACATATTACACATGACACTTAAGTTCCTTTTAGCAAATGGCCATCACTTCACAATTAATAAATTAATTGCTAACAAACATGTTAAATAGAATGGTGGCATAATCTTTTGAAAAATCATTTTTCCAAAATGAGAAGTTTTTGCGTATTTAAAAACAAACACCATTAATCATAGATTTTAAAAAAATGGTTGTAAAAGATCTCATGCTCAAGGGAGTTAGTTAAGGCTATTGTCACAGGCTATCCCTTTCTACATATTCTGTGATCATAAGGAAGTGATGACTAGATTCTATATGTTTAATGCGAGAATGAGATATATGCTTATATGGCTCCTTTGATTACGCACATTATCTACCTTAATGCCATAGTCTATAAGAGTTTGCTTCATCCATAGGTTATATTGTGATATATCTAATCCTACTTCTATGTTGATAATTAATCTACTTTACTTGCTTCATCTACATGAGTTTTCTACTAGTGGACATAGAAGATTTCCATATTCAATTTGAGAAGGCTAGAAACTAAAGGGTTTCCAGTTTATATATATATATATATATATATATATATATATATATATATATATATATATATATATATATATATATATATATATATCGTAAAGTAGATATGACTAAAAGTGTAAAGGCAATGCAACCTATCAAACTAAGCATTTCATAAGGCAAGGATTAACTAGACTACATTCATGTATGAAGAAACTACTCATAAATTGTAAAAGGAAAACATAATTTATGTCCAGCTTTTCTTCTATAACCAGAATGGTAAGTGAAATTGTGAATGATAGATGAAACATCAAGATAGCCAAGGAATGATAGTATAGCACAGCAAATTTTTAACCCCTTATTAGACCAAGAAGGCTTGATCCGAACATGTCTTGTGCTTGAATCATTTGATGTCTTAGTTATGATGATATGATATGAGAGTCCTAAATTGAGATACTTCCTTCCATACTAGCCGAACTAATCGAGTGGTTGTCTAACAAATTTACTTTATTAGACAAAATAGTTTTAGAAGTCTTTCACGGCCAAGACTTGTTATTCTCCATTTAATTTCGAGATTGAGTTGTCGTTGATAATAGATTCCACTTTAGCCATCGATGTATTTTACTTGTTTAAAATTACTTTGTAGATTTCTCAAGATTTTCGATTAAGTAGTTGAGATATCTTCATAAATTCTTCAATAGCCGCACCATTATGTATTCCAAAATGTCATTAGCTAATTCTTGAGATGAATAATCATGTGAGGTATTGAGTGTGATTCAAGATTCATTTGTCTTCATGCGCACGTTTCGAATGAGAGTAAGTTAACGAAAAGTGGAGTTTCTTTCCTTTGTGCATTAATGACCTAATCATGTAAAACAACTTGGTACCCAGATTCTCATGAGTCCGAGATGGTTAGTTGAAGACACCCATTGCAATTGTATGCACATGGTGAGGATGTCGCCAAGAAGTACAAGAATTCCTTAACAGTTTGTCTTAACGTACAAACAATGGATTTCTTGACTTATATTATTTATAATCATTGTAAATAACATTATTTCTAAATTTTTCTACTAGTTTTTACAAATTTAATTTGTTTTGATTTACTTGTTGATGAGTTATCCGAACTAAATCCTAACCCGGTTTTATCTTCGGATGGCTTTTGACAACTTAGTAGGTATTTAAGAGATTTGGAACTTTCATCAAATTTTGCTAATATTTTTGCTCTTTTATTTAATCTTTTAATTTCATGCTTATATTCTTGACATGTTTTGCATTCTAGATCAATTTCAATATTACTTTCAAGTCTAGACATTTTATCTTCTAAAATTATTTCTTTTTCAAAATTACTTTCAAAAGTTTTTGATGATTCATGTTTACAAATGGTTTTTAGATCTATGTTGCAAAAATGTTTAAACTCATTTTCTAATATTGAAAATTCTAAAATGAATTGATCATAGCAAAAATGTTCGGTTTCAGATTGTACCTTATTTGGAGATTTATCTAATTTGCATTCTTCACATACCGGATAGTAATCTTCTTCTTCGTCTGTGTCACTCCATGATTTTGAATTGAGTTCACTTCGGAGTTGATTCATGTAGTCTTCGTCATTAATACCATCATTAAAAACATTTGAACTAGTAGCACATGTATCTATTTTATCTAAATGTTTATCTATTAAATTTTCTAAGACAACTAATTCAAGTATAAGATCAAATTCCTCATCTTTGGCTTGACATTTTTCTTGATGAAAGTTTAAGAGACTTTTCCAAATATCATTAGCCGTTTGACAGAAGAATATTCTTTCATATTCAACTCTCAGCAAGGTTTTATAAATAATTATTTTAGCTTTATTATTTTTGTCATTCTTTGTTTTAAAATCATCATTTCGACTATCAAAATCCGTTTTTGTTGGTTGAAAATCACCAATCGAAATGACATGCCAAAGATCTAGATCAATTGATTTCACATAATTTTTAAATTTATTTTTCCATTCAAAAAAGCTATAATTTTCAAATAGTGGTTGTTTTTGCATAGATTTCCCTTCTAAATATTTTTCCGATTCCATAGACCGATTCAAGTTTTAAAATAAAATATATTTTAAAAATCTTGTTTGACCTTGCTCCTGATACCAATTGTGAAAAACTAGAAGGGGGTTGAATAGTTTTATGTCTTTTTAATTTATTATAAAAACTTTGTTTCCTTTTAAAAACTTAGATTCTAGTTTATGTGAAAAAAATAATGCTTGAACAATATTATTAATTATATGTGTATCCTTTTAGATTTGTTATAGAAGTTTAGTTTTTTATGAATGGAGTTTTAAATTTATCTTTATGTGAAATCAACTTCTAAATAATACTAACAATTATATATGCCTATATGTATGAAAGTTATGACGATATAAATAAAGAAGTAAGTAAGAGATGGAAAGATCAAACCGAGACACGACGGATTTATAGTGGTTCGGCTACAAGGACACCTTGCTTGCCCTACTCCACTCCCCGAGCACCTAGCTCGAGAGTTTTCTTCACTACTTCAACAAGCTCCCTTATGGCGGAGAAAACCTTACACACTTTCGCTTACACCGGTTTAACGACACAAAGCTAAATGTCGAGTTCTAATCGTAGCTTTAACCAATCTCACAACTTCAATCACAACACGACTACTTCACGACTTCCAACAACTTCTTCTCAACACTTCACGACTTCTATTTCTTCACTACTTCACGACTTCTATTTCTTCGCTTCTTCATGACTTCCACTTCTTTATTATTTCACGCCTTGTATTTCTTCACTACTTCACGACTTCTAATTCTTCACTATTTCATGACTTCTTCACGACGGATTCACAATTTCTTCACACCGCAACTACTTCACAACTTCACGATACTTCTACACTATTTCTTTACAACACAACTACTTACACACCTTCTTCACTACTTACCCACCTTCACTACTTACACACTTTCACTACTTACACACTACACTAATCTACTCACTTATGTTCACCTCTAATATACACACCTTATACACAAATGAATGAATGAATTACAAAGTTTAATAAACTAACAACATAGGTAACAAGATGATACTAAATTGTAATACTTCTTGTCTTGATTGATAGAAGTATTCTTCTCTTTGCACTTGGATGATTGAAGCTTGAATCACTTGGAAACAAGAGCTTAAGATTATATGATCAAAGGATTATGGAAGAAGGTTTAGATCAGAAAGTTTTTGTGCAAAAAGGTGAGGAAAAAGTCCATGAATGAACCAATATTTATAGGCAAAGCTGGGGAGCTGGGGAGCGTTGCCGGTCCCCTTAATTATTAAGGGGGCCGCCCAATGTATCCGTTGCCCAGCTTTGTCTTTTTGTGGGGAAGGTTTTTCTGGAACATTTTTTCAATTTTTGGTTGAAAATTTGAATTTATATATTTATAATAGATTAAACATATTTATTTAATACCAAAAATGATTTTCTAAAAGATATAAAATGTTTGTGACATTTTATAAAAACTCTAGTGATTAAAAATGTTCCTTTGATCATATAATACATTAGTCATTTGTTTATTCATACGTTAAGTGATTAAGTTGTAGAAATGAATATTTACAACTAAATACTTGTTTACGTCATAATCTTTCGTTTAATGGTTTTACATTTTGTGATTATCAAAACGTAGAGATATCGAAAGATGTTAATAACGTTTCTAGGCATTATTTATATCAACAGTTTTTGAATCTTTGGAAAGCATACAAAGGTAGCTTTGAACCTGCATCAAATAAAACCCCAACGTTATACAAAAAAGTTATAATCCACATATAACAAACGGATAATAGTATAGACACGTAACTTTATTCTCATTCATACATAAGAACTACTGTATGCACTCAGCTATATGTCTGGTTTCATTTATATGAAAATTTCTTGAACCTATTTAATGTTTCATTTATATACTGATTTACCAATTAAATGAACAACAACCAACCAATAATTTGACACCTTTAAACGCAACAATTAAAATATACTCCATATATAAATAAAAATAATCTTACACCTTTCATCTCTAGTTTTGGGAGAAGACTCTTCAAGAGCAGTTTTCCAAGCTTTGACCGGCTCATACCTACTAAATCAAATCAAATAAAAACCGAGGTAACTATTATCAGCGTTTTGATTGAAAACTGAAAAACCTACCAACCAGACATGCATAAAACATCTTGAAACTTAATTTCATAAAAGACCAAAGACATAGATGATATTACCTAGTCATTAACTTATGCTATCACGTGGATCGTATAATCCTAGATATACACTCAATTCCTGTGAAAACCAAAAAACAGATTTAGGGCTTCATTTTTCATAGAAAAACATAACAATTAAATTAAAAAAATTTACCACGATCTTATTCTATTTCTTCTGCAAAAACAACTAATTCATTAGTCTCTTCAGTAACGAAAACAACAAAAATAAAACCCTACAACCAAAAGCACATCACGTACCTCCTAAATTTTTTTTGCCGGCACAGATCTGAAACTTTGTTATGATGTGTCTCTACTCTGTCTTCTCATGTGTATACGTATCAAATTTATGATAAGATTGTGAAGCAGGAGGTGGAATGTAGTATTCGTTAGGTCGGACATAATGGGCTTCTACTGGACTAATTAGTGGGCTGCTAACGCAAGTTCAGAAGCACAATTTTTTATTATAAGAAAAAAAACATTAAACAAATGGTTACCGACCATGTGGTTTAATATATAGAGAGAATTAGAGACTATTTTTATATAGGTATTAATGTTAAACTTTCGATTTACAATTCGAAATGCCCTTCTTATAGTTACTATTATGGATTAATGGTCTCTAGTTTAAAACAACAAACGTGGTTTGCACAAACTTAGTTTTGATTTGTACATAACATTTAGTGTGCAAATCACCTCACACTAATGACTAACATTAGTACAAACGAGGTTTTCCTGAGGACTTTTTGGCTTTTTCCGGCGCCTTGTCCTCGGGAAAACTTGTTCCCGACGACAACTCGTAGGCCAACAGTCGTCGGGCAAGCCTCGCCGGTAATCTCAACGACATTGTGGGACCCACGCACTTTCTAGTCAACAGTTCTCAAAGTTTGACCATATTTCCTCGAGGACATGTCGTCGGGAAAAATTATTGACACGTCACACACCCCGTTTAATTACTCCTAACCACGGTAATTAGTGCTAATCAAGGTCAAAGTTTTGGTCAAAATTGTAAATAAGTATCCCGAGGACATATCCTCATGAAAACTTTGGCGGGAAACTTCACCGCCACAACATTCGGTGAATAGTAATTGGTGAAAAAAGTCAAATTTGACCATATTTTCCCCGAGGACCTGTCCTCGGGGAAACTTTCGGTATAAAATTTGTTGGATCGATATACTCTAACCAAACTAATTATATAGCTTGTAAGGGTTTTAGCAATCTTGGATAAACACAAAACTACTAATATTGAGACACTGGTGTACTTTGTTAAGTATGCGGAATCTACTTCAACAAAGCTAAGAAGAATTAAACAACTTTGAATATTATTAAACCTTGAACCTGCTTGCTATACAGATTCACTAAACAAACTCTAAACACATACTTCTCTAATACTCTAATAACTCTAAATCGTTTCTCTAAAATCGCATGTCTCTAATGCCAACCTAGGGATCCTTTTATAGGCACAAGGAAAACCCTAGTCGGTTTACAATACTTGAACGACAAGTAATTCTAATTCTAATCTAATAATAACTAAGAACATTCTAGAATTACACATTGATCCTTAAACTAATTTTGCATAACAGTCCTTCAATCCTTGCAGTACTTTGACTTTTTCCAACGAGCAGCAGTACTTTGACTCTAAACATCCAGTAGTACTTTGACTTCCAGCAGTTCTTTGAAGAATTTAGCCCAACAATCCTCCCCTAACTTGAATTCTACTTGCTTGATTTCAAGTTCCTTTGTTATCTTCTAATATTTATCTTCAAGGAAAGGTTGTGTCTTTAAAGTCTGTCTCATTGTTTACCATCTCTTGAATCTTTAATTCTGTAGACTCCTTATAGTATCTGCAATCTTTATCAGCAACAGTTCTTTTCAGCAACTCAGCATCAGCTCCTCAGCATCATATGGCAAAATGTACATCAAATCTTAAAAGTTTCATACTATTCTCATCACTTCCAGGTGTGTTAACTCCTGTGAGAGGTGAATCATCGAAAACTTAATGGATTTTGATATCTCTTTACCAAATCCATTAACTCTGGAGTAGTTAATGTTTAGGTTTAAGAACCATGGTACATTGATAACCATATGATTTTTAGCAAATCATCAGCTATCAACGGATTTGAGTAGTCTTTACCAAGAGCCGTTTGCTTTTGGACTAGCTAGTTCTTTTAGTACAATCACTACCATGGTGAACTAATTACCATACAATGGTTTTCCACAGCCTTTACCACAAGCCATTATCTTGTGGGCTAGCCAACTCTTCACTAATATAGATATGGTGAGTTGAGAACCATACAATTTTTAGTAAATTGTCAACTAAAAACGGATTTGATTATCACATCAGAGCCGTACCCTCATGATGAGTCAAACTCTTTCTTGTTTATTAAACATGGTGAGTTGATTACCATTTGTTGTGTAGTACAAGTACTAACACCATGTTGTTGCTTTCAAAACTGTTTGTTTTATTCTTTGTGCTTCAAAACATTTTGTGCACTTTTCAAAAATCACTAAGTTTTAAAAAGGACTTTTACTGGTTTTATTCTGCAAACAGTACTTTGGTAAAGTACTGTTTGTCTAGCAGTACTTTGAATAAAGTACTTATGTTTCAAAAAGATTTATATTATAAATAAACCATACCAGTTGTTATGCATTAATCCTCAGCTTCAGTTGTCCATTTGATGAACAACTCTATGACCATCAATGCTATTTCACTTTCTTCTTCCACTTCCATGCCATGCTCCAGCATTCTGATCATCAGATCTCTTGTGAGTGGATATCTTTGTTCTGCCAGCATATGGATCATAGTGCCATCTTCTAATTCCAAGCTATGCACTCCTGATGATTCAAAGAATCTCCATCTGCTAATCTCCCAGTTTTCTTGATTCTCCCACAAAGTACTATCTTTTGTTTCCTCTGTCTCAAAGATGGTTGTGAGATCTCCAAGCAAGACTAAACCCACTCCTAGTGGTGGAATGTGCTCAAAATAAGTCTGCACTTCTAAATATAGATGGAGCAAATCTTCTCTGTCAATCAGATGCAATATATCCCATAAGGAGTTAAATACTCTAAAGCTTTCATCTTTCCTATGAAAGATCAGATAATCTCCTTCTTGTGCTTCTACAACTGAAAAAGTATTTATCTTTGACTTTGTTTCAGCAACTTCTTTTAGCTTTGGATTTTCAAAATCAACAACTCTTAGGTAATTCCTCAGCTCATCAACTGTATCTCTTCTTAACTCAATTTTATCCTTGGTTTCTTTGATGGCTGTTCTTCAGTTGTTGTCCTCTTTCTTTTTGAGCTCCTTGTAACAGCTCTTTTCTTTCTATCATCTATATCCTTGTGAGGATTGAATGGATCAAATGGAAATCTGCTTTCAAGATCTTTCTTCACAGATTCTCTAACTGCCTCATATAGATCCTTCATCTCAGTATATGATAGATTTACCAAACCTTTGTAACCTTGACTCTTCAAATAAGTCATCATTGAATTTCTTTCTTTGGATTTATTTGGTCTTCTTTGTGGTTGAACAACAAGCTTTCTAGTTTCTTCAACATCTAACTCAGCTTGCAATTTCCTAGCAGCTTCTGCACCTTTAGCTTCCTGAATAGCTCTTATTTGTGCTATTGTCAGCTTCTTTTTCTTATTTGCTTCTACCAAGATCCCTTTTCCTTTATTTTTTGGATCTATCACCTGTGTAGGTTGAGAAGAAACTTGTGGTTGTTCAACACCAGGAATGGTAACACCTCTTTGTCTAGAGAGGTTGAGCATAATCTCAGCAATGGTTTCACCATCACTTGCAGTAGGTTCTGGAATAGGGTTGGAAGGTCCTACATCTTCTTGAGGTTGGTCTGAAGTACCAACATCTTCCTCAAAATATAAAGTCCTTGGTGTAACTAAAAATTGCCTCACAGTGCCTTGATGAGCAGTACCTTGATCAGCAGTGCTTTCAACACCAGTCCCTTCCAGATGTACTTCCTCAGTATCACCACTTCTAACTTCAACAGCAGCATCTTCAATATTAACCTGCTCTATCTCATCACTTTTCCTCTCAGCAGTCTCTTGAGGAATGTTCTCTATTGGTGGTGTCATCTGAGTATCATCATAGAATCCAGAATCTAAATTCAAATCCTCTACTCCAGCATCTTGATCTAATCCAGCATGTTGATCTAATCCAGCATCTTCATTCAAATTCTCTAAATTCCTCCCCAATTGGAATGAAGACTGCTTCTTGATCTTCCTTTTCTTTGACTTAGGCTTCTTGGATGGCTGACCAGTCTGCTTTTGTGACCTCACCCACAACCTATGGTGCTTAACTAATGGCCAAACAGACTTGTGAAATCTTTTGAACTTCTTCTTTAATGCTAAGATTTGGGCAGCCTGTTCATCAATAACCTTCTTCATCCTCTTCAACTCCCTAGTCAAAGCATAATTATCCAGCACTCCCTCATCTTCTCCAAATGTTTGGGACTCATTTGTGGAAGTATAATCATTGTGAGTTGGTGGTTGATCCATGCCTTGGTCTGGGTCCTCATGAACAGGACTTGGCATAGGAGCAGAACTTTGCCTAGAGGCAGTACGTTGGGAAGCAGCATGTTGAGAAGCAGTATGTTGTGAAATACTATCTTCTCTTGAAGTTGAATGATCATCACTTGCTGATGAAGCTTCTTGTTCCTGCTCTTGCTCCTCATCCCTAACAGCTTGTGCAACTTCCAAGATATGAGCAGTCAAAGGTGTGTTTCTCCCAGAAAACTTAAGACCTTTCTTGGACATAAAAGTAAACACCTTTGGTGGAAGCTTGACAGTGGGTAAAAAGCTTTGAGGCTTAGGTACATCCTCAAGCTGTTTTTCTAAGAACAATTGAACAAACCTAGGATACATTAAGAATGGTTTGTCATTGTGAATATGGAAAAGCATACCATCAAGAATAAGTCTGGAGAAGTTGAATTGTTGATTGGTAGCCAAACCCACTAAAGCAGATGCATTTTTTGAACTAAATTGTTCAAAGGAGGTACTCTTGGGACTTAAGCAATGAAGTAACAGATGTATTAGGTACTGCCAATGAGGAGAGAACAAAGGCTTCTGAAAGGTAAGTTTTGTGAGATCGCCTTCATAACCTATATCCCTTAAAGTATCCCAGAGTACTTGTCTATCAAAACTAACTGCCCCTCCTTCATCATCAAACATTAAAGCCTCCCTAATTGTGGCTTCAGTAATCCGAATATTTCTGTCTGCAACTCTAGCCCTAATTAAGAAATCATCTTCAGCCTCAGCAGTCACCCAAAATTCTTGAATCCATGGGCCAATAACATCAGGATCAACTAAGAGAGAATAGTTGATGGATGACCTAGTCAAGAAATCTATGATCGCATGAAAATCAACGTTTTCCCCTGTTTTATCCAAATTCGCGATCATGTTGTGTTTGCTAATTGTTACGCGATTAGCCATGAGAAATCGTGGAGAAGGATGCGTGTAAAAGTGTTATTCGTGAAAAAGATTGTGAAAGATTGTTTGAGAAGTTACGGTTTTTTAATTGAGAGTAAAAGGCGGTGAAGAGGTTAGAGTTATTTTTGGATAGGATTTTATCGAATCAAAACCTAAATTAATAAAGTTACCGTTAATTCCCCGCCGTAATAATCAAAGTGACTGCAGCCCCACAATTTTTGACCGTTGGATCAGTACGTCCACGTAAGCAGTACGTTGAACTAAGCAGTACGTTGACCTAAGAAGTACGCTGCCATAACAGTACTTTCCATCTTCACATCTACAAAACTTCAAACGAATCCTAGTCTAAAAAATTCAACAATCTACACAAGTTCTATCTAATAACTATGTTGCCTCCCCTTAAATACAACATAGGTACTAAGCTAAGCTAAAATACTAAAAACCACTCAAGGGGAAGTTTTGTCTAATAATACTAAAGCCTCCCCTCAAATGTAGCCTAATAATTAATCATCCTAATACTCACAACTAAGTGGTTGAATCTTGATACATCAAATCCCTTTGTGAGTAGATCAGCTACATTATCATCTTTGTGGACCTTGACCACATTTATAAGTCTGTGCTCATAACAATCTCGAATAAAGTGATGCCTAATCTGAATATGCTTGGTCTTGGAGTGATAAACTGGATTCTTCACAATACAGATGGTACTCTCATTATCAATGTTGATAGGAGTATTCTTGAAGTTGTATCCATAATCCAAGAGTTGATTCTGCATCCACAAAACTTGTCCACAACAGCTTGCAGCAGCAACATATTCTGCTTCAGTAGAGGAGGTGGCTGCAATTGTTTGCTTCTTACATTGCCATGAGACTAATCTTCTTCCAAGATATTGACATCCGCCTGTGGTTGATCTTCTATCATAATTATCTCCTGCATAATCACTATCTGAAAAAGCTTCTAAGTGAAAAGGTGACTCTTTAGGATACCATAATCCTAACTTTGGTTGATGCTTGAGATATCTAAAAATCCTTTTAACTGCATACATGTGAGAAACTTTGGGTGTAACCTGATAACTTGCACATAAGCATACAGCAAACATGATGTCAGGTCTTGATGCAGTTAAGTACATAAGACAACCAATCATTGATCTGTAAAGCTTCACATCCACAGCTTGTCCATCTTCATCTTTGCCTAATGGTTTATTGTTGTCAATGGGTGTGGTGGCAGGCTTGACAGTTGGAAGATCAAATCTTTTAAGTATGTCTGCAACATACTTTTCTTGATGAATGAAGATTCCATCTCTTGTTTGTCTAACTTGAAGCCCCAAAAAGAAAGTAAGTTCACCCATGGAACTCATTTGAAACTCTTTCTGCATAAGTGCTTCAAATTCTTTCACCATGGACTGCTTTGTGGCTCCAAAGATAATATCATCTACATAGACTTGGACTAACATAATGTCCGTCTTATCTCTTTTGATAAACAAAGTCGTGTCTATGGCACCTCTCCTATAACCATGTTGCAATAGAAAGTTGGAGAGTCTCTCATACCAAGCTCTAGGGGCTTGATGAAGGCCATACAGTGCCTTGATTACCTTGTAGACTTTGTTTGGATGTGCAGGGTCTTCAAAACCAGGAGGTTGTTTGACATAAACTTCCTCAGTAATGGTGCCATAAAGGAAGGCACTTTTCACATCCATTTGGTAGACAGGAAATCCCATGTATGATGCAAAGGCAAGAAATAACCTTATTGCCTCTATTCTTGCAACAGGAGCAAACACTTCATTATAATCCACTCCTTCTTCTTGGCGATATCCTTGTGCAACCAATCTAGCTTTATTCTTGACAACATTCCCTCTTTCATCTCTTTTAATTCTGAAAACCCATCTTGTTCCAATCACTCTCTTGCCATCTGGTAGATCACATAATACCCAGACATCTTGAAGCTTGAACTGTAGAAGCTCCTCTTGCATAGCTTCAACCCAACTCTCATCAGTTAAAGCTTGAGCTACCTTCTTGGGTTCATCTTGAGATAGAAAGCAGGCAAACAGGCATGTTTGTTGATCCTTGTGATTCAGCCTGTTTTGTTTAGAAACAAAGCTAAGTAAAGCAGTATGTTGCTTAGAGAGACCTCTTGATTTGTTTCTTGTAACCACTCCTGAAGAGGGTGATCCAATGATATTGCTTTGAGGATGAGCTTTATGAACTCTCAATGTTGGAGTTGGTGGAACTGGTAGATCAGATTCCAAATTAGTGAAGTCAGCTCCTTCATTTGAGAAAATTCCATCTTGATTGAGCTCATCATCATCAATTTCTTCTAACTCAGGAATGTTAACATTATCTAAATTATCATCATCAACATTGGAATTATCAGCATTGCTCCAATTTGATGGTTCTAAAACACCAGAAGTACTGCCAAAGGTATCAGCGGTACTTTGATCAAAAGTACTGTGAGCAGTCTCTTTGAACTCACCCTTTTTCTTTGCAGCATCATAAGCCCTCCTTTGTTCATCTTCATAGGATTTTGCTATAGTTTCTTGAAAAAGCATCCTATTAAGTTCATCTTGTATGGCTTGATCTTCATCAGATACTGTGTGGGTTGGTTGAGCAGTACTTTGTTCCTTAACTACAGGTTCTTCATCAGGAACATCTTCTGGTCTAACATTAACTCCATGAACAATGTACTGGGAATCATCTTCATTGTGATCAGCTTGATTCTATTCTCTAACAGGTACATAATTCATAGATGGTGTGAACTTGAGATCAAGATCAAACATCCAATCAGGACCTTTTCCTCTTTGAGGTTCTTTATCTTCCAAAAATTCAACATGAAGACAATCTTGAACCTTTTTGGTACTCCTGTTATATACTCTAAAACCTTTGCTATTTGTACAATATCCCAATAGATATCCTTCATCTGACTTACCATCAAATTTTCCCAGAGAGTTAATGGTATTTAGAATAGTCAGAGGACAGCCAAAAGGTTTTAGAAAATGAATGTTTGGTTTCTTTCCCATGAGCAGCTCATATGGTGTCTTCATCTGGGGTTTAGTAACTGATACTCTATTTAAGACATAGCAAGCAGTACTTATAGCTTCAGCCCAAAAGAGAATAGGTAGTTGTGAATCTGCAAGCATTGTCCTGGCTGCTTCTATCAATGTCCTATTCTTTCTTTCTGCAACACCATTCTGCTGTGGAGTTCTAGCAATGCTAAACTCCCTCTTGATCCCTTTCTTGGCACAAAATTCATCCATATCCTTGTTCTTGAATTCTGTCCCATTGTCACATCTAATACCTCTTACTTTGAGCCTCAACTGATTTTCAAGGGCTACTATCAGATCATGGATAGCATCAAAGGTTTCATCTTTGAATCCCAAGAAAAAGACCCAACTAAATCTGCTACAATCATCTGTCACAACCAAACAATACTTCTTCTTGTTTAAACTCTCTACTGAAACTGGTCCAAACAGATCCATGTGTAGCAACTCCAGAGGTTCTCTAATATCCCTTTCCTCAAGTTTCTTACATGAAGCTTTATGTTGTTTACCCTTCTTGCAAGCCAAACAGGAATGATCAGTCTTGAATGTTTTGGAGGGTAAACCTTTAACTAAATTTCCTTTCACCAGCTTGTTGATGTTCTTGAAATTCACATGACCTAATCTTCTGTGCCATAGATGTGCTTCTCCCAATGATGCCTTGGCTACTAAACATGTTGCTCTTCCAGTAGAGTCAATACTCTTTAAATCTAAACTGTATACATCATTGGTCCTTGGTATCTTCAGGGTTACCAAGTGATCATCAACAAACTTGAATTCAGGAGAGAGAATAAGACATTCTGTATCTGTGAACAGAATGGGATACTTCTTGTCACAAATCTAAGAAATTGACAAAAGGTTGAACTTGAGCTCCTTCACATATCTAACATTCTCAAAATCAATACATCCAGCCTTGATGGTTCCTTTGCCAGTGATTCTCCCTCCATCAGGATCATTACCAAATGCAACTCTTCCTCCATAATATGCCCTAAAATCTGATAGGATCTCCTTGTTCCCTGTCATGCTGCCAGAGCAACCACTATCTACAATAATATGATCTTTAAGCTCCTCCTCTGGGTTGCCTCGCACAATAAAAGAAAAGGGTTAGTTAATTTTAGGAACCCAAGCCATTACTGACTTGTGTTCCCTTTGTGGAGTGACATGCTTGAATTCCTTCAGTATGTAATCTCCACTGGTTTTGAAGGCATGGTCAATGATTATTGGCTTTGGTCCCATGTCCTGTGTTGTATTTTCAACAACACTCCCTGTTTTACCCTTATCTGATGAAAATGCAGCATGTTCCCCATTAATAGTTTCACCCTTAACCCATTTAGTTTTAAAATCTTGTGCTGGGTTCTTTGATTTAGGTACTCTTTTTGAACTGTAATATCTTCTAGATTTTACTTTTGAAAAAGTGTTTGCAGTACCTTGATTTGGTGAAAACTTATCAGTACTTTGAGAAGGTGCTGCTTGAGAAACCTTAGACTTATCAGTACTTGAGGGAACTGATGGTTTGGAAAAAGATCTTTTCTGATGAGGGTACCTATAGTCTTTAGGGGAATTACTATGGTTAACCCTATCTAAGTGAGTCCAAACTGGTCTAGTCTCCCTTGGCTTATTGTTGGCAGGAATGTCCTCCTTAGGCTTATGGTTGGTAGATTTATCCTTTGGGAACTGACTTACATATTCTGAGTGAAAGTCACAATTCTTAATCAAATGGTCAGGACTATAACACACATAGCATAATTTTCTAACCATATTCCCAAATCTTCTCCTATGAGTAAAAGGTTTCCTATAGTTAGCAGTATTTTGAAAGGTTTCTTTTGGAGGCACTGCTGAATGTTCAACAGTACTTTGAAAAGATTGTGGAGGTACTGCTTGAGGAGACTTTTCAACATGATCAACACACCCTGGACCTTTATCGTTACTCTTTTGGGTGGATTGACCAGTAAGCTTTTTCCTAAACTCTAAGTTATCTACCCCATAGCAAGAAACATCTTTCCTAGGTGGTTGAAGTATACCAGTGGGTGCAGGAACTGAGTGGTACTCCTTATCTTTCTTAAACTCAGGAGGTGTATCACTAATTGGTTCCTCATTCCTAGATGTGTTTTCTTCTGAGCTAGTAAGGTCATCCTCAATGATTGGGGTTTCCTCAGAACAAACTGGTTCCTTATCACTAGGTTGAGTCTCATCTGAACTACTATCCTCAACATCATAACCTACTCCAGTTTTAATGTGGCATCTTCTTTGTTTTTCAACAAATTAAACATGTGCCAGACCAGACCTTTTTATACTAGCAAGATTTTCTAACAAAGCATCTCTTTCTTTGGTTACTTTTTCTAATTCAGACACCTTACATCCTAACTTCCATTCACTTAATTTTAATTGATATTCTTGTTGCTCATATTTTTCTGCCCAAGCCACTTCATTATGTTCATGTGTTAATATTTTGGCTTCCATTGACTCTAAAGTTAATTGATAACCAGCTACCTCAGACCTAGCTGTTCTACAATTATCTCTTTCAGTCACATAATCTGTAAGCAACTTTTGATACTTAACATTGCACTTAGAGCATACCTCAGAGTCATTAGGTGAACTTGGTGAAGCAGCAACCATATCTATCTGAACAGGTTCATCTTCATCCTCCATGCTCCAATCAAAGCTTCCTAGACCATCTCTTGATTCCAAAGCAGCATATCCAGGTTCCTCATCAAAAGCTGTGCTCCAATCAAACTCTTCAATTGCAACCATAGAATAGGTTACAGGTTCATCATCAAATTCAGTACTCCAGTCAATCTCTGCTAGATTTTCTTGGGCAACAAAAGCTTTTGGTTTTGGTTCAGTAATAGGAACCTCCTTTCTTTCAACCTTGTGATGCTCAATCATTCTGTTTGCTTGATATTTTGCAAACTTGCACTCCCTTGCAAAGTGTCCCAGCTTTTGACAATTAAAGCATTCAATCTTGGATTTGTCAAAAGTTATTCCCTGCTTAGCCTTGAAATCAATACCCCTTCCTGTCTTGTTCATGAACTTCTTGATTCTAGCAGTGATCATAGCAACTTGCCACCTTATGTCAATCTCCTCTAAAGCATCCTCTTCAATCTGCAACAAGTCTTCTTGATAAGTAACAGGTAGAGTGGCTTGTTGAGCAAATAAGGAACATACAACATCATCATAGTTGGTGTTGTTTGTTGGAGATGGGGTGGTGGTAGTCATGGTTGTGCAAACATGCTGTTTTTCACTAACAGTACTTTGAGAGGGATGAGCAGTACTTTTAGTAGAAGTACTGCCTCTGTTTTCAGAAGACACAAAAGCAATATTATGAGTTTTCTGAGAACTATGACCATTCATCTCTTGCTCATACACCTTCAGATTGTTATAGAGATCATCAAAGTCCATAGAATCCAATCCAGGTTGTCCTCTAATCATAGTAGCAACCACATGCCAGTTTGATGGCAAACTCCTTAGAAACTTCAAATTAGCATCTTCAACAGTTACCTCAGCTCCATACAACTCTAGCATACTAAGTAGATTTTGGAATCTGTCATAAGCAGCATCAAGACCTTCTCTTTCACCAACAGTAAAGGTTTCAAACTGTTGCTTCAATAAGTTTCTATGCATCTTCTTGGAAGCATCATTACCTCCAAATCTTGTCTTGATCGCAGCCCACAGTTGCTTTGCATCCTTAGCATCATGGAACTTCAGCAGGTGACCATCAGGAATAGCTGACAACAGTATGTTGAGAGCCTTATCTTGGTTTCTCTTTGTAGCTGCTGGGAGGGTTGGTTTAGGTGGTTTAGGTTGTCCTTCAACTTCTACTGGTTCATCAAGAACAACATTACCATTGACAATCACATCCCATAGAGCATGGTCTGTAATAGCAAGGTACTGCCTCATCTTCATGCTCCAGAGATCATATTCTCCTTTCTTAACAATAGGAATTCTGAGAGTGGTGATGGATGGAACTGGTGCAGCTTCAGTCGACATTGTTTAGGGTTTGTTGTGAAATCATTTTTAAGGGTTTCTTCTTAATCAGAGTCTCCACACAAGCTTTGATACCACTTGTTCGATCGATATACTCTAACCAAACTAATTATATAGCTTGTAAGGGTTTTAGCAATCTTGGATAAACACAAAACTACTAATATTGAGACAATGGTGTACTTTGTTAAGTATGCGGAATCTACTTCAACAAAGCTAAGAAGAATTAAACGACTTTGAATATTATTAAACCTTGAACCTGCTTGCTATACAGATACACTAAACAAACTCTAAACACGTACTTCTCTAATACTCTAATAACTCTAAATCGTTTCTCTAAAATCGCATGTCTCTAATGCCAACCTAGGGATCCTTTTATAGGCACAAGGAAAACCCTAGTCGGTTTACAATACTTGAACAAAAAGTAATTCTAATTCTAATCTAATAATAACTAAGAACATTCTAGAATTACACATTGATCCTTAAACTAATTTTGCATAACAGTCCTTCAATCCTTGCAGTACTTTGACTTTTTCCAACGAGCAGCAGTACTTTGACTCTAAACATCCAGCAGTACTTTGACTTCCAGCAGTTCTTTGAAGAATTTAGCCCAACAAAATTCAAGCCACTCAAGCCTCGATCAATGATTTTTTTTTTGTTGTTTAGCGGCTTTCACAAACAACAATGTGTCCTCGGGAAAAACTTCGTCGCTAGTTCTATGATTTTTGGTAGTGTAAACCATACGAGGATCTCACATCTCACTACCGAGCTTAAAGAGAAACATGGTATCCGGGCTTTAGGTAAGATCCACCTACAAAATTTGTTGTCCTTCGGTCATCGGCTACTCGCCGGTGATTCGGAGGGACACGAGTTATTTTTTATTTATTGTTTTTTATTTATAGGATTTTATTTTTCGTATTCAATGTATAAACCCTAAACCCTCGCCGTCAAAACACACAAATACGTTGAGTCGCCTTCAATCAATCATATTTTTTTCCTTCCTCATCAAATTGTTTTCGTTGTTGAAGATCATTGCCGTTGACATCAAAAGTTGACCACCAAATTGTCGCTCACTCCTAAAGGCAAAGCAAGCCATGACGTAAAAAAAAAATAGCAAACGTCATAAAAATGGAGGAAACCGCGAAGCAGTATAAAATTGTCGTCTAATGCAAGTCCATTTCCGCTCAAACAAACAACAAAGAAGAGGAGAAAAAGACAACAAAAAGATGATTTCAACATTCTATCCAGTTTGTATTAGAGGATAAGTTAGTTGGCCCAAGCCCGACTTGCGGGTTGGGTCCATTAGGATTTCTCCTTTGTACTCTATTTATAGTGGTCGATAATAAAGTATTACATACGAGGAATTATGTGGTCTAACATGGTATCAGAGCGGGTCTAATCTTCAGACCTAGGTGGCTATGTTAAACCACCTCCCCATAAGACGCCCCGTCAAACCCTAATCCTACCCTTTATTCATTCGGTGGTACATCATTCATGAAAATAAATAATAGGATTCCCAGCCGACATTTATTTTTATTATTTGAAGACAATAAAATACATATATATCACTATTTGTTCTAGGCGAGCGTGTGGAAGGATTAAAGGATTTAATTCCTTTGGCTCTTGATATACGGAGTAATACGTAACAACATGCAAGGCTTTGTTACCAGTTGTTTTAATTTTTTATTTTAATCGATTGTTCGTAAGAATATATTTTTTTTTTCTTTTTTTCTTATTATAGTTGTTTAATAATTTGTTTGTTAGTCGATTGTTCGTACGGCTTTGTTACCAGTTGACTAAAGTTGACCGTTTGTACCAATCCCTAAAGTCGACCGTTGGTACGGTTTTGTTACGAGTCGACTATAATTTTTTTACGTTAATGTTTTCCTTTTCTTTTTCTTTTCTAGTTTACTACTCCAGTCCGAGTTTTCGCGATTTCGCCGCTCGGACTACCGGTGAGTATTAGAGGATAAGTTAGTTGGCCCAAGCCCGACTTGTGGGTTGGGTCCATTAGGGTTTCTCCTTTGTACTCAATTTATAGTGGTCGATAATAAAGTAATACCTACGGGGAATTATGTAGTCTAACACTTTGTACGTCCGAAAACCTCTAGTTCAAACTGCAGAAGAGTGTTAGATGATAGGTTAAGGCTCAAGCCTAAAAGCTTAGGGGTCCATTAGGTTTAGGCTTATGTTACCTTATTCTTCAAGTTATGTTCTATTATAAATAGATATGAGATTTCATTATGTACTCACACAAAAACACAATCAATAATATCTCTATTTGCTATCTTACATATACTAGAAAAAAATTGACTTTTTATGTAACACCCTAACCCGACAAGGGTAGAAGTATCACATTATGGTGGCATATCAGAACAAACATAATAAAAACGCAAGCGGAAGACTAATCATAAATACCAAAATATAAGTCAACATGACTTAAAAGAAATACATAAGTTCCATGATCCAAAATGAATGAAACGTAATCCAAGACTATATAATGAAGACATAGTCCAAAGCTAGGAGGTCTAGGTTAGGTAAGTCCACACACAGCTCCTACTCTCAGCCCAAAGATAGCCCAGCTCCCAGCTTAATAACCTGCCGCGGAGAAAAGAAATGCCTCTGAGCATAAAAAGCCCAGTGAACAAATATATATAACAAAGTACAGAAACTGAAAATGAGAAATACAAAATACAGTGCATTGTGGAATGACAGAATGTATAATATAGGTGTATCAAGGTGTAAGGTTTGTCAGAAATCTACCACGAGCCCAGAAACATATCATATCATAAACATCATAATCATGGTAATCATAAATAACATAAGTAACAAAATGGAGTAGCTAGCTCCCAGAAATGTGAAGAGCATGTATTGCACACAGTACCAATCACCAAAAATATATCATAATAACATAACATATCATATCTAGGATGCATCCATACGCCCCTGCAGAAATCATAGTGGCCAAACATATATCCTTGAGCTCATAAACATATAACAAAAAAGGGATGGGATGGAACATCACTCGACCACCCTAGAGTCATGCCTATGGAAAACTAGAAGGGGGAGGGGTTGAATAGTTTTACCGTTTTTTAAAATTAATTCGCTTTGTTACTTTATGTAATTTCAAAGGAGATATGCACAAACAAATATTCACACAATATATACGAAAATTAAAGAGAGGAATGATCAAACCACACAACACGAATGTTTATAGTTGTTCGGCTACAAGGACTCTCTTCCTTGCCCTACTCCACTCCTCGAGCCTCTAACTCGAGAGTTATCCTTCACTAAGAAACAAACTCCCTTCTAGGTGGAGAAAACCTTTACACGTCGCTTACTTCTTTTTCCGGTACTAAGCTAAACACCGGGTTCTTTATAAGGGTACAACCACTCCCGTTGGTTCTTTCACAAGGTTACAATCACTCCCGACACACTTTGTGTTTTGAGGACTAAAACACTAACCACAATCTACTGATACAAATGATACAAAGAATGATGTGTGAACTTGCTACAAAATGTCACACATTATGTATACTACAGGATAACAATTCGTTGATCCTTGAATGCTTGATCTCTTATCTACGAAAGGAAAGATCAAATGAAATGCAAGAATGATATGGGTTAGTGATATGTAAATGAATGAGTATGTATTTAAGCTATATGAGTGATGAAATGTCCAAATGATGAGCTTGCTATTTATAGGCAAACTGAATGAACAGCTGGCGGATCCGGCGGATCCTAAAAATGGGATCCTTCCTTGTATGCATTTGGTTCCGCCAAGGTGTGACAGCTAAGAGATTTTCAAATCTTTCCAAATCTTGCACATTCTTTCCATATCTTTGTCAAGTCACATCAAGATCTTCCAATGTCAAATCTTTGGCTTGAATATCTAAACAAAATATCACAAAATCTTTTCAAGATTGTGTACATGATGCATGCCATGATGTCATTCTAATAAAGTTTCATTTTTAGGAATTAAACTTGTAAATGTATAAAATGTAATTTTAGAGATCTTGTAAAATGAAAAAATGTGTTTTAAAAAGACTTTAGCTAGTATTTATAATTTGCTAAAAGATATACTTTGTGATTGTTATTAACAAAACTAAGTAAAGATCGTAAAATATAAATAACGGTTTTAGGACGATACTTGTATTAACAATCTTCCCCTTTTTGTTGATGACAAAATATAAAGTATATTTTAAGCAAAAGAATAAATATAGTATGAGTCCTTTTAAAATATAGATTTAGTTTATTTTATGCAAGTTTTAAAAAAACTATTTTAAGCAAGAGTATATGTTTTAAGCAAAAATGTATGTACTGTGATGCATCACAGTTGATGCAAACTTAATCCTTTTCCTTTCTCCCCCCTTTTTGTCGAAACAAAAAGAAGATATGCGTAGCGGAATGCGATTTTGAGAACTTTAAAAGCTCCCCCTTGTTTTATACTCCCCCTAAATGGAGTGACAAGGTTATGATGTATGAACCTACAAAACAAATGGTTAGAATATGACATGCTCTCCCTCGGTGTATACTCCCCATTGCTAGAGTACCAACGTATACTTTTCAAGGATAGGAGATGCTACAAAAGAAAAGTTAGTTACTTCAAGGAAGTAAGATGCATATGCGGTTATTAACCAAACAATAAATTTCAACCCATTTGACTTTAAAAAGTCAATATTAAGTGTCTGATCAAAATTTTGTACCTAAGTACAAGTGATCAAAGGATAATGTGAAGTCCAAACAACCATATAAGGATGTTATTAAGCTAAAAATACGATAATATGCTAAATGTTGATCACTCACAAGCATAACAACATAACAATCATTCATTGAAAATTTGTGACAAAAGTCACATAATATGAAGTTACATTTAAATAAAGAAAAGTACAACCTAAAAGAAAAAGTCCTAAGATATCATCTTAAAATTTCCTATAAAAGGAAACTTAGAAAAAGAAACTAAGGGTAAATCCTCTTATTGAGGAGGATGAGAGAGGACCTTGAGACGCTCGAGAATGTGATTCAACATGAACTGCATTTCATTTTGGAGCTCATGGACCAAAATGTTTGCCGTTGAGCTAGATAAGTGGTCCTCTCACACATGTTACAATCATGTGTAGGAGGTGTTGGTTGTTGATTGGATGTTGGTGGAGTTGGGATAGAGTTCATCAAGATGGATTGAAGATCCATCGCTTCACCAAGGCGGGAATCCACCATGTTAGTAGAGGAGTTTGAATGACAATATTAGATGGTGTAGGAGTAGCAAGATTGAGAAAATTCTCATTTGCGATTGGTGATGAGATATTTAGAGAAAATGATTCCTCTGATGATGAGTTTGCTAAGTTTGTGAAGCAACATGGCTTAACACAACATGGCTTAGCAAAATTCTCATTTGCGATTGGTGATGAGATATTTAGAGAAGAAGATGAGTGAGTGAGTTTTGATCAAACTTAAGGTTCTGATTTATAGGCAGAAGGTTTATTGAAAGTGGTGTTTGGATTTGATGTAAATCCAATGAAGAATGTTGGTTCTTAATGATTTGGAACAAAAAATTTTGCTAGTCACATCACATGAGTCAATCCATAGAGCTTAAGTTGAGTATTGGATTGAAGATATGCAGTAAATGCAAGAAGATAGTGGAAAATCTGTTGATGGGATGTTTCCACGGATTTGACGGATCCCTAAAAAGGGTTCCTTGCTTGTATTTGAAAGGTAACTCACATATAAAATTAGAAAATTCAAATTTTGGTGAGAATTTTAGTTCTTAAGGTTCTAAGAGTGTCTAAATCAATCTAAGATGTTAAATAATCAGTGAATATACTCTAAAAGAGCTATAAACTAAAATCTAAGTATCGGGATGAGTCGGGAATTTTCAAAAAAGTTACTATAGACACTGGCGGATCCAATCGACAACAAAGACGGATCCAAAATTTTGGAGCCGTCTAATCTGCCAGTTCAGGAATGGCGGATCCAACGATTACACTAGGCGGATCCAAAATGAGGGATCTGCCAGATCTGTCGTTCAAGGGTGCTAAAAAAAACAGAGAACATGTCGAAAATCTTGTTTTTCTACCAAAACCCAAAAATTCTCCTGGAACATATCTATTAGCTAATATGTAATATAGAACTACTAAATATGTAGATTCTAACACACATTTAAACATAAATAAATTCGATCATAATATCTTACCTTAAAGGGAGTTAAGCCAAACGGAGGCTTAATCTCGGAAAATTGATAACAACATGTGTTATCGACCTGCAATTTAAAGTTAGTTCACATACAATCCAAGTACTATCATAATAAGTTAACAAACATACACGTTTAACACATCATTGTCTAATAAAGTCTAGTTCCAAACACTCCTATCAACCCAACTTATTACTCAATTTCTTAATACCCTTGTTAAGCTTCATGACCCAACGTCCCAAATTCTTCACCATTCCTTTCATTTGACGATATTCAGCTGATTCATTCAGGATTGGTAGAAGTTGACTCAAGTACTCTGGAGGAGCAATCCTAGAATTTGGCAACCCATCATCATCACTCATTGATGATGATGATGATGATGTAGGATGTTGAGGACGTTTACCTTTTGCAACCGCTACCCTATAATCGCTTAAGGGAACGAAGGTGTGTGGATTCTCATCATAGTCTGGAACAAATACTAAAGCATTTCTAAGAATGGGTACAAATGCTCTATAAAGACGGGTCAAAAGCATTCCATAAGGCATTGCCACTTTACCTTGAACCGGAATATCAGCCATTCTCTTGGCGATATAGTAAGCAAGTTTGAAAGGTTGATGAGTTGACACACAATACATCGTATAACAAAGACAAGCATTGATATGATCTTGATTCCTTACCGTGCACATGACATTAGCTCTCAAGACATCTTCCAACTTCCTAAATTCGGGTTTAAGTTCATTGAGTTCCATGGCAAATGGATCTCTAGGTACTTGACGACCACGATACAACCTAGTTGGGTTGTTCCTGGGTAAGAAAAGATGTTCCTGAATGGTTTCTTTTGCGGTCAAAGGAGTGGCATATGGTGCTGTTCTCTCAAGGTTGGATTCTAAGATTCTCAACGACCATTTATCGGAATAGACACATGCTCCTTGATTTGGGACTCCTAAAACATCTCCAAATTGATCTAAGGGAATGTTGAAGAGGGTTCCATTGACTCTAAAGTGAACATTTATGTGACCTTGGTCGTTAGAATCGAGACCGACACTAGCATAGAACTCAAGAATAAACCTAGGAATTATCGGTTCATCGATATCTAGGAGACCATCAAAGTTAATAGCGGCTAATTGTTCTCTAAGATTAGTTCCTTCATAGAATGAGGAGTCTACAACCCTACCCTCATGGACATATCATTTTTTTAGTGCCTTAAAAATATTTACTTGAGCTTCGGTGAGACCCTTAGTTTTGTGGTGTTTTGGAAGGTATTTGACGGTGTTTTTGTGATCATAGTTAGTCGCAGGAGGCATGATTATCCTAGACACGAAAAATATTTAGTTTAGTTGATATCATCAAAAATACGTATATAGATTTCTAGTGTGTGCCTACATGGGGACGATGTGGAGGTGCTGTTATCTCGACTCCTTTTGATGCATGAAAATTTTGTTTATGCAAGTTTTATGTTAAAACGAGAGATAACCCAAACGCTCCTACTTCAATGTAGCTACATTTGAATGTACCCAAAAATACATATTAGTTATGTATTCCTTTTAGCATTCAAGAGACATTATGTAAGTGATGTTTTAAATATGACGTTTTTGTATTTGTATGAATAATGTTCAAAAACCGTTTTTCCTAGTCGTGAGAAGATTTTAGCAAAAATTTCTCATGGGGTTTTTGATAAATAATGATAATGTACTACAAGATGCAATTCCTAACTAAGAAAAACATAATTTGAAGTGCAATTCAGTAAATATGTTTCATGATTTTACTATAAATGTGCCTAAGCCCCAAGTTTTGATTTTGTGCATGAAATAGAAATCCTAGACGTAGATCAGGAATATAAACATGATAAGGATACTTACAGTGATGTTTGGAGCATAATTTGTTGAAGGAAATGAGCTAAATTGTGAGTTTGGTTGTTATGGAGTCGAATTCAGTAGGTGATATGTTTTAGGGAAGAGTGATGAATAGTGTTGGGTATTGTTTAATATATAAAATAAAACTGCCTCAGCAGATGACGGATCTGGTGGATCCAAAATAAGGGTTCCGCCCTTGTTGTCGTTTGGATCCGCAGGTACAAAGTCAGCTTTTGGTTTTTATCATTTTTGGCTAATCTAAGGTTCAAGCTACGGTTTCATCTACTCACTAGGTTCCATTAATCCTAAACCAAGTCTAAGATAGTTGAAAGGTTCTCTCTTTAGAGGTTTTGTGAGGATTTCGGCAATGTTGTACTCTGAGGAAACTTTCTCAATTGAGATGTTTCCCTTCTGAACATTGTCGCGTAGGAAATGATGGCGGATTTCTATATGTTTAGTTCTAGCGTGTTGGACTGGATTTTTGCTAAGATCGATAGCTCCTTTGTTGTCGCAAAGAATGGGAATGTCGTTGAGTTCAATTCCATAGTCAACGAGAGATTGTTTCATCCACAGTGCTTGTTGACACGCTTTTCCTGTTGACACGTACTCTGCCTCGGTTGTTGAAATAGCGAGGGATGTTTATTTCTTAGCGAACCATGAGGTGAGACAATGTCCTACAACAGTACAAATACCGCTAGTACTTTTCCTATCAACATAGTCACCGGCATGGTCTAAATCGGCATACACTATGGTTTCTACACCCGTTCCTCTGGGATACCATAATCCTAAATGTGTAGTGCCTTTAATGTATCTAAATATCTGTTTAATGGCTTCAAGATGGGATATGATGAGGCGAAAAGTGTACCGCTTTTAAGGGGTCATTTAAGCCCTAAATCGTATTTATTTGATCAAATATCGCCCTAAATCGTTCCTTTTGTCATTTTAGGTACTTTTGAGGAGAAATCTGGAAAAGGAGGCATTTTGGACGTTTTTGGAGCATAAAAGTGAAGAAAACGACAAAGTCTCAAGAATCGGCTAAAAGTTACCTTTGACGGCGTCACAATTAACTCTGGACGGCGTCATGCCTTGGCAAGAAAAAGTGGACGTGAAATTTACTCATGATGAGCCAGTGAAAATAGCATGTGATTTCTGACGGCGTCACGCTTTAACTTGATCAAGGGCGTCACGGCTTAAATCAAAAGGGGACGGCGTCACGTTCAAGGTTCGACGGCGTCAAGCCTTGATAAGCCAGAATGGATTTTCGAAGAGCTAAAGAGGGACGGCGTCAAGAAGGTCATCCGGGAACTCTAAAAGCGGCGAGGTGACGGCGTCACAATCCATAAGGTGACGCCGTCAGATCCAAAAGTCTATATATAGTTTTCTAATTTTTTGTCATGAAGGAGAGCTTAGTGTGTGGAATTTTGGGAGAAAACCCTAAGACGATTTTAGCTTCTATTTCAAGGCTTTTTGCCTTGAGATCTTCCATGTTACATTGAAGATAAGTTATCAATTAATCATTCAATATGTCTATGTGTTGTTTGATTTTATCTTATTCTTGTCTTTTGATTAACATGTTAGGCTAAATTTATCTTGTGTTTGCTTAGATCTAATGAAACCTAGCTATTGATTATTGGTTATTAGTGTGTTGTTAGTTGTATTGGATGATTGTTTATCTATGTTAGGCTTAAGAAAACTGGCTAACTTCCTATTCGGTAACTTGCTTGAACGTCTTAAGAAACATGAACCAAATGCGTACTAAAGGTTTTTATGGTTGTATTTAATGCACAAGCGAATTCTAGTGATCCCATGTTAGGAGCTTCCTAGCCGGCTCGACATAGGAGTGAAGTAGGAGCTTGTAGAGTTGGGGAAGTAAGTACGCCACCCCACGAATGGTATTAAGGAATACACCCGTCATCCACGCGACTAATACACACTAATTAACCGGTAAAAGATAGTTAGGGAGTAAGGAAATCTAAGTAAACACATTTCTCCACACATAAGTTTCTCACCACATTTTCATTTTTGTTATTTTATTTTATTTGCATTCATAGTAATTTGGGTTAGTTGACTAGAAACTAATTCCGCCCACTCCTTCAAACCCGAGATTTTACTTGCTTTCATAAAAATTATAAAAACATAAAAAGAATCTTCCTCAACCTTTAGACCTAATTAGGGTAGTCTTTCACACCTAACGAACACTATTCCCTGTGGAGAACGATCAATCCCCCGTACTTACCACTACACTATACTACATCGGTCAGGTACATTGCCTGGTGGGGTTGTAAGCCTCTTGAGATCCCTCGAGAGGTAAAACCTGTTGTAAGGTTACAAAACCACGCATCAAGTTTTTGGCGCCGCTGCCGGGGAATAGTTATTGTTTAGGTTGAATTTTTATTTCTATTAGGTCTACCCACTAGATTCCTTTCTAGTGAGATTTTTATTTTGTTTTTCTAGATTTTCTTTAGTCTATCTATTTTCTTCGTGTCTTTGTTCGTAACCATACCATCCGACATCATGGAAGATGGTAATATCCTTAACCCCCACAACCCGCCACCACAACAACCACCACCACCTCCTAGAGCCCGTACTTTAGGAGAGTACTCCCGTCCTAGCCACCATGGCTATCGAAACACCATTGAGCTCACTCAAGGAGCCAATATCACACCCTTGCGATCCGACACCATCCGGTTGGTGCAAAGCGGATGCGCATTCCATGGACTTCGTTCTGAAGATCCTAATCAACATCTCAAGGACTTTCTTAAAATCGTTGATTCTATAGACCTTGATGTTGCCACTCGAGAGATGACCCGATTGCGTCTCTTCCAATTCTCTTTGCGGGACCAAGCTAGTCAGTGGCTAGAACGTCAACCCGCAGGATCCATTACCTCTTGGGATGATCTCACTACTCGTTTCCTTGCTCAGTTTTTCCCACCCGGGAAGAACTACCAAGCTAAGGAATGATATCTTGATGTTCCAACAACGTCAAGGCGAAACTCTCTACGAGGCATGGACTCGATTCAAGGACTTACTCCGAAAAGTCCCTCACCATGGCATGGATCCTTGGCTACAAATCCAAATCTTCTATGATGGTGTCAATCATCAAACTAGAAGAGCCATAGATTACGCCGCCAATGGGAGATTGAGCAGGCTCAGTGTCGATAAGTGCTGGGAAGTCATTGAGGACTTAGCACAGTACGAAGAAGAGGAATGGAATGACTCAACATTCTCGGAAGAAGGGATTTTAAATTGCATGAGTGCAACCCAAGAACAGCTGTTCGCAAACATAAAAAGGCAGGTTGAGAGCTTAATGAAAGCTGAGACACCTACGGCTGATGAAAATCCCAATGAGTGCGTGAACACAATTGGTAAACATATGTTTCATCAATTCTCACGACAAGATGAGTTTGAGGGGATAATGCTAACTTTCGTGAACAACCAAGAAAGGCGGATCCAGGAATTAGAGACTCACTTGAAAAATACCCAAGATATGTTCATGGAACTAGCAGAAAAATTCATCTCGAGAATAAAAGAGAAAATTAGGGAAGCAGCCTCACACAAAAAGATCGAGAAGATCTTTGAACTCCCGGTCCCTAATGAACCATACAACGAATGGGATGATGGAACCCCTCTCCCCGAGCCTTCACTTTTAAAACCCTCTTATCTACTTGGATCCTCTTGCGAGAAAAAGAATTCTCAAGATCGTAGCATTTTCGTGGGAAGCATGGTTTTCACGCTCCCTAACTTTCATGAGGCTAGGAAACGATCTTTTGGCTTTAAGCCAGGCGTGAGGAGAACTCAATTAAAGCACATCCTCATTTCAAAAACCCCCTGTAAAAGCTCCTCTCACTCCCTGAATGCCTGCCGTGACAGAGACTGGAACCTGAATGTGACGTCAACCGGCCCTTTTCAACATTTTACTACACCCCGTGACAGTAACAAAACATTTGACCCAGGAGGAACTTGTTAACGAGACTAGCTGTCAGGATTATTGATCCTGACTAGCTGCTCTCTTAAAGTACGAGGGGCTCATTTGTAAACTGGCACAAAGTAGTATGATACGCTAATCTGACGGCGTCAGAATTTAAACGTGACGCCGTCACCCCGTCTGCACAGCAATAATAACTTTAATTCCATCACTTTCATCAAAAAACCCCACAAACCATATCCTCTCCAACCCCACCTTCGAATTTCCAGGATCAAATTCACCGACTTTCTTCATCGATTTCCACGTGGTAAGTAATTTTTATTCATTCTTTTCATTTCAATTACTCATAGGATTTGTCAATTTCGAAAACCCTCTACTCATGATACCCTAGGGTTGATTCATGCTTAGAACTCATAATGTCTTTTAATTAGTGTTATTTTAGCAATGATTAAAAGCATGTGATTGTTAGCGATCAAATGGGTTAATTCACTAATAGGGTGGCCACGAATTTGAACCATAACCTGTGATCCAATCACCCATTTTTTTGCAAAAAGTGGTGTGTGGTTATTGAGCCTGAAGTTTGAATATTGATTTTTCCCTCGTAATTATGGATTTGAACACTGGTCGAATCTGACGGCGTCACCTATCAAAGCGTGACGGCGTCAGACCTGTCTGATGCGCCACCAAATCTTTAATTCACATATTAACACTTTTTGTTCCTCCTGCTTTGTTCCAGATAATGAGTAAGCATCAAAGACCCAGCCGAGGAAGTTCTTCCCGATCTCAACAAGAAAACTTTGGGGATACGGTCCTCAGTTGGGGTATCTTTGACAACGATGCTGCTACAAGCAAATACGCACAATTGCTACTATACAAGGTCGAGAATGGAGCCGTGGTTGACTGGGGCTTTCTGAGGAGAGTAGGTCTTGAGCAGACCTTTCTCCAAAGTTTTCAGACGGATGGGTTTACCGGCCCCCAGTGGGAAAGACTGTTTAAAATTCAGGAGCCGGTATATGAGGAATTGGTACGGGAGTTCTTTGCTACCTTTCATTTTGACATGGCTGAGGCAAGGACTGATGTGGGCGGTACCACGATCTATTTCAGGCTGGGGGGTGAGCTAAGGACGTGTTCTGTTGCTGAGTTTGGGTGGAGACTTGGGTTGTACGATCAGCATGATACCATTCAGGCAGGGTTCATGCAGAGGTTGTTGCGTGGGGAGTCGATGAAGAATGATTTTAGATGCTCCATGTTTTGGCAAACTATTGGGGATGGGGTGTATACCTCGACCACTGTGGCATCCCAAATCAGGGATCCTAGGGTTCGGTTGACTTATCGTTGCCTCACCTACAGTTTGACAGGGCGTCACAGCTCTCACCACCGTGTCACTGGTTCTGATCTCTTCTACCTGTACACCATCTACTCTAATGATGTTTACTGCAACATCCCGTTTTGGGTTGCTAGCTTTATGCATGGTGGAGTTGGAGAGAGGGAAGGGGACAGGATTTATGGAGGGATGTTTATCACCCGACTGGCCCATTATGGAGTCCTCAGGCCCGAGGTCATGAGGTATTTGAGTGGTGATTAATGCAGGACGGTGAAGGAGAGGTCCCTGAAGCAGATGGAGGTGATCATGGAGATGCATGACGGGTCCTTTATGTGGTATCACCCGGTTGGAGCTGAGGATGATGATGATGAGGATGATGAGGAGGAGGAGGAGCCCCAGCAGCAGCAGCATGAGGGGTATGAGGCCGGTACAGCTGATTACTACCGGCACATGAGCAGGGGGGACTGGCAGGCTCACCAGGGGACCTGGATGGGCCAGGTTGATACGTGGAGGACCAGGGTGGACGAGAGGTTCGACTGGATATATGATCACACGGTTCGTCAGATGCAGCATCTATCCACACGTGATCAGTTGGACCCACATCTGCAGGTTGACCCTTTCCCGGGTCGTGAGCAGGATTACCCTCCATATGGGTACCACGGGCATCTTCCTCCTGGCTATGACTATCGCCAAGGTCCCCCTCCCCAGTGATGATGTGATTTGATGTTTGAACAATTTGATATTTGGTTGTATGTGTTGAAACAATATGGTCTGTAATAATTTAGGGAAGGCATCTGTTTGCCTTAAAACATTTGTTACATTGATTTTATTTATCGCATGCTAGCCTCATTTGATAGCTTTATTTATTTGCTTTGTGTGTTTGTTTGTTTGTTTGTTTGATTTTATTTGTTTCCGTATGTGTGTTTAATTTTTATTAGTATTGATTCATGTTCAAAAGTAAATTGTGAAAATGCTTTATGTTGTTTTTAACTTCGTCTTAACTACATATAAAGGTATTTTGCAAAAGATAAGTGTAAGGGAAATCTAAATCGGTTTATTAGAACACAAATGAACATGAATCGTAATAATAATAAATTAGCATACATATTCGTATTTGTTTGAGTCAAATGCTTGTATCGAGTCATAATGATGTTTTGCAGGATTTCCAGGAAGTAAGGTAAAGGTTTTTCCAGAAATTTTCCGGAAACTTAAAATGAAAATTTTTATCAGGTCATTTCTGACGGCGTCAGGGTTTATAACCTGACGGCGTCAGATTTAATTTTCAGAAATTTTTGAAAGTTTTGTTTTCATAAAAAGTTTTTAGTAAAATCTCCAACTTATAATCTCCAGGAATCTGCAAAATTATCATTCCACAAGCATTATATACTTATATATAGATTTTTCCCGCCGATGTTATGCAGGTTTTCGTGTTTGTTTTCTCAGGTTTCACAGGTTATTTTGGACAAGGAAATGTTTTTGGATCAAGCTTATGGCGATGCATTAGTCATGGAGCTTCAACGTTCTCTTTGGAGGAAGATTTAACCGTGTAATTTCACTATCCACCGAGCGAATCAGGGGAGTATTTGGTTTCATTCTTTTACTTTTTTCTTTTACATCTTGTTATTTGAACATTGGGGACAATGTTCATCTTAAGTGTAAGGGGAGGGTAAAAGTACGATTTTAGAGAATACAATTGCGCTTGATTTTTGTTTGTTTAATAGTAGATGTGTAATAAAACTGAGAGAAATACCTGTTAGGGCAATTTTAGTGCCAAATTTAAAATTTTTTACAACATTTAGGAGTGAAACTTTGGTCTTAATAAGCGTCTCATGGATAGGAAGTTATATGACTAGCACAAAAACCGTACCACTAAAAAAATTTTCCACCCCCAAATATGTGAGGTTCGCCCCTAGAATTGGTAGGAAAAGCATTTATGCTATGATGTGTGTACCGGTAGCACTTAGATTCTAGAACTTGCGTTAGGACCATTCCAAGGCCACAAGTGAGACTACATTCGTGTAGTTAGATTTACTACATGATAAGAGGCATTAGGATTAACCCATTGTTTTACACCTGTGTTTTTGTTATAATTACATTGGCTACATTGGTCAAGTAATTCTCCCACACCCTTTGCGTTGTACTCATTTTTAGTACACGATACCCCTAGTATACCCCTCAGAGCCTATCTTTTCGTTTCGACCTTTAAGCATTTTACTTAAAGGAAGAATTTTTTACACCCCACTAAAATGTACACCCAAATCGCCTTAGCCTACCTTGTATGCACTCATCTTTAGTGCATTATTGTTACAACATTTGTTTAAACCCAAGTTAATTATCTAATCGATTACATGGTTGCTAAGTCGAGTCATATCCTTGTACATATTGTTTTGGGACGATTGGGACTCATGGGTAAAGTACTAGTGTAATGGAGTAATGGGGAAGATCATCATTTATTACCCCCATATGTGCTAAATGTTTTTAAAGTACTCCAAGTTTTCGATTATCTTAATTCGAGTCATTAGATTAGTTAATTGTAAAGTTATGTAAAAGTTCAAGTGTAAGGGGAATGCAATGCCCCTATGATGTATTATTTTGGATGGTAGGGCAAGAGTGTATGAAAAAAAAAAAAAAAAAAAAAAAAAAAAAAAAAAAATTCAAGAAAAATACAAAAAAATGAGAAAAAGAAAAATGAAAAAAACATACGGACTACCATCCCGTTTCATTTTATGTTTATTTTATGTTTATGTTTTTGTTATTTTGTTTTTAGCTTAAGATCGAGTCTAGTCTTGGCTTAGCAACATTGTATAGTACATGTAATTGATCAAGATTTTTAACTAGCCACCAGTAAAATATCCCTTATCCAACAAACCGTGTTTTCCTTTTCCCTACACCTAACGTTATAACCCATTTAAAAGCCCTCTTTGATAGTTTATCTTTGGTGCTTACGCCTAGTGGAGGAGGTTTTCGATCCTTTCCCAAGCCTATGGTAATCTATTTGCTATGACAGGTAGTGAGAGATATTATCCGTTTTCATTTATGAGATTTATTTTGATGACACTTGAGAGATGTGAGTATCTAAACACTACTTGTGAGGTGCTAGTTTATAATCTCCGTGCTTATTATGATTGAAGTGGAACGATTATTTGTTGTAATTACTTTTATGTTTGCATTAAATGACCCCTAACTTGTATTTTGATTAGAATAAAAGCGCGTTTGCTTGAGGACAAGCAAATCTCAAGTGTAAGGGTATTTGATGAGGCGAAAAGTGTACCGCTTTTAAGGGGTCATTTAAGCCCTAAATCGTATTTATTTGATCAAATATCGCCCTAAATCGTTCCTTTTGTCATTTTAGGTACTTTTGAGGAGAAATCTGGAAAAGGAGGCATTTTGGACGTTTTTGGAGCATAAAAGTGAAGAAAACGACAAAGTCTCAAGAATCAGCTAAAAGTTACCTTTGACGGCGTCACAATTAACTCTGGACGGCGTCATGCCTTGGCAAGAAAAAGTGGACGTGAAATTTACTCATGATGAGCCAGTGAAAATAGCATGTGATTTCTGACGGCGTCACGCTTTAACTTGATCAAGGGCGTCACGGCTTAAATCAAAAGGGGACGGCGTCACGTTCAAGGTTCGACGGCGTCAAGCCTTGATAAGCCAGAATGGATTTTCGAAGAGCTAAAGAGGGACGGCGTCAAGAAGGTCATCCGGGAACCCTAAAAGCGGCGAGGTGACGGCGTCACAATCCATAAGGTGACGCCGTCAGATCCAAAAGTCTATATATAGTTTTCTAATTTTTTGTCATGAAGGAGAGCTTAGTGTGTGGAATTTTGGGAGAAAACCCTAAGACGATTTTAGCTTCTATTTCAAGGCTTTTTGCCTTGAGATCTTCCATGTTACATTGAAGATAAGTTATCAATTAATCATTCAATATGTCTATGTGTTGTTTGATTTTATCTTATTCTTGTCTTTTGATTAACATGTTAGGCTAAATTTATCTTGTGTTTGCTTAGATCTAATGAAACCTAGCTATTGATTATTGGTTATTAGTGTGTTGTTAGTTGTATTGGATGATTGTTTATCTATGTTAGGCTTAAGAAAACTGGCTAACTTCCTATTCGGTAACTTGCTTGAACGTCTTAAGAAAGATGAACCAAATGCGTACTAAAGGTTTTTATGGTTGTATTTAATGCACAAGCGAATTCTAGTGATCCCATGTTAGGAGCTTCCTAGCCGGCTCGACATAGGAGTGAAGTAGGAGCTTGTAGAGTTGGGGAAGTAAGTACGCCACCCCACGAATGGTATTAAGGAATACACCCGTCATCCACGCGACTAATACACACTAATTAACCGGTAAAAGATAGTTAGGGAGTAAGGAAATCTAAGTAAACACATTTCTCCACACATAAGTTTCTCACCACATTTTCATTTTTGTTATTTTATTTTATTTGCATTCATAGTAATTTGGGTTAGTTGACTAGCAACTAATTCCGCCCACTCCTTCAAACCCGAGATTTTACTTGCTTTCATAAAAATTATAAAAACATAAAAAGAATCTTCCTCAACCTTTAGACCTAATTAGGGTAGTCTTTCACACCTAACGAACACTATTCCCTGTGAAGAACGATCAATCCCCCGTACTTACCACTACACTATACTACATCGGTCAGGTACACTGCCTGGTGGGGTTGTAATCCTCTTGAGATCCCTCGAGAGGTAAAACCTGTTGTAAGGTTACAAAACCACGCATCAGGATATTTTGGGATCTTCTTGAAAACGTGCACATAGACAAACACTAAACATAATTTCCGGCTTACTAGCCATAAGATAGAGTAAACTACCAATCATTCCTCTATATTTAGTGCTATCTACGGATTCATTTTCTTCATCCTTTGTGAGTTTGGTTTCAGAGGACATGGGTGTTTTTATAGGTTTTGAGTCTTCAAGACCAAACTTCTTAAGCATATCTTTGATATACTTTGATTGGTTGAAGAATATCCTATCTTCTAATTGTTTAATTTGGATACATAAGAAAAAGTTTAGTTCCCCTATCATACTCATTTCAAACTCGTCATGCATGATTTTTGAGAAATCGTCGCATAACTCTTGACAAGTTGACCCGAATATGATGTCATCCACATATATCTTGACGATGATAATATGTGATCCCTTTTTCTTGGTGAAGAGAGTATTATCTACTAGGCCCATGGTATACTTATGGTCAACTAGGAAGGTATTAAGTTGATGATACCAAGCTTTTGGTGCTTGCTTAAGTCCGTATAAAGTTTTTTTAAGTTTGTAAACATGATTTAGTTTTTCAAAATCGGCAAAGCCGGGAGGTTGTGCAACATATACTTCTTCATTTATAAATCCGTTTAAAAATGAACTTTTGACATCCATTTGAAATAATTTAAAATCATTTGCACGTGCATATGCAAGTAGTATCCTAATAGATTCAAGTCTAGCTACGGGTGCAAATGTTTCATCTTAATCTATACATTCCTGTTGATTGTAGCCTTGTGCTACTAGCCTAGCTTTGTTTCTAGACACTATACCATTTTCATCTATTTTGTTTCTAAAGACACATTTAGTGCCAATAAGTGTTTGATTTTTAGGTGGAGGAACTAATGTCCATACATCATTTTTAATAAACTGATTTAATTCTTCTTGCATTGCAATGACCTAAGATTCATCTTTAATTGCCTCATTTATATTTTTAGGCTCAATTGTTGAAACAAAGCAAAAGAAATTACTTTCATTTTGGGCTTTAGATTTAGATCTTAATGTTCTTTCATTAAGTATTTCTATGACGTTTTCTAATGGATGGCTTTTGGTTTCTTTGATATTAACTATTTCTTTTTTTTACCGGTTCTTTTTCTTTGTCGCTTTTGATATTTTCTTGATTTTGAACCATTTGACTTTCAACTAAGTCATCATCTACCAAAGGTGATGCCTTAGAGGGAGGTGGACTTTCATCGAATGTTACATTCAACGATTCATCGACTCTTGAGGTTTCTTTGTTCAAAACTATGTAGGCTTTACTATTTTGTGAGTACCCAAGAAATACACCTTCATACGACTTTGGGTCGAACTTGGTGAGATAATCCTTTGTGTTTAAAATGAAGCACTTGCTTCCAAAAACTCTAAAATATCCTAATGTGGGCTTTTTCCCTCGGTAAAATTCATATGGAGTTTTCTTTAGGAATGGTCTAATTAAGACTCGATTTAGGATATATGTGGATGTATCTACAGCGTGACACCAAAACTTTTGTGGTATGTTTTGTTCATTTAACATATTTCTACTTATATCTTGAATTGTTCTATTTTTACGTTCTACTACACCGTTAGATTGAGGAGTTCGAGGAGCCGAGAAATTATGCGAAATGCCATTAGCATCACAAAAAGCCCCGAATTGAGTTTCGTTGTCAAATTCACGACCATGATCGGTTCTTATTGACACTATATTGTTTCCTATTTGGTTTTGAATTATTTTACTTAAAATTTCAAATTTATCAAAAGCCTCATTTTTAGTTTTCAAAAAATTTGTCCATGTAAACCTAGAGTAATCATCTACTATAACTAAAGTATAAAAGTTTCCTCCATAACTTTGTATAACGGTTGGACCAAACAAATCCATATGCAACAATTCTAGACACCTAGATGTAGACACCATGTTTTTAGCCTTATGGCTATTATGAACTTGTTTCCCAATTTTGCAAGCATCACAAAAGTGTTGGTCATATTTCAACTTAGGTAGGTTCCTAACGAGTTCCTTAGATGATAGAGATTGAATTAACCTCATATTGGTGTGACCTAAGCGTCGATGCCATAGAGTTGAGTTTTCGTCCAAAGAGGTAAGACAAAGCTTGTCTTTAGGTGTTTTATCTAATTTCATAACATAAACGTTATTCTTTAAAACACCTTTTCCTACAGTTATGTCATCTTTAAGTATTTTACTTTCATTTTCACTGAAAAGGACGTTATACTTTTGCGACATAATTGACTAATACTAAGCAAATTAAAATCTAAGTTATCTACGTCAGCAACATCATCAATAGTGAGAGAGTCATGAGAGATTGTACCTTTTCCGATGATTTTACTTTTAAGCTTTCTACCGAATGTGACATTACCTCCGTCGTACACTTGATAGGTTGAGAAAAGGCTTTTGTTCCCCGTCATGTGTCTTGAACACCCACTATCTTTAATCCATTCATCTGGTTCTATTTCAACTTTCAAGTACACCTAAGTTCAAGAGAAACTCAAGCGTTTGGTCTCCAATATCTCATGGGTCCGTTTGGGTTAAACATGACATTATCATGGTTCATGTAAGGAAATGGTGGATAATTGTTCCATGGCATGTAATTAGGACTTTGAAAGTTTCTAGACATGTTTTGGTTCCAATTACTTTGGTAAATATGTTGTGAGTTGACATTACTCTTTGGAAAGGGGTGTTTGGGAAAACTAGTTTGAGGTCTCTGTTGAACTGTTTTAACTCTATACTCATTTCTAGCTTGACCTCTTCCTATAGAAACTACTGGATTTTGTTTGTTATTAGTTATACTAGTACTAGGTCTTCCATGACATATTCTTCATCTTCACTATTTGAGCAAGACACTTCATCATCACTTGACTCTGCTTTAGCTTTCAAGGCAAAGGACTTCATCTTCTCCTTTTTGCCTTTAATAATTTCTGAGTCTTTTTTATCACCATCTCGTGAACTTTGAGGTTTCCTATGAGCTCATCCAGTGTCATACTTGAAAGATCCTTAAATTCTTCAATAGCTGTCACCTTTGCTCTCCACTTCGGGTGGAGTGCTCCTAGAAATTTCCTGACAAAATTCTTACTAGAGAAAGATTCGTCAAGTGCTTTAAGTGTTGTAATAGTAGTATTAAACCTAGCAAATGCACTATCAATGGTCTCATCTTCAGAGATAACAAATTGTTCATATTGTTGAACAAGAAGATCAATTTTGTTATCTTTGACTTGTGAGTTTCCTTGATGAGTGATAATAAGAGATTGCCAAATATCTTTAGCCGTTTTACACGTAAAAACTCTTTCATATTCCTTCTTAGGTAAGGCATTGTAAAGCATCATTTTGGCTTCATTATTTTTGGCAATCAACTTCTTTTGCTCATCACTGTGACGAGTAAGAGAAGTACCTTCATCCCGACCTCCTGAAATATCATTACTTATGGATTTGTAATCATCCTCTACAGTTATATACCATAGATCTATATCCTTTGACTTCACATACGTCTCAAAGCGATTTTTCCAATATATGAAACAATTTGGTTCAAATAGTGGTGGTCTTTGCATAGATTGCCCTTCTTTAAAGTTTTCAAAATCCATTGATCGTTTCAATTTTTAAAATATAATATATTTTGAAAACCTTGAGTAACCTTGCTCTGATGCCAATTGTGGAAAACCAGAAGAGGGGGTTGAATAGTTTTACCGTTTTTTAAAATTATTTCGCTTTGTTACTTTACGTAATTTCAAAGGAGATATGCACAAACAAATATTCACACAATATATACGAAAATTAAAGAGAGGAATGATCAAACAACACAACACGGATGTTTATAATGGTTCGACTACAAGGAATCTCTTCCTTGCCCTACTCCACTCCTCGAGCCTCTAACTCGAGAGTTATCCTTCACTAAGAAACAAACTCCCTTCTAGGTGGAGAAAACCTTTACACGTCGCTTACTTCTTTTTATAGTACTAAGCTAAACACCGAGTTCTTTACAAGGGTACAACCACTCCCGTTGGTTCTTTCACAAGGGTACAACCACTCCCGACACACTTTGTGTTTTGAGGACTAAAATACTAACCACAATCTACTGATACAAATGATACAAAGAATGATGTGTGAACTTGCTACAAAATGTCACACATTATGTATACTACAGGATAACAATTCGTTGATCCTTGAATGCTTGATCTCTTATCTACAAAAGGAAAGATCAAATGAAATGCAAGAATGATATGGGTTAGTGATATGTAAATGAATGAGTATGTATTTAAGCTATATGAGTGATGAAATGTCCAAATAATGAGCTTGCTATTTATAGGCAAACTGGATGAACAGCTGACGGATCCGGCGGATCCCAAAAATGGGATCCGTCCTTGTATGCGTTTGGTTCCGCCAAGGTGTGACAGCTAAGAGATTTTTAAATCTTTCCAAATCTTGTACAATCTTTCCATATCTTTGTCAAGTCACATCAAGATCTTCAATTTCAACTCTTTGGCTTGAAGATCTAAACAAAATATCACAAAATCTTTCCAAGATTGTGTACATGATGCATGCCATGATGTCATTCTAATAAAGTCTCCTTTTTAGGAAATAAACTTGTAAATGTATAAAATGTAATTTTAGTGATCTTGTGGAATGAAAAACTATGTTTTAAAAAGACTTTAGCTAGTATTTATAATTTGCTAAAAGATATACTTTGTGATTGTCATTAACAAAACTAAGTAAAGATCGTAAAATATAAATAACATTTTTAGGACGATATTAGTATTAACAATGCCATTGGTGCATCAATGACATGGACATGGAACCCATGACAAGTGAAAGCTCGGGTATCAAACTGAAGGTCAAACAGAATGCCATAGTAATGACACAGAATCTAAGGTCATCAGAAATATCATAATCATAGGTTCATATCAGAGGGTGCATAGCAAAGGCTCATATCAAAGGCTTATATCATAGTGTCATAAACAGAAAGGCTCATAGCAAAGGCATCAAAATCCGAAGCTAAGCAATCAAAAGATGTGAAAGGATCATGAGAAACCTTATAAGAAAGGTCAGAATATCTGTACCTTATGTAAGCAACCAACAAAATAAGAAAGTACACTGAAACAGATAATCACTCCTTCTTTACCGAACCTATACAAATTGATAATCTCGCATTACTTATAAGCTCATTTTACAAGTTTACTGCTTATTGTTATTTAGGTTTCCCATTTAAGGTTTCTTTCTATTTTTAGAAACTTTCCATTTTTAGCAACTTGCCATTTTAGTAAGTTTCATATTTAGTAACCTTCCAGATGAAGTAACTTTCCATAATTAGTAACTTTTCATATTTAGTAAGTTTCCCGAAACTTTCAATATTTAGTAAGTTTTCCGAATTAGTAACTTTCCATATTAAGTAAGTTTTAACACGACTTCCAATCTAGTTAGATTAGGTTTAGGGTTCGTGATTATCAATTAGGTTAATCGTACCCACACACAAGTCAACACGACATTAAAAAGACACACCCGACATAAGAACATTTATTAGGGCACCAAACATCAAAGTGACATATTTAATACTTATGTAACACATGCATACACGTTAACTCGTTTTATAACAAAATTAAGCCCACAAAATGAATTTTAAAAATGTATCAGAAGCCCAAACTAAAAATTAAAAAAAAATCTCACAGGAGCCCATATGTCTTAAGAGTCTACTTGAATTTTTACAGATTTTATTATTAAGTGGAAACCCCCTTTCAAAAATTGTTTATGCTAACATGTCCAGATTCGGATCTGCAGATACACTTCAAATATATATAATTAACAACCTAACCAAACGACTCCAGAAAATTCTACAAAAATTCTAGGAAGTATTAAACATATGAAATATGATTCCTATAAATTGATACGATTTGAAAATGAAAAATTATAGACCACGATTGAAATAAATTCTGCCAAACACAGTTTTGACAAATCATCACAATAAATTCAAAAATACTACCAAATCAAACTCAAATCCTTTCAAACCAATTGGAATACTTTAATAAGACCCTAAACTAAGTTTTAGAGGAAAAATACAGAATTAAACATTTACAAAACTCGTTGTGTGATGCACACATATTCGACTAACAATTCTGTCCCGATCAAAACAACAACATAAACCCTAATTTGACCCACAATTAATTTCTAGGGTTTCAAGCTTTTATTACCATTAATTGTACCTTCATTTTAGGGTTTAATACTGATTAGAAGACCATGTTAACAAGTCGTGAACATTACAAAAGAATAGGGCCGATTTCATTGAATACCGATTAGGTTCTATGGGATTAATCCCCTCGTTAAATTTCATGTAGTTATTGTATGTCATTAAGTGATTATAATCCAATCATAACATGATTAAAAGATGTTTATAAGACGAGAATGAGGTGTTCTTGATTACCTAGACGTGGCAGCAAGCAAATGGAACAAAACCAAGAAAACCTTCTGTCGATCACACCAACAAAACCTTGTGCATATGACGTACCAAAAACCCTCTTCAAAAGCTCTTGTTGCCTCTTCAATTATGGACCAGAAATTACCAATACTCTTCTCTTGTTCTTGTCTCCAATCGGTTGAATGTGTGTGAGAGAATAGGGAGAAAACCGTATAAGGAGAATAGGAGAAGAAAAACGTATAATATTGTGAGAAGAAAAAGGGAAAGGAGCGTGGCATAATAAAGAGAAAATATACTTGCTGATTTTTAGTGATCTCTTGAATAAGTTTCATAGTTATCTCTTCATGGAATGAATGTAGACCAACTTTTAGTATAGAAGCATGTGTGTGTCGTTTTTATATTTAAGTAGTGTAGGTAATGCTTAGTTTAATGTATAATGTAAGATTATATTAGCATATAAATGATTTAAGGAATTAGTAACTTAGGTTATAGATTTATATTATTCTTGTATCATTATGTGAGTTCTTATAGATTCAATATTAGAGGGGTAAAATAGCAATATCAAATGGATGGAAATTTTAGGGTTTTACATTTTATATGTCGAAACTAATCTCGGTATTATCCCATTTGGTACCAGTGCAGTTTTAGGTATCCCGGATTTTTTTCAGGCTAATAACGTGGTAACCGTACCGTACCGTGTACCGAGATCTGTGTCACACCCCGCTAAAGGGGAAACAGGGGATGTAACTGTGAAAGACACAAGCATAACATCATAGGTTCATACCATACATAATTACAACATTAGTTTACAACATTTCGGAAATATCCTTTATCCCAAAATTTGATAACAAAACACAAGTCTTATTTGATTTAAACGTTATCTTGGAAAATATGATAATGAAGATGACAAGTAGATTGACTCCAATGCAAGTGCCTTCAGAAATATTTTACAGACGATCACCTGAAAATGATTCTCGAAAACATCAACATAATGTTGTTGAACTCGTAGGTTTAAGTAATAACACATTTACCATGCCTAGTTACGAGTGGGACAACAGTGCACAATAATAACATAGAGCAATTAATACAAATAATCATCCAACCAAATCATTAGTGTCACACGCGCTTCTAGGTTTCCAAACATCTCGCCTACAGCTAAACTGTTGGCTTATTAGTTATCAAGATTTACAACATGTATACTGGCACTCAAATACGCAATTATAAGCACAAATATTGTCCAAAGAGTTATTTAGCACAATGTAAAGTAACTGAAATAATATTTAAGTATCAAATTGAACCATTAAGTGTTGCATCAAGAGCCACACGAGAACTATAAGTTTGTAATTATGATTATTTACCGCTATACACAGGGACGGATCTATGTAGGAAGTGTGTGTGTGTGTGTGTGGGGGGGGGTGCCCCCATGGCTAGCCGAAAAAGTTGAGATTTTAGTTTTTTTTTATTATTATTTTTTTAATTTTGACATTTTTTTCGAAAGTGCCCCCTACCAAAAACTCATATTGCCCCCCACTCACATACTAAAATCCAACATTAACCACTCTAAAGTCTTATAAATCCTTTATCTCTAAGTAAAAATACTAGATTTATCATTACGATTCTAGTTTTTCTTCCGCATTTTGTTGCTATTGTATAAAAAAAAAAATTGCCTCCCCACATCCTATTTTTCTGCGTCCGCTACTACTATACACCATCAGTATGTACGAGTATTCGTCTAGTCAAAAGTCGTGTTTTGATCAACACACATTCTTATAATTCGGAGTAGATATTATTCACATGATTATAAGAGTCGTGTGCCGTTTGAGTATTTTAAAAGTCGGTTAACCTTTTCACAACATATTTTTTGCATGGGCTTGAATGTAATATAAGGTCCATATATTTTGTATATATATATATATAGAATACCAATAACAAGAGAAACAAACTAACAGTTATCGTACAAAATAAAACCCTAAACATCAAATCTTCGATCATTTAACACTCAAGATTTTACATTCGACATTCCCATGGCGGGCGAGGTATGCGTTTATCGTCTAATCTTCTGTGTTAGTTCATTGGATTTCAAAATCTAACTAACTAGGTTTATTTTTTTATGTTTTGGTATCAGGTTACAGTCATATGTATGGACACTTCTAGTTGGATGCAAAACAACAGATCACCTAGGTTTTTGGCTCAAGCCGCAGCTATTGAACTTTATTGTAAAGAAAAAATCGACGTAAGTTAGCATCTATTTATCATGCACAACTTTTCAGTTTCTTTAAAAAAAAAAAAAAAAAAAAAAAAAAAAAAGGAGTAAAGTCTTCCACGGGTTATGGGTCTCAATACCGTCTTCCACGGTGTATGGGGGAGGTTGAGACGTAGATAGCCTTACCTAAGGTAGAGATGCTACTTTCGGTTCTGCCAAAAGTAGAAAAAGACCTCCGGCCTTGCAAGGGGTTTGGATCGAACCCTTGACCTCTGTCTCCAGAGGCAAGTGTAATAACCACTTGATCCAACCTTGCTTTTTTTTTTTTTTTTTTTTTTTTTTTTTTTTTTTTTTCAGTTTGTTTTATGTTGTTGAATTATTACTATACAAAAATGTTTTTGTTACAGTTTCATCCAGAGAATTGTGTCGGCATATTGGCAATGGGATACGAAGTTTATAAATTGGTTGAACCTACTAGAGATCTTCAAAAGATCATGTGTAGCATTCATGGTTAGCTTCTATAATTAATCATGGCTAAATATATTGTGAATTATTAATTGTATGATGTATGTATAATTATCAAGGTAATTTGTTGCTCAGGTGCACGAGTAGACAATGATAGTATGAGCATATTAGATGCACTCGAGAGTGCTGATCAGTTTCTTGGAAACAATATGATGTATAAAAGGATTGTTGTGTTTGCCGGAGGGTATGTCTGTTAATTCAACCTTCTAAACAAGCATGTTTGTTCCAAAAAAAATATTTATATGTTGTGTGTGCATGTGTTTCTTGGCTTTCAGTCCGGTATATTGGTTTAAGCATGATTTGAAAAAAATTGGAATGAAGTTAAAAGAGAAGGGTGTAGCTGTTGATGTTGTCAACTTCGGTGACAAGAATGGACCTGAGGTCGGACGGCGTCCAATGTGCCGTGATCCGTTAGAAGAGAACAGCATCCCGGGAAAAAGTAAGAAGGGAAGTCTTGAAGCGTTGGTTACTGCTGCGAATCATATGGACAATAGTCTCATTCTTCATGTTCCAGAAGATCAATTTTCTCTCCGTGACCACTTATCAAGGTTCATAATATACTTTTTTTGCTTAATTGGATCCATATTGGAAATGCTACTTCTTTTTTTTGGCTTATATATGTATAATGTAAACATTTACTGTTAGGTCTCCAATTCTCTCTCGGAGACGGTGGGAGCAAAGCACCTATTCGCAGTATATCAATGCAAGGTAAAAATGGCAAATTGACGTGTTAACTAAAGAGAATGAAAACCTGAAACGAGAGTTGGAATTCTTCCGTACTGAATTTTCTAAGTTTTTTCACAAGGTACAAGGCCGTGCTTCTCTGAATTGTTGATGTATGTCCGCTGCTGAACTGTTGATTATTCGAAACATATGAATTTTTATGTTTATCTAATAAAAAAAATGACCCTGGTTGATTTATTACTATACTTTTTGTGAGTACAAATTATTTGACTAGCTAGTTTCTTATTGCTAACGAGACACGTTCATCTGAAATGAAAGGATTCAAAGAGTTACAAGTTGTTTAATCTGCCAGAATGTATAGTAGCATCTTGATTACGCCTTGCAAACGCCAATCCTGACATGCTGAATCAAAATCAAATTCAATAATCTGTAACTTCATAGAATTACGATAATATAGATTATAGAATGCCCGAAAGTTACCAACTTACCGATCATCAGATAGTCCTTAAGGGGTGTTTAAACCCGTATTCTGTTTCACCTGTTTTATATTAATCCGTTACACTTCATCAACAATCTGACATAAAAGTTTACCTTATTTATTTTGCATTTTACCAAAATATTTGTGGGTGCTAATCTAACAGAAGATGTGATTTAAAATGAAACTCGGTCGAAATAAACAAACATTTGGTAGTCCTCACATGCTTCCATCTTGCTTCGGGTCTTAAAGTCAGTTTTAAGAAAATTTACAAAAAGATTTCTACTTTTATAGACAACCCGAACCTCTTGTATTTGCTGCTGCAGTGTGTATTTACAACTATACCAAGGAAATACATTCCTAATACAATGCAACACTTTTTCTGTACATCTCATTCAGCAATTTTCCTGCAAACCCGACGGGTTGGGATGACCATGGTCAAAGTAAAGAAAAAAATAACTCAAAAAAGTCAACGTGACCGTGACAATAACTTCAAAAAGTCTCCATAATCGCTCATACTACCACTCGAAAATCTCTTCATCTTTTCCCAAATCTGCAAACGTCTCCTAGGCCTCAATGGGCCTGAACTTGAGGTTATCCTATATGAATGTACATCTAGCCCAAGACCCGAAAACCCGCTTTCCACATCAAGTGGAGATTCATAGCTTGGATAGGTGGAATGCGATGGACCTGGGTCTGGGCCAGGGCCGTGGCCTGAGTTTGTACTGGCTCGTGGATCAAAGTCCATTGATATTAAATCCTCTTGGCTACATGTCCTTGAGCCCAAGTCTCGTGTTTCTTCGCACTCGTTGCAGACCAATTTCAAGGCCTGAACCACCTCACCCATAAAGGGTCGGTGTGAAACTTCGGGCTGCACACACATTGATGCTATTGCTGCTACTTTATCTGTGCTATCGAATGGAACTTCAGGGGATAGTGATGGATCAATAAGTAAGTTTAGACCTTCTGGTGTTGGGAGCAGGGGACGGGCCCACGCGACAAGGTTTTCTTGGCCCGATGGCATCGACATGTCAACGGGTTTTCTTCCTATTAGGAGCTCAAGGAGCACCACTCCGTAGCTATATATGTCACTCTTTACAAGAAGATGGCCTGTCATTGCATACTCGGGAGCCACATACCTGAAATCAAATAAAAATAAGTTTAAGAAAATTTGGACACCGCGGGTTCCCTAACGGGCCAAGACATATAATCTGACTTTTTTGCTGAGAAAAAGCTCATTTGACTTTAAACTTGAACTGTAATGTACTCATTTTACAGAGAAAAAACGTACCCGAAAGTGCCCATGACACGTGTCGAAATATGTTGGTTTTCTTCATCTAAAGCGGATCGAGCCAAACCAAAATCAGAAACTTTAGGTGTAAAGTCATGTTCCAGCAGAATGTTGCTAGACTTGAAGTCTCTATGTATGACACTTGGGCTTGAATCTTCATGCAAGTAAGCTAACCCTCTAGCCGCACCCAAAGCTATTTTCAAGCGGGCCCCCCAGTCCAGTGGTGCGACTTCCTTATCAATCCCTTACAAACCAAAATTTCACTCAAATTATATAAATAAACCACCTTCATAAGCAAAAAACAAAGCACAAAATAGCCACAACAGTTGACTTTTCAAGTCAAATATTTGACTTTGGAAAGTCAAGCATTTCATACCGTGAAGGTGAGATTCAACGCTTCCATTTGGGATTAGCTCATAAAACCAAACACCGGTTTCTTTCTTCTGTACAAATTCCAAGCAGCCGAACCAAATTTCTATGGTGCAAGCGGCTAAGCATTTCAACTTCAGCCAGGAATTCCCGACCCCCTTGTTGGTCATCACGTTTAAGTACTTTGACAGCAACTTTAGTCCCATCTTCAAGGGTCCCGCTATAAACCCGCCCAAACCCACCCGCACCTAAAACACCCAACTCATTAAAGTTATCAGTTGCTTTTTCCATATCACTTGAACTAAACGTCTTTGCAGATCCTTTATAAGCTATATTAGACCGGAATGATAATGAAGCTGACTTGGGCCCACTTCCTATCGTTGATCCACCAACCCCTGATGATTTTGTGATGGATAGTAAAGTAGCTGGTGGGGTGTGTCCTGATTGGGCCCTTTCCCTGCGTTTAACCAATAGAACCCAAGCAGCAACGGAGACTAGAACCACGGCTACCACTACTGATAAAACTATTTTGGAAATTATGCCACCACTTAGCCTATTGCTAGACCTTTGCTTATTGATGTCGACACCGAGGGGCTTTATGTCCCTACCGTTGTTTTCCGTGACCATACGGTCCACCATTACCGTTGCGTGATGATGGCATAGGTGGCGATGGTAGAAGACCTATTAACAACAAAATGATTATGATTATTTACAAGAAAAAATTCAGTTTAACTTTCGAGGTCAAACGAATTGATCCTAGAAGTATGGTAGATGAGACAGTTTCGACCCATTTACTTATTTGTGGGTCGAGTTGGGTAGATGTAACACCCCAACCCGACAAGGGTAAAGATATCACAAATATATGGTTTCATATCAGAACAACATAGTATCCATAAATCAAAATAGCGGAAGTCAATACATAATCCAACAATAAGTCAACATGACTTATATTCAAAATGAAAGGAAATAACAGAAGTATATAAGTTCAAAGCCCAAACAATGGCAACATAAAGTCTGAAGAAAATCAAATGGTAGATAAGCTATAAAGAACAAGCTTCACTCAAGTGCACTCAACCCCAAAGCCATGCCCAGCTCCTAGCTTAATTACCTGCCGCGGGAAAAGAAAACGCGGCTGAGCTACTAGAGCTCAGTGAACAGATATAACGTAACAAGCAGTAGCATAAAGAATAATACATGAGTAAATGAGAATGGAAAACATGAGTACATGATAAGAATACATGGTGAGAATACATGGTGTCATAAGGGAAAGGATAAAGGTGCATGGTAAAGAAAGGTCAGTAATCCACTACGAGCCCATAACATGAAATCATAATCATAATCATAATCATAGCCATAAACATGTAGAGGGGAGACCTCTTAGTATCCTGTATATATATGAGGGGTGACCTCATCATGGGTTGGAGTAGCTAGCTCCCGGAGTGTGAAAGACGTGTATCGCACACACCATCAGTCACCATGAACATCATAACATAACATAACATAACATAACATGTACATGAACAAATCTAGGATGCATCCATACGCCCCAGGTGGCCATAATCTGCCTCTACGTAAACATAACATGCAGGGACGGGACAGGTCATCACTCTCCTGCCCTAGAGTCATGCCATCGGTGCATCGACTGACATGGACATGAAACCCTCATGCCTAGTGAGTGGCTCGTAGTATCAAACTGAGGGTAAAGGTCAAGTATCATGGATCATGTTTTAGGTTTACTTGCATAGGTCATTATCTTGTTTCATAAGTTCATAATCATGGTTCATAAGCAAAGGTTCATAAACAAAGGTTCATGAGTCAGGTTCATAAGTAAAGGTTCATGATCAAAGGTTCATAATTAAAGGTTCATAGCAAAGGTCAAAGTTGAATCAAATCAGAGTTCAAGAGACTGAAGGCACCTTATTAGAAAGGGCAGAATATCTGTACCTTATTACTTGACAAAGGAAAATCACAAAATAAGATGATCAAGAGCACAGGTCACTCCCTCTTCACACCTAGAGGAGTAAAGACATGATTACTAAAGATCCCATTTCCATATTAAGTAACTTTCTATTTTTAGCAGGTTTCCATTTTTAGAAAGTTTCCATATTTAGTAAGTTTCTATATTTAGTAATATTTCCATAAATATAAATTAAGTTAAGTTAATATTAGTTTTATTCCAGTTTACACTTTATACCCTTGAGGTTTCATAATTTTACATGTTTGGTCCCTTAGTTAATAAATTTACATATTAAGCCCTAATTATTCATGTTAACATGTTTAGTCCTTAGTTTTATCAATTTACATATTATACCCTTATTTTAAGTGATGTACGATTCATAACCCTTAGAAAATAGATTTTACAACCTTAGTCCCTCATGTTATAACAATTTCATTATTAGTCCTTATTTTATATAAATCGTCCTTTAATTAATAACAATTACATATAGGCCCTTTAAATTATCCAAATGACACACGGCCCCTTTAAATATGTTTATTTACACGACAAAACCATAAGTTTCCCAAAATGACACTTTTAGTCCTTCTAGTAATTTAAATTATAAATCGATCCATAACTTATTATATATTTCAAAATAAATCCTTAAATGATTATTTTAGCATACAAGGTCCTTTCTAATATTTACCACTCGACACCCACAGGTTTTAGAAGTTCCAAAAGTGCCCCATAAGTTTTTAAAAATGACAAAACAACCCTTAAACTTTTAAAATACAATCGGTATTACTTTTTATAAATCGAATTGAGCCCTAGACCTAATCCAATAATTATACAATAATTTCCCAGCAATCATTACCTCATGATAAGCCCAAAATAAATTATCAAAACCCTAGTTCATGCGATTTCATAATTTTCCAAAAATCCTTTCTAAAATCCGGTTTATAGATAATTCGACAATAAAATATAGGAGCCATGTAAAATCGACAATCCATTTTTCTTAGGTTAGTATGATCATAAGGCATCCATGAAAATTGGTCTTGATATTTATTTCGATCGATTACGTGTATTTTAATGTTATGGTTCGTTTTTGAGTTTTAAATACCAACCGATGAATATATCATGCATGATTCGAATTAGACATTTTATATGGAGTTCATGTCGACTAAAGAATAGGAGAAAAATAGCAAACCAGGATTCGAACGTGTGGGTGAGGCGTATGAATTAGGTGCTGCTCGGTTGCACTCGCTCGACAAAGAATTCCCACACGGCCACAAAAACGACTCCACAACCTTGTACACATTTTTCATAAGTCGAGTAGCATGTAAGGGACATGAGAAAAATAAGAAATGAACATTACAATGATCGGATGAGACATAATAATTTTTACCTTATTATTTGACTCGACAACAAGAAAATCGAATAGGCTTGAATCGGGCTACCACAAATCATCTTGCTATTTTTCTAGACTCCTTAGAACTGTGATGAACGTGTAGAAATTGTTTGGAGAATTATGGTGATCGAATGGAGGCTACAAAAATGTTTGTGTGTGTTTTAGAGTTACTCGGCAATTAGGGTTTGTCAAAAATAAATGGGATTGATCTAAAAGGGGTATGGCCGAGTCAATGGGGGAGTAATAGACCAAAATTTTGGGGGTTTTGGTCAAATAATTAATTGGCTTGATTATCTCCCTTAAATTCCATTTAATTCCCTTTTAATTTCCATTTAATACTTTTATTTAAATTATGAATTGAATTTAAATATCATTAGGCGCCCAAGGGCATTTTAGTAATTTTCTTGGCTTGTTTAAATGTTAAAAGTAGTTGTTAAAATTATTTGGGGTCATTACTTGTTCATTATTAGAAGTTTGGAATTTATTTTATGCTTTACATATGTTTTATTTATATTTTAATTTGTCAGGGGCAATTTGGTCATTTTACGTGTTATAGAATTTTAGGTATTACAACTTCTTTCCCACTAAAAGAAAAATTTCGTCCTCGAAATTTGCAAGGACATAGGAAAGGAATCATGACAGAAACGAAACTGAACATACCAGATCAAAACATGAAATGAGGATAACTTGCTCGTATCGATTCTTCGGTCTCCCAGGTTGCCTCGCGTGCTGGGTGATTCCGCCAAAGAATCTTTACAAAAGGAATGACTTTATTTCTCATGACGCGTTCCTGACGCTCTAAAACTGCTTCCGTTTCTTCAGATAAGGTCATATCGGGGCGGATTTGATCAAACGGATAAGAAGCCACATGTAGAGGGTGATAGTTGTATCCCCTCAAAAGAGATACATGAAATACATTATGAACATGAGCCAACTGAGGTGGCAAAGCTAGACGATACGAGACTTCTCCGATACGCTCCAGAATTTCAAAGGGTCCAATAAACCGAGGACTGAGCTTGCCCTTAATACCAAAACGCTTGACGCCTCGGAACGGAGATACTTTAAGAAATACCCGGTCGCCAACATTAAACTCTAGATCCCGACGGTGCTTATCCGCATAACTCTTTTGACGTGCCCGTGCCTCTTTCAATTTCTCCTTAGCCGTGGCAACCTTTTCATTTGTGACCTCAATCATCTCAGGTCCTTCAAGAATACGTTCCCCTACTTCATTCCAACATACCGGTGCTCTGCACTTTCGCCCATATAACATCTCAAAAGGTGCCATATCGATGCTCGCGTGCCAACTTTTATTATAAGCGAACTCTACCAAACACAGGTAATCGTCCCAACTACCCGTCCATTCCAATGCACACGCCCGTAGCATATCCTCTAATGTCTGGATGGTCCTCTCCGACTGACCATCAGTTTGGGGATGAAAAGCGGTACTGAATTTAAGACGAACACCCCAAACTTTATGCAATCCCTTCCAGAAGCGCGAAGTAAAACGAGGATCACGATCAGAAACGATAGAAGAAGGAGTGCCATGCAATCTAACAATCTCCTGCGTGAAAATCTCGGACAACTTACTAACACTGTAGCTCATACGGATGGGTAAGAAATGAGCGGATTTAGTTAGCCGATCAACGACCACCCAAATCGCATCATGCTTCCTACGAGTCAACGGTAAACCACAAACAAAATCCATAGAAATTTCATCCCACTTCCAAACTGGAATCTCCAAAGGCTGTAACAACCCACTAGCCCTCTGGTGTTCAATCTTGACCTGCTGACAGGTCATACATCTAGCTACAAACGATGCCACATCCTGCTTCATGCCGCTCCACCAGAATTGTTGCTTTAGATCCCGATACATCTTGGTTGAACCAGGATGGATAGAAAAAGGAGAACTATGAGCCTCAGTCAACAAGGCCTCACGTAGATCAGAATCATCAGGAACACATAATCGATCTCCACACCATACAACACCACTACCATCTACCCGAAACTCAGACTGCTTACCTTCCTCGACATTCTGCACAATAGCCCAGAGTTCACCATCGTCCTTCTGAGCTTCCTTAATCCGCAGCATCAAGTTCGATTCCACCTTCAAACTCGCCCAATAACCACTAACGCCCTTTACACATAGCTCAACCTCTAACCGCTCCAAATCCTGAAGAATACGAGGCTCGATATTTATACTAGCAATCATACCCGATTTCCTGCTGAGTGCATCGGCAACAACATTCGCCTTGCCGGGATGATACTGGATATTAGTGTCGTAATCTTTCAGAAGCTCCAACCATCTCCTCTGCCTCATGTTGAGCTCTTTCTGGGTAAATATGTATTTGAGACTCTTATGATCCGTGAAGATATCACATGACTCACCGTATAAGTAATGTCTCCATATTTTCAACGCAAATACCACAGCTGCCAACTCTAGATCATGGGTCGGATAATTTTCCTCATAGGGTTTTAACTGCCTTGAAGCATAGGCAATTACTTTCCCGTTCTGCATGAGAACACAACCTAAACCCTTCTTGGAAGCATCACTATAAATCTGAAATCCTCCCGAGCCCGACGGTAAGGTCAAAATAGGTGCAGACACTAGTCGCCGTTTCAACTCCTCAAAGCTCTGCTCACGCTCATCCGTCCATACAAACTTTTCACCTTTTCTCATCAACTGAGTCAACGGTAAAGCCAACTTCGAAAAACCCTCGACAAAACGTCGATAGTAGCCAGCTAAACCCAGAAAACTCCTGACTTCGGTTACCGTGGTGGGTCTTGGCCATTTTGTGATAGCCTCGACCTTAGCTGGATCCATGGTAATCCCATCTGCAGACACGACGTGGCCAAGGAAAGCAACTCGGTCCAACCAAAATTCACACTTGGAAAATTTAGCGTATAATTTCTGCTGCCTCAGAATACCCAAAACAGTACGCAAATGCTGCTCGTGCTCTTCCGCCGACTTAGAATATACCAGAATATCATCAATGAAGACGATGACGAATTTATCAAGGAATTCATGGAAAACCCGGTTCATTAAGTCCATAAATACTGCAGGAGCATTTGTTAACCCAAAAGGCATAACTAAAAACTCATAATGTCCATACCGAGTACGGAAAGCAGTCTTAGAAATGTCCTGCTCTTTAACCCGCAACTGGTGATAACCAGATCGCAAGTCAATCTTGGAGAATACTTTAGCACCCTGCAACTGGTCGAATAAATCATCGATGCGAGGTAGCGGACAACGGTTCCGAATAGTGATGCGGTTTAACTCCCGGTAATCGATACACAACCGCATAGATCCATCTTTCTTCTTTACAAATAGTACAGGAGCACCCCATGGTGACACACTTGGACGAATAAATCCATAGTCCAATAACTCTTCTAACTGTTCCTTTAACTCCTTGAGTTCCACCGGTGCCATCCGGTACGGAGCCTTAGAGATAGGCTCAGCGCCGGGAATTAGATCGATAGTAAATTCAACCTCTCTGGCCGGAGCAAGACCAGGAAGTTTTTCAGGGAAAACATCAGAAAATTCCCGAACAACATGAACAGTATTAATATCAGGACCTTCCGCAGAAGAATCTTTAACAGAGGCCAAATATCCTTGGCAACCATGCGATATTAGAGTCCTTGCTTTCAAAGCAGAGATAATTTTCACAGATTTTAGAGAGCGTGTTTCATGAAAGACAAAGTCAGGCTGAGTTAGATCACCAAAAATTACTTTTCGAGCATGACAGTCAATGGTGGCTCTATGAAAAGATAACCAATCCATGCCCAGAATAACGTCGAAATCAACCATGTCCAAAGGAAGTAGATTTGCCGAACGAATCCGGTCATCGAATCGTATAGGACAATTCACATATTCATGATTAATAAGAGTACTGAGTTTCATGGGAGTAGAGAGGGATACTTGATTACTTAGTGGTGTTGGTAACATTTTAAGTTTCTTTACCAGATTTAAAGATATAATCGAGTGTGTAGCTCCAGTATCAAAAAGTGTGAAAATAGCGTGATCACCAATATATAAAAACGCCCGTAATCGTACCTGAAGACTGAGCCGCCTGGTCCCGAGTCATAGAATACACACGGCCAGTGTTGGGTGGAGGGGGAGGTAGATAGTTCCCGGTTTTCTCCGGGTTTTGCTTGGGACAATCTTTCACACGATGTTCTGTCGAACCACATCCAAAACAAGTCCCAGAAGCCCTACGACATGGTCCATTGTGGCGCTTGCCACACGTGGTACAAATAGGATAAGAATATGAACCCCCAGATGTACCTCCCTGAGGACTAGAACCCGGAGCCCTGCTCTGCTGATTACCCCTAGCAGTCTGGTCTCTCCCCTGTTTCTGACTGGTGTTGCGTCCCGAGCGATCATCTCCCTGCCTAGGAGTGAACCTGAAATCCTGCCCTCTAGTATCCGACCTCTTCTGATCATAGTTCCTGCCAGCCTGACCCTGATGGTCGTATCGTCGATCCCCCTGTCCACGAGAATCATAACTCCTGTCATTCCGGCCCTTAAAATCCCTGCTCTGACCCTGAGTCTGAATCTTGTCCCCATCTCTGTTCCTCTTATACCCAGATCCCTGATGAAATATCTCGATATTGCGAGCAGCGTCGCAACATTCTGCCGGGTCTTTAAACTCATCATTAAGTATGCGGTCTAGTACCCACCTCTTGAGTCCCCATTTGTATTGCCTAGCCTGCTGCTTAGAATCCCCAGCAAGCGGACCCACAAAACTCACTAATCGCTGAAACCGCTCCAGATACTGCCCAGCATTCTCAGAATCAAGCTGAGAGATAGTGTTGTACTCCCTAATGAACCTCTGCTGCTCGGAAGCAGGAAAGTACCGATTATAGAACGTGGTACGGAAATCAGCCCATGAACAACCAAGAACATATGCATCACCACCCTTAGCTTCTTTATGCGCTTTCCACCAGTTGAGCGCGTCACCTTCTAGTTTGAACACAGCCAGACGAGTCTTGAACCCGTCCTCACAACCTAACACCTCGAACAGTTTCTCCATGTGGGTGATCCAATCTTCTGCTGCCTGAGGAGTAGCAGCAGAAGAGAAGGACAACGGCTTGAGCTTATTAAAACTCTCCAGCCACCCATTAATGGTAGTGGGTCGGCCCCCACCACCAGAAGAACTGCCAGCACCCCCAGATGGACCAGCTCCACCACTGATAAGCCGGTTGACCACCGCCTCAGTGTTAAGGCCCGGTAGCAGACGGGCTACAGCATTAGCTATCATTTCCTCCAGATTGGGGATTTCAGCATCTCCTCCACTGTTATACTCCTGGTGACGAGTGTTAACCATCTATAGAATTACGAAGACGATTAGTAAGGTGAACAAAATATGTCAGAGCAGAATATGGAAAAGAGTACGCGAAAGGAAAACCTAATGTCTACCCAATCCTCACAGGTCAAAGGCCTAAGCCAACGGGTTTCGGAAACCTGTCTCTGATACCATAAATTGTAACACCCCAACCCGACAAGGGTAAAGATATCACAAATATATGGTTTCATATCAGAACAACATAGTATCCATTAATCAAAATAGCGGAAGTCAATACATAATCCAACAATAAGTCAACATGACTTATATTCAAAATGAAAGGAAATAACAGAAGTATATAAGTTCAAAGCCCAAACAATGGCAACATAAAGTCTGAAGAAAATCAAATGGTAGATAAGCTATAAAGAACAAGCTTCACTCAAGTGCACTCAACCCCAAAGCCATGCCCAGCTCCTAGCTTAATTACCTGCCGCGGGAAAAGAAAACGCGGCTGAGCTACTAGAGCTCAGTGAACAGATATAACGTAACAAGCAGTAGCATAAAGAATAATACATGAGTAAATGAGAATGGAAAACATGAGTACATGATAAGAATACATGGTGAGAATACATGGTGTCATAAGGGAAAGGATAAAGGTGCATGGTAAAGAAAGGTCAGTAATCTACTACGAGCCCATAACATGAAATCATAATCATAATCATAATCATAGCCATAAACATGTAGAGGGGAGACCTCTTAGTATCCTGTATATATATGAGGGGTGACCTCATCATGGGTTGGAGTAGCTAGCTCCCGGAGTGTGAAAGACGTGTATCGCACACACCATCAGTCACCATGAACATCATAACATAACATAACATAACATAACATGTACATGAACAAATCTAGGATGCATCCATACGCCCCAGGTGGCCATAATCTGCCTCTACGTAAACATAACATGCAGGGACGGGACAGGTCATCACTCTCCTGCCCTAGAGTCATGCCATCGGTGCATCGACTGACATGGACATGAAACCCTCATGCCTAGTGAGTGGCTCGTAGTATCAAACTGAGGGTAAAGGTCAAGTATCATGGATCATGTTTTAGGTTTACTTGCATAGGTCATTATCTTGTTTCATAAGTTCATAATCATGGTTCATAAGCAAAGGTTCATAAACAAAGGTTCATGAGTCAGGTTCATAAGTAAAGGTTCATGATCAAAGGTTCATAATTAAAGGTTCATAGCAAAGGTCAAAGTTGAATCAAATCAGAGTTCAAGAGACTGAAGGCACCTTATTAGAAAGGGCAGAATATCTGTACCTTATTACTTGACAAAGGAAAATCACAAAATAAGATGATCAAGAGCACATGTCACTCCCTCTTCACACCTAGAGGAGTAAAGACATGATTACTAAAGATCCCATTTCCATATTAAGTAACTTTCTATTTTTAGCAGGTTTCCATTTTTAGAAAGTTTCCATATTTAGTAAGTTTCTATATTTAGTAATATTTCCATAAATATAAATTAAGTTAAGTTAATATTAGTTTTATTCCAGTTTACACTTTATACCCTTGAGGTTTCATAATTTTACATGTTTGGTCCCTTAGTTAATAAATTTACATATTAAGCCCTAATTATTCATGTTAACATGTTTAGTCCTTAGTTTTATCAATTTACATATTATACCCTTATTTTAAGTGATGTACGATTCATAACCCTTAGAAAATAGATTTTACAACCTTAGTCCCTCATGTTATAACAATTTCATTATTAGTCCTTATTTTATATAAATCGTCCTTTAATTAATAACAATTACATATAGGCCCTTTAAATTATCCAAATGACACACGGCCCCTTTAAATATGTTTATTTACACGACAAAACCATAAGTTTCCCAAAATGACACTTTTAGTCCTTCTAGTAATTTAAATTATAAATCGATCCATAACTTATTATATATTTCAAAATAAATCCTTAAATGATTATTTTAGCATACAAGGTCCTTTCTAATATTTACCACTCGACACCCACAGGTTTTAGAAGTTCCAAAAGTGCCCCATAAGTTTTTAAAAATGACAAAACAACCCTTAAACTTTTAAAATACAATCGGTATTACTTTTTATAAATCGAATTGAGCCCTAGACCTAATCCAATAATTATACAATAATTTCCCAGCAATCATTACCTCATGATAAGCCCAAAATAAATTATCAAAACCCTAGTTCATGCGATTTCATAATTTTCCAAAAATCCTTTCTAAAATCTGGTTTATAGATAATTCGACAATAAAATATAGGAGCCATGTAAAATCGACAATCCATTTTTCTTAGGTTAGTATGATCATAAGGCATCCATGAAAATTGGTCTTGATATTTATTTCGATCGATTACGTGTATTTCAATGTTATGGTTCGTTTTTGAGTTTTAAATACCAACCGATGAATATATCATGCATGATTCGAATTAGACATTTTATATGGAGTTCATGTCGACTAAAGAATAGGAGAAAAATAGCAAACCAGGATTCGAACGTGTGGGTGAGGCGTATGAATTAGGTGCTGCTCGGTTGCACTCGCTCGACAAAGAATTCCCACACGGCCACAAAAACGACTCCACAACCTTGTACACATTTTTCATAAGTCGAGTAGCATGTAAGGGACATGAGAAAAATAAGAAATGAACATTACAATGATCGGATGAGACATAATAATTTTTACCTTATTATTTGACTCGACAACAAGAAAATCGAATAGGCTTGAATCGGGCTACCACAAATCGTCTTGCTATTTTTCTAGACTCCTTAGAACTGTGATGAACGTGTAGAAATTGTTTGGAGAATTATGGTGATCGAATGGAGGCTACAAAAATGTTTGTGTGTGTTTTAGAGTTACTCGGCAATTAGGGTTTGTCAAAAATAAATGGGATTGATCTAAAAGGGGTATGGCCGAGTCAATGGGGGAGTAATAGACCAAAATTTTGGGGGTTTTGGTCAAATAATTAATTGGCTTGATTATCTCCCTTAAATTCCATTTAATTCCCTTTTAATTTCCATTTAATACTTTTATTTAAATTATGAATTGAATTTAAATATCATTAGGCGCCCAAGGGCATTTTAGTAATTTTCTTGGCTTGTTTAAATGTTAAAAGTAGTTGTTAAAATTATTTGGGGTCATTACTTGTTCATTATTAGAAGTTTGGAATTTATTTTATGCTTTACATATGTTTTATTTATATTTTAATTTGTCAGGGGCAATTTGGTCATTTTACGTGTTATAGAATTTTAGGTATTACAACTTCTTTCCCACTAAAAGAAAAATTTCGTCCTCGAAATTTGCAAGGACATAGGAAAGGAATCATGACAGAAACGAAACTGAACATACCAGATCAAAACATGAAATGAGGATAACTTGCTCGTATCGATTCTTCGGTCTCCCAGGTTGCCTCGCGTGCTGGGTGATTCCGCCAAAGAATCTTTACAAAAGGAATGACTTTATTTCTCATGACGCGTTCCTGACGCTCTAAAACCGCTTCCGGTTCTTCAGATAAGGTCATATCGGGGCGGATTTGATCAAACGGATAAGAAGCCACATGTAGAGGGTGATAGTTGTATCCCCTCAAAAGAGATACATGAAATACATTATGAACATGAGCCAACTGAGGTGGCAAAGCTAGACGATACGAGACTTCTCCGATACGCTCCAGAATTTCAAAGGGTCCAATAAACCGAGGACTGAGCTTGCCCTTAATACCAAAACGCTTGACGCCTCGGAACGGAGATACTTTAAGAAATACCCGGTCGCCAACATTAAACTCTAGATCCCGACGGTGCTTATCCGCATAACTCTTTTGACGTGCCCGTGCCTCTTTCAATTTCTCCTTAGCCGTGGCAACCTTTTCATTTGTGACCTCAATCATCTCAGGTCCTTCAAGAATACGTTCCCCTACTTCATTCCAACATACCGGTGCTCTGCACTTTCGCCCATATAACATCTCAAAAGGTGCCATATCGATGCTCGCGTGCCAACTTTTATTATAAGCGAACTCTACCAAACACAGGTAATCGTCCCAACTACCCGTCCATTGCAATGCACACGCCCGTAGCATATCCTCTAATGTCTGGATGGTCCTCTCCGACTGAACATCAGTTTGGGGATGAAAAGCGGTACTGAATTTAAGACGAACACCCCAAACTTTATGCAATCCCTTCCAGAAGCGCGAAGTAAAACGAGGATCACGATCAGAAACGATAGAAAGAAGGAGTGCCATGCAATCTAACAATCTCCTGCGTGAAAATCTCGGACAACTTACTAACACTGTAGCTCATACGGATGGGTAAGAAATGAGCGGATTTAGTTAGCCGATCAACGACCACCCAAATCGCATCATGCTTCCTACGAGTCAACGGTAAACCACAAACAAAATCCATAGAAATTTCATCCCACTTCCAAACTGGAATCTCCAAAGGCTGTAACAACCCACTAGCCCTCTGGTGTTCAATCTTGACCTGCTGACAGGTCATACATCTAGCTACAAACGATGCCACATCCTGCTTCATGCCGCTCCACCAGAATTGTTGCTTTAGATCCCGATACATCTTGGTTGAACCAGGATGGATAGAAAAAGGAGAACTATGAGCCTCAGTCAACAAGGCCTCACGTAGATCAGAATCATCAGGAACACATAATCGATCTCCACACCATACAACACCACTACCATCTACCCGAAACTCAGACTGCTTACCTTCCTCGACATTCTGCACAATAGCCCAGAGTTCACCATCGTCCTTCTGAGCTTCCTTAATCCGCAGCATCAAGTTCGATTCCACCTTCAAACTCGCCCAATAACCACTAACGCCCTTTACACATAGCTCAACCTCTAACCGCTCCAAATCCTGAAGAATACGAGGCTCGATATTTATACTAGCAATCATACCCGATTTCCTGCTGAGTGCATCGGCAACAACATTCGCCTTGCCGGGATGATACTGGATATTAGTGTCGTAATCTTTCAGAAGCTCCAACCATCTCCTCTGCCTCATGTTGAGCTCTTTCTGGGTAAATATGTATTTGAGACTCTTATGATCCGTGAAGATATCACATGACTCACCGTATAAGTAATGTCTCCATATTTTCAACGCAAATACCACAGCTGCCAACTCTAGATCATGGGTCGGATAATTTTCCTCATAGGGTTTTAACTGCCTTGAAGCATAGGCAATTACTTTCCCGTTCTGCATGAGAACACAACCTAAACCCTTCTTGGAAGCATCACTATAAATCTGAAATCCTCCCGAGCCCGACGGTAAGGTCAAAATAGGTGCAGACACTAGTCGCCGTTTCAACTCCTCAAAGCTCTGCTCACGCTCATCCGTCCATACAAACTTTTCACCTTTTCTCATCAACTGAGTCAACGGTAAAGCCAACTTCGAAAAACCCTCGACAAAACGTCGATAGTAGCCAGCTAAACCCAGAAAACTCCTGACTTCGGTTACCGTGGTGGGTCTTGGCCATTTTGTGATAGCCTCGACCTTAGCTGGATCCATGGTAATCCCATCTGCAGACACGACGTGGCCAAGGAAAGCAACTCGGTCCAACCAAAATTCACACATGGAAAATTTAGCGTATAATTTCTGCTGCCTCAGAATACCCAAAACAGTACGCAAATGCTGCTCGTGCTCTTCCGCCGACTTAGAATACACCAGAATATCATCAATGAAGACGATGACGAATTTATCAAGGAATTCATGGAAAACCCGGTTCATTAAGTCCATAAATACTGCAGGAGCATTTGTTAACCCAAAAGGCATAACTAAAAACTCATAATGTCCATACCGAGTACGGAAAGCAGTCTTAGAAATGTCCTGCTCTTTAACCCGTAACTGGTGATAACCAGATCGCAAGTCAATCTTGGAGAATACTTTAGCACCCTGCAACTGGTCGAATAAATCATCGATGCGAGGTAGCGGATAACGGTTCCGAATAGTGATGCGGTTTAACTCTCGGTAATCGATACACAACCGCATAGATCCATCTTTCTTCTTTACAAATAGTACAGGAGCACCCCATGGTGACACACTTGGACGAATAAATCCACAGTCCAATAACTCTTCTAACTGTTCCTTTAACTCCTTGAGTTCCACCGGTGCCATCCGGTACGGAGCCTTAGAGATAGGCTCAGCGCCGGGAATCAGATCGATAGTAAATTCAACCTCTCTGGCCGGAGCAAGACCAGGAAGTTTTTCAGGGAAAACATCAGAAAATTCCCGAACAACATGAACAGTATTAATATCAGGACCTTCCGCAGAAGAATCTTTAACAGAGGCCAAATAACCTTGGCAACCATGCGATATTAGAGTCCTTGCTTTCAAAGCAGAGATAATTTTCACAGATTTTAGAGAGCGTGTTTCATGAAAGACAAAGTCAGGCTGAGTTAGATCACCAAAAATTACTTTTCGAGCATGACAGTCAATGGTGGCTCTATGAAAAGATAACCAATCCATGCCCAGAATAACGTCGAAATCAACCATGTCCAAAGGAAGTAGATTTGCCGAACGAATCCGGTCATCGAATCGTATAGGACAATTCACATATTCATGATTAATAAGAGTACTGAGTTTCATGGGAGTAGAGAGGGATACTTGATTACTTAGTGGTGTTGGTAACATTTTAAGTTTCTTTACCAGATTTAAAGATATAATCGAGTGTGTAGCTCCAGTATCAAAAAGTGTGAAAATAGCGTGATCACCAATATATAAAACGCCCGTAATCGTACCTGAAGACTGAGCCGCCTGGTCCCGAGTCATAGAATACACACGGCCAGTGTTGGGTGGAGGGGGAGGTAGATAGTTCCCGGTTTTCTCCGGGTTTTGCTTGGGACAATCTTTCACACGATGTTCTGTCGAACCACATCCAAAACAAGTCCCAGAAGCCCTACGACATGGTCCATTGTGGCGCTTGCCACACGTGGTACAAATAGGATAAGAATATGAACCCCCAGATGTACCTCCCTGAGGACTAGAACCCGGAGCCCTGCTCTGCTGATTACCCCTAGCAGTCTGGTCTCTCCCCTGTTTCTGACTGGTGTTGCGTCCCGAGCGATCATCTCCCTGCCTAGGAGTGAACCTGAAATCCTGCCCTCTAGTATCCGACCTCTTCTGATCATAGTTCCTGCCAGCCTGACCCTGATGGTCGTATCGTCGATCCCCCTGTCCACGAGAATCATAACTCCTGTCATTCCGGCCCTTAAAATCCCTGCTCTGACCCTGAGTCTGAATCTTGTCCCCATCTCTGTTCCTCTTATACCCAGATCCCTGATGAAATATCTCGATATTGCGAGCAGCGTCGCAACATTCTGCCGGGTCTTTAAACTCATCATTAAGTATGCGGTCTAGTACCCACCTCTTGAGTCCCCATTTGTATTGCCTAGCCTGCTGCTTAGAATACCCAGCAAGCGGACCCACAAAACTCACTAATCGCTGAAACCGCTCCAGATACTGCCCAGCATTCTCAGAATCAAGCTGAGAGATAGTGTTGTACTCCCTAATGAACCTCTGCTGCTCGGAAGCAGGAAAGTACCGATTATAGAACGTGGTACGGAAATCAGCCCATGAACAACCAAGAACATATGCATCACCACCCTTAGCTTCTTTATGCGCTTTCCACCAGTTGAGCGCGTCACCTTCTAGTTTGAACACAGCCAGACGAGTCTTGAACCCGTCCTCACAACCTAACACCTCGAACAGTTTCTCCATGTGGGTGATCGAATCTTCTGCTGCCTGAGGAGTAGCAGCAGAAGAGAAGGACAACGGCTTGAGCTTATTAAAACTCTCCAGCCACCCATTAATGGTAGTGGGTCGGCCCCCACCACCAGAAGAACTGCCAGCACCCCCAGATGGACCAGCTCCACCACTGATAAGCCGGTTGACCACCGCCTCAGTGTTAAGGCCCGGTAGCAGACGGGCTACAGCATTAGCTATCATTTCCTCCAGATTGGGGATTTCAGCATCTCCTCCACTGTTATACTCCTGGTGACGAGTGTTAACCATCTATAGAATTACGAAGACGATTAGTAAGGTAAACAAAATATGTCAGAGCAGAATATGGAAAAGAGTACGCGAAAGGAAAACCTAATGTCTACCCAATCCTCACAGGTTAAAGGCCTAAGCCAACGGGTTTCGGAAACCTGTCTCTGATACCATAAATTGTAACACCCCAACCCGACAAGGGTAAAGATATCACAAATATATGGTTTCATATCAGAACAACATAGTATCCATAAATCAAAATAGCGGAAGTCAATACATAATCCAACAATAAGTCAACATGACTTATATTCAAAATGAAAGGAAATAACAGAAGTATATAAGTTCAAAGCCCAAACAATGGCAACATAAAGTCTGAAGAAAATCAAATGGTAGATAAGCTATAAAGAACAAGCTTCACTCAAGTGCACTCAACCCCAAAGCCATGCCCAGCTCCTAGCTTAATTACCTGCCGCGGGAAAAGAAAACGCGGCTGAGCTACTAGAGCTCAGTGAACAGATATAACGTAACAAGCAGTAGCATAAAGAATAATACATGAGTAAATGAGAATGGAAAACATGAGTACATGATAAGAATACATGGTGAGAATACATGGTGTCATAAAGGAAAGGATAAAGGTGCATGGTAAAGAAAGGTCAGTAATCCACTACGAGCCCATAACATGAAATCATAATCATAATCATAATCATAGCCATAAACATGTAGAGGGGAGACCTCTTAGTATCCTGTATATATATGAGGGGTGACCTCATCATGGGTTGGAGTAGCTAGCTCCTGGAGTGTGAAAGACGTGTATCGCACACACCATCAGTCACCATGAACATCATAACATAACATAACATAACATAACATGTACATGAACAAATCTAGGATGCATCCATACGCCCCAGGTGGCCATAATCTGCCTCTACGTAAACATAACATGCAGGGACGGGACAGGTCATCACTCTCCTGCCCTAGAGTCATGCCATCGGTGCATCGACTGACATGGACATGAAACCCTCATGCCTAGTGAGTGGCTCATAGTATCAAACTGAGGGTAAAGGTCAAGTATCATGGATCATGTTTTAGGTTTACTTGCATAGGTCATTATCTTGTTTCATAAGTTCATAATCATGGTTCATAAGCAAAGGTTCATAAACAAAGGTTCATGAGTCAGGTTCATAAGTAAAGGTTCATGATCAAAGGTTCATAATTAAAGGTTCATAGCAAAGGTCAAAGTTGAATCAAATCAGAGTTCAAGAGACTGAAGGCACCTTATTAGAAAGGGCAGAATATCTGTACCTTATTACTTGACAAAGGAAAATCACAAAATAAGATGATCAAGAGCACAGGTCACTCCCTCTTCACACCTAGAGGAGTAAAGACATGATTACTAAAGATCCCATTTCCATATTAAGTAACTTTCTATTTTTAGCAGGTTTCCATTTTTAGAAAGTTTCCATATTTAGTAAGTTTCTATATTTAGTAATATTTCCATAAATATAAATTAAGTTAAGTTAATATTAGTTTTATTCTAGTTTACACTTTATACCCTTGAGGTTTCATAATTTTACATGTTTGGTCCCTTAGTTAATAAATTTACATATTAAGCCCTAATTATTCATGTTAACATGTTTAGTCCTTAGTTTTATCAATTTACATATTATACCCTTATTTTAAGTGATGTACGATTCATAACCCTTAGAAAATAGATTTTACAACCTTAGTCCCTCATGTTATAACAATTTCATTATTAGTCCTTATTTTATATAAATCGTCCTTTAATTAATAACAATTACATATAGGCCCTTTAAATTATCCAAATGACACACGGCCCCTTTAAATATGTTTATTTACACGACAAAACCATAAGTTTCCCAAAATGACACTTTTAGTCCTTCTAGTAATTTAAATTATAAATCGATCCATAACTTATTATATATTTCAAAATAAATCCTTAAATGATTATTTTAGCATACAAGGTCCTTTTTAATATTTACCACTCGACACCCACAGGTTTTAGAAGTTCCAAAAGTGCCCCATAAGTTTTTAAAAATGACAAAACAACCCTTAAACTTTTAAAATACAATCGGTATTACTTTTTATAAATCGAATTGAGCCCTAGACCTAATCCAATAATTATACAATAATTTCCCAGCAATCATTACCTCATGATAAGCCCAAAATAAATTATCAAAACCCTAGTTCATGCGATTTTATAATTTTCCAAAAATCCTTTCTAAAATCCGGTTTATAGATAATTCGACAATAAAATATAGGAGCCATGTAAAATCGACAATCCATTTTTCTTAGGTTAGTATGATCATAAGGCATCCATGAAAATTGGTCTTGATATTTATTTCGATCGATTACGTGTATTTTAATGTTATGGTTCGTTTTTGAGTTTTAAATACCAACCGATGAATATATCATGCATGATTCGAATTAGACATTTTATATGGAGTTCATGTCGACTAAAGAATAGGAGAAAAATAGCAAACCAGGATTCGAACGTGTGGGTGAGGCGTATGAATTAGGTGCTGCTCGGTTGCACTCGCTCGACAAAGAATTCCTACACGGCCACAAAAACGACTCCACAACCTTGTACACATTTTTCATAAGTCGAGTAGCATGTAAGGGACATGAGAAAAATAAGAAATGAACATTACAATGATCGGATGAGACATAATAATTTTTACCTTATTATTTGACTCGACAACAAGAAAATCGAATAGGCTTGAATCGGGCTACCACAAATCGTCTTGCTATTTTTCTAGACTCCTTAGAACTGTGATGAACGTGTAGAAATTGTTTGGAGAATTATGGTGATCGAATGGAGGCTACAAAAATGTTTGTGTGTGTTTTAGAGTTACTCGGCAATTAGGGTTTGTCAAAAATAAATGGGATTGATCTAAAAGGGGTATGGCCGAGTCAATGGGGGAGTAATAGACCAAAATTTTGGGGGTTTTGGTCAAATAATTAATTGGCTTGATTATCTCCCTTAAATTCCATTTAATTCCCTTTTAATTTCCATTTAATACTTTTATTTAAATTATGAATTGAATTTAAATATCATTAGGCGCCCAAGGGCATTTTAGTAATTTTCTTGGCTTGTTTAAATGTTAAAAGTAGTTGTTAAAATTATTTGGGGTCATTACTTGTTCATTATTAGAAGTTTGGAATTTATTTTATGCTTTACATATGTTTTATTTATATTTTAATTTGTCAGGGGCAATTTGGTCATTTTACGTGTTATAGAATTTTAGGTATTACAGTAGATGAGACTTAAAAAGACTGTTTCAACCACTCCCACCCCATGAATAATTGTTGAAAAGGCCGGTTTCAACCCGAACCTGTTACCATGTTAGTTTCGACCCATTTACATATTAATGAGTTTGGGTTGTATTTTATACATTCTGGCAAACTGATGAAAAAAATATACATATCTAATAACAGAAACGGGTTAAATGGATAATGAAGTGCATTAGAGTCAGCCCGGCCGTTTCTACCAGTACTGAAAAAAGGCTCATTTTAAACTGTTGCCCAAACCCTCCCGACCCGGCCATATCTCGATCTCTTAGTATAGAGGTACTTGGATACTTCACGAACAAAACTTCATATTCGCTAAAAAGAGAGTACTTAATAGGCACTTGTTTCAGCCATAATCTTTGAGTAGTTACATACACGGTGAAGTTTTCAAATTATTCATCAAGGGGTAGCAAGTTAATCATAACAACCGTCTTTTCTAAATCTTGGTTTTCTGCATTTGCTCCCATAATTCGAACTTGACTTGATTTCATGAAAAGTCCGGTAGTCATTTCAAAGGCCAACTTGCATTGGCAAAACACACTTGCATGGTGTACCAGGTGGGGTGTTCGTTAACGACTCCACACACATTATGTAAAAGTCAAATTGTATGGATTTGCTAAAAGTTGGAGATCCAAAAAAGTGCACGAATCTTGGTGTCTCTAACTATTCATAGGGTATCTAATTTCTCCTTGTTGTGGTTAATGAAAACGATAGAGGTGGCAACATGGGTTGGTCTATTGGGTTTAGCAACATGGTACAAGTCCAATTGGTTTGCCAGAAACAACTTTGGTGCAAAATTTCATTAAATCTTATTATAAATAATCGGCGTGACACGTATGACAATAAAATACATATTCTTATCAACCAGTGTTATTGAATAAATTGTACACTATGTGAAACCTTCAACCCCTTTGCACCCGTTTTCTTTAGCTAACTTTTTTTTATTGTACTCGTTTGACCTGTTAGAGATTAAAAATATCCAATGTTGCAAAAATCATGAATCGGTAGCGTGGCGGTCGACCACCCTGCAGTGATTAATCGGCCAAGGCGGGATTAATCGGTGATTAATCGGATTTGCATTTTTTGCATGTTTTGGGTATTTCTGGAGATCAAACTAAAGATCGTAACTGATTCCAAGCCTACTATGGTTTCAAACCTCAATAAAAGGCTCCAATTCTGATTATGAGGCTCATTTTGTGTTATAAGTGAAATAAACGATCCCCAAATTAAGTAGAATGCCTAAATTTTTAATTTTTTTTAAACCTGGCCGATACGGCCGATTAATCGGCCGATATGGCCGATTTCTGGCCGATACGGCCGATTTTTGGCCGTTTTTTTCCCCAAACCGATTTTTTGTCCGATTTTCATAATTCGACAAGGTCGGCGGCCGATTACCGATATATCGGCGATTAATCGGCCGCCACGGCCGATTTTTGCAACATTGAAAATATCCCAAATTGACTCATTCATTCATAACTGGGTCAGAATTTCCACGGCTATAAAACTATATGTGAATGTATTTTTAAGATAAACTATAGAGTATAGACGGCAAAGAAGACCCTTGTTTTGTACTAGTGAAACTTGTGACCACTTGTTTTGTATTAGTGATTAAAAAATTGCTATCACTCTGTAGGGATTTTCTTTTATTAGATTATTTCGTCTCCGGTCTATGTATAACAACCCGCAATTTTTCCATGGTCCTTACCCAAAATATTTTACTTTTCAAAGTTTACGCATTTCTTTTTATAGTTAATTTTAAGCTAACTACACAAAACGTGAAAATAGGACACAACGCGTACCGGCACAACCGTACTTTTAATATGCGTTTTGTTCAAGGAAGTTATACCCATTATTTGTATCGAGTCCGAATTGTTAATTTCGTTCTTAATTTCATGAGGTTTATTTATATCGAGTCCTTGCAGGCCTAGAATGTAGCCCGACGCGGCATGGCACAATAGTTAGTCTATAGTGTGAATCTAATTTATTGTGACATCTCGAGAACAAAAATATGCATATTTATAATCAATTTTATTGAAAAAATGGTTTTAAAACTAATGGCATAAGTTAAAAATACTCGGGAAAATGTTTCGGCACCAAAATTAGCTTCGTTAGAGTTTTATTAAAAAAATAAAAAATTAACCCTTTCTACCCTCCACTATAATTTCAGTTTGGTCCTTATGGGTCATTAGGGTTTTCATTAAAGGTACTAAGGGGCTATATAAACCCCACTTATCTCTTTCCCTATTGTTCTCTCTAGCCGACACAACCACCACCACCACACCCACCAGCCGCTGCAGTACGCCACCACCCGCCACCACCTACATCTCACCGCCACCCATAAAACCTTCCTCTTGCCTCCCTTAACCCGTTTAGCAACCACACGCGCCTCAACTACGCGCCACCATCTCATTTTACGCGCCGCAACCTCCTTTTTAGCGAAGAGAAGTGTAGATCCGTGGCAGATAAGGTAAGACCACCGTGTGTCCACCCTTGTGAGACACGGTGGTGAGTCCAAAACTCGTTATTCGAGTGGGTTTGGGTCGATAACGGGTTGATACAAATTAAAAGTTTATAAAACATTTGGTATCATCATGTTTGGTCGAGTTTAGTGTCGATAGAAGTGGTGTCGTGAGCATAACTCACGGCCGAGTGTTGTGGTCAAGGTATCGAGTCTTGTCGAGTTGTTCTTGAGTCCTTTCCGTGCTTGTGGTCATTTTTGATACTAGGGTTGAACCACGAGGTGTTTGAACCTGTGGCTTTTGTTGGTAGACTGCCATGATGAATCTATGGTTTATCATGGTGGTTTGTAGATATTATTTTGGATCCTTGACTAATTGTCACATTTTGTAGATATTATTTTGAATAATTGTTGGTAGACTGCTTAGCCAAAGAAAAAAGAAAACGCATATATTTTCAAGTTTCTAAAAGTTAGACCTAGACCGATGACTTACAAACAAGGCCAAGAATCTTTTCGTATAATGGAAAACGTAAAATTTGAAATACGTTTTCTGCTTCGAAATTGAAATGATAATAAGTTGATTTATTTTGTACGTAAAATTTAAAATGTACAAATAGTTGTAAGGTTAGTTTTGGTTTTGAATGATTGAGATGAGATCAATAGCCATAGAACTTATGGACCAATCATAGCCACCCATTTTTATTTTCTATTTTTTTTTTAAAACAACATATCTTGCAAACGGTAAATCTTCAAGCTACAAAAAAAATACCATCGCGACGAGAATTAAATGATCTTTCTATAGATATGCATTGTTATATACTTTCGACGACTTTTTTTTTTTCGACGAACTTTTTTTTTTTTTTTTTTTTTTTTAATTTCCGCCCAGAAAGAATCATATATGATTTTTCTGGACGGAAATTTTGGAAAAAAAAAAAAGTTCATCGAAAAAAAAGTTCGTCGAAAATATATAACAATGCATGTCTATAGAAAAAAAAGTTCGTCGAAAATATATAACAATGAATATCTTGCAAACAGAAATTCCATTGCTATTAATAGTATGTTCAAATCCAAGGTTCAACAAACATGAAAATGAAATAACACCTCTAACAATTGACGGTGCATAATGACAATTATTTAAAGATAGTACTAAGCCCGAAGGCAACACTAAATCAAATACGCCTATAGCTTCAACTTTTGCATGTGCTCCATTACCCACGTGCAAGAATTGTTGTCCATAGGCCAGCTTTCTCTCAACTCTAAACCCCTGCATAGTATTGCAAATATGAATACCACATCCCTTATCATATACCCAGGAATTTAACTTATGAGTTAGAGTAAATAATTCGATTACAAAGAACGCACCTGAAGAGCTGGGTTTACCAGCTTCACTCTTTTGCTTCTTCTGTCGCAAGTCATTGATGTAGAGCGGACAGTTCCTCTTCCAGTGCCCTACTTCATGACAGTGGTGACAAGCCTGATCCTTCTTTCCTTGAGGACTCACCTTGTTCTTCTTGGGCTGGTGTTGATTCACCTTAGGATTTGGTTGATAGGCCATGACCTGCTTGCCTTTATCACCTTTACCCTTACCCTTGTTCACATGCGATTTTTTCTGGATCCTACCTCCTTGAATTGCCAACACTTGCGGAGTAGGAGCCTTGCCCTTGTGTGGTAAGTGTTTCTCGTAGTCAACAAGCAATGCGAGTAACTCAGAAACTGTCTTCCCCGAGCAATGCATGTTGAAGTTCTGTACAAAACCACCAAAATCCTTGTTAAGGGACCTGTTGATTAGGTTAACTTGAACATTCTCGGGGTAACCAAATCCTACTCTATGAAGTTGATCAAAGAATTCTCTCATCTCATTCACATAGTCTTCAACTGGTTTACCATCACCATGTTTGCAGCTGTGTAGTTTGTCAAGAGACTCATACATTTCAATTTCAGGAGTCTTTTCATAAGACTTCTTGAGCTGTTCGAGCATGTTATATGGAAAGTAATACTCAAACTTCTTTTGCATCATTGGTTCCATACTTTGAAGCATTAAGCACCCAATCTCATTGTACTTAGCATACTCAGCTCTCCATGCTGCTTTGACCTCTTCAGTAGCGGTCGAAGCAGGCTCATCAGGGCAAGGAGTATTCAAGTAATTTAGCTTACCAGACGCCCTCAAGACAATTCTGAGCGATCTGTGCCAATCATTGAAGTTTTTCCCAGTCAATTTTGCTCTTTCAAGATGACTCTTGAAAGCAACGAACACTGAGTTATCGGGTTGAGCCATTCTACAGAAAATAGAAAAGTTCAAACATTAGTATTTTCGATAATACTTATTCTCAAGAAAATATAATACCCATGGATATATTCATATAACCAACTTAATTTCCTTGAAAATCTAGGATCCAACTTTACATAATTCCACTACATCAGTTGATCTGCTAGTAGTGGAAGTACAAAAGATGGTAATCTGTCGTACAATAATTGGCAAACAAGTTTTCCAATTCCTAGATAATTTATGGGATTTACTACATATTGATTCTTCAATATGTCACGTAAGCATGTTTATCCCATCTCATGCCTTAAGCTCTAGGTCTCACGCATCAGCTTAATTAAGTTGTCTAACTTAGAAACTGCAAATTAATCCATGTATGGTCTCACGCACACTCGGGAATTTACCTTGTCATTAATTTTGGTCCAGGTCTCACGCATACCCAAAATTAACTTCAAGTGTTCCTTATAGTTAGATGGCATGTAACTTAAATTTTAGGGTATTTAGTTTTTGATGTGACAAAAACATGTACAAAGATGCATGCACTCATCTTTGTATCATTAGTTTTCAAAACAATTTTTTATGTACCAATTAGTTAAGAGTAAACCAAAAAACTTTGTACTTGAGGTATTGGGTTCACCAATTAAAGAAGTACCAAAAATTATCGCCCACATATCCTACTCTTACATGTTATTCGGATATTTGCCACAAAAGTGGCGTGTGGAATTGAGGTAAATCACCCTTAAGATGATAGTGTACGTAAATAGTGATATAGGTAAGTCGCAGTTGACGCACAAGCGGGCCCGGAGAGCCGGTAGGAGCGAATCTCTTAAAAAACCCCTCTCCAGATAAACCCACCACACAGTTTGTCAACTTTGGTCTGCCTTTCACACACTATTGTACAAAAACATCAATCAAGCAAAAGTTTATGATCTTAATCTTAAAAAAAAATTAAGTAACAAAGTTTAGAGCTTGCTAGTCTCGCCTGGGAGCTGATTACCGTGCGAATCGGACCACTAGCGGCACATAAGACTCTGCAAGATCCTTACTTTATCACTTTATGTTTCACCATTATTAGTCCAATTTAATTTTTCTTTAAAATTACCCTTTTTATTGCTTACTTTAACATATCACATATAAAAAAAACAATAAACAAGTAATTAAAAGAAAACAAACAATCAACTAATAAGAAAACAATTAATTGTTAGTGAAACATCTAGCCACGTGCATCCTTTTAAACAATCCTAAATAAAATCAATATCTAGGTGTCAAGTATGCATATGTTTTAACTAAGACTTTCACCTTGCACAGGTGAGCCACATACATTGACATAGTCAATTGCGTAAGTCATAGCAAAACATATACCAAATTGCACATAATTGATTTTAATATTTAATTGGAGTCTTCCCCAATTTAAGAATTATTAATCACGTGGAAGCAACTAAACTATTTAATTCAAGTAACAATCCGTGACTAACATGCATGTTTTGTCACGGACTCATGCATATCACATAGCAATTAGGTCACAAGATACATAACACAACAACTTGTTAAAGACCTAGGGTTTCTAATTAATCACAATTAATTATGAAAACCACAAACCCTAATTAGGGTTTATGGAACAAATCGACACCCCCCCTAAATTAGGGTTAGGGTTTTGACTTTTTATTAAAAAAAAACAAATTTTTAATAATAAAACAATAGAAAAATAAAACATGTATAATCTAAACAATTTAAAGATACGTTTTTTATTGTTTAAGTAATTAATTACATGTTATACATGGCTCGTGATGCCACTGTTGGAATTAGAAGACCATGACAATCATAAAACTCCATAATCAAAGTACACAAGTATGCGGAAGCGTGTAAACAAATAAGTATAACACATAATTATTAACTTAAACATAAATAGAAAACGTACCCGATGCACTTCAATAAATCTTGAATATTTATTAAACTAGATCAATGAATAACCCCTTACCGTTTTGTTATTCGATCTCTTGATAACAACAATAGTGTGTTGTTACCTCGTTCTTGTACACACAAACTATAACGAATAAGAGATTATGCAAGTAATAATAAAACATTTGTTTTGGATGAACCAAAATCGACACACCCTATGTGTTAGGGTAAAGCGATCGGCCAAAGAGGAAAAAGAAAAGAAAACAAGTTTAGGGTTATGTATGTGTGCACAAAAGGTGAGAAACAAATAACCCTAAGCCTTGTATATATACTAGATAAACTTGGAGGACAAGTTTGAGTGGGATTGGGTCTCCCCATACCCTTTGTCGACCGGTTCTACAAGCCCAAGAGGGTTTCCAAATCCTTCTTGGCACTTAGTTTCACTCTAGTCCTTTTCTTTCATATTTAACGATAGTTAGTCCATACGGTTAAGTACTAACGACCGTTAAGTCCGTTAAGTGTTTAAATAATTATATATACATAACATTTCATATATATATATATAATTATACTCTTATTCTCGTTTGCATTGTGTGCAATCCCGAGGTCTCGGGTTCGAAACTAGAAATTTACTTGTTAATATATTAACCATATTCCAACAACTTCATCAACAATTTGACATAAAAGTTTACCTTATTTATTTTGCATTTTACCAAAATATTTATGGGTGCTAATCTAACAGAAGATGTGATTTGAAACAAAACTCGGTTCGAAATAAACAAACATTTCGTAGTGATTTTAAGATAAAACTATGAATAAGAGCCTCTCTAGAGTCCTCACATGTTTCCATCTTGCTTCGGGTCTTAAAGTCGGTTTTAAGAAAATTTACACAAAGATTTCTACTTTTATAGACAACCCGAACCTCTTGTATTTGCTGCTGCAATGTGTATTTACAACTATACCAAGGAAATACATTCCTAATACAATGCAACACTTTTTCTGTACATCTCATTCAGCAATTTTCCTGCAAACCCGACGGGTTGGGATGACCATAGTCAAAGTAAAGAAAAAAATAACTCAAAAAAGTCAACGTGACCGTGACAATAACTTCAAAAAGTCTCCATAATCGCTCATACTACCACTCGAAAATCTCTTCATCTTTTCCCAAATCTGCAAACGTCTCCTAGGCCTCAATGGGCCTGAACTTGAGGTTATCCTATACGAATGTACATCTAGCCCAAGACCCGAAAACCCGCTTTCCACATCAAGTGGAGATTCATAGCTTGGATAGGTGAAATGCGATGGACCTGGGTCTGGGCCAGGGCCGTGGCCTGAGTTTGTACTGGCTCGTGGGTCAAAGTCCATTGAAATTAAATCCTCTTGGCTACATGTCCTTGAGCCCAAGTCTCGTGTTTCTTCGCACTCGTTGCAGACCAATTTCAAGGCCTGAACCACCTCACCCAAAAAGGGTCGGTGTGATACTTTGGGCTGCACACACATTGATGCTATTGCTGCTACTTTGGCTATACTATCGAATGGAACTTCAGGGGATAGTGATGGATCAATAAGTAAGTTTAGACCTTCTGGTGTTGGGAGCAGGGGACGGGCCCACGCGATTCTTGGCCCGATGGCATTGACATGTCAACGGGTTTTCTTCCTGTTAGGAGCTCAAGGAGCACCACTCCGTAGCTATATACGTCTTTCTTTACAAGAAGATGACCTGTCATTGCATACTCGGGAGCCACATACCTGAAATCAAATGAAAAGAAGTTTAAGAAAATTTGGACACCGCGGGTTCCCTAACGGGCCAATACATATAATCTGACTTTTGTGCTGAGAAAAAGCTCATTTGACTTTAAACTTGACCTGTAATGTACTCATTTTACTGAGAAAAAACATACCCGAAAGTGCCCATGACACGTGTCGAAATATTCTGGTTTTCTTCATCTAAAGCGGATCGAGCCAAACCAAAATCAGAAACTTTAGGTGTAAAGTCATGTTCCAGCAGAATGTTGCTAGACTTGAAGTCTCTATGTATGACTCTTGGGCTTGAATCTTCATGCAAGTAAGCTAACCCTCTAGCCGCACCCAAAGCTATTTTCAAGCGGGCCCCCCAGTCCAGTGGTGCGACTTCCTTATCAATCCCTAACAAACCAAAATTTCACCCAAATTATATAAATAAACCACCTTCATAAGCAAAAAACAAAGCACAAAATAGCCACAACAGTTGACTTTTCAAGTCAAACATTTGACTTTGGAAAGTCAAGCATTTCATACCGTGAAGGTGAGATTCAATGCTTCCATTTGGGATTAGCTCATAAACCAAACACCGGTTTCTTTCTTCTGTACAAATGCCAAGCAGCCGAACCAAATTTCTATGGTGCAAGCGGCTAAGCATTTCAACTTCAGCCAGGAATTCCCGACCCCCTTGTTGGTCATCACGTTTAAGTACTTTGACAGCAACTTTAGTCCCATCTTCAAGGGTCCCGCTATAAACCCGCCCAAACCCACCCTCACCTAAAACACCCAACTCATTAAAATTATCAGTTGCTTTTTCCATATCACTTGAACCAAACGTCTTTGCAGATCCTTTATAAGCTATATTAGATCGGAAAGATAATGAAGCTGACTCGGGCCCACTTCCTATCGTTGATCCACCAACCCCTGATGATTTTGTGACGGATAGTAAAGTAGCTGGTGCGGTGGATCCAGATGGAGACCCGTCCCTACGTTTAATTAGCAGAACCCAAACAGCAATGGAGACTAGAACCACAGCTACAACTGCTGATAAAACTATTATGGAAATTATGCCACCACTTAACCTATTGCTAGATTTTTGCTTACTGATATCCACGCCGAGGGGCTTTATGTCCCTACCGTTGTTTCCGTGACCATACGGTCCACCATTACCGTTGCGTGATGATGGCATAGGTGGCGATGGAGGAAGACCTATCAATAACCAAATGATTATGATTATATGTACAAAGAACTTCAGTTTCACTTTCGACGTTGATCCTAGATGTATAGTAGATGTGACAATTTCAAGTCATTTACTATAATTATGGGTTGAGTTGGTAGATGAGACTTAAAAAGCCTGTTTCAACCACTCCCACCCGTGAATAATTGTTGAAAGGGCCAGTTTCAACCCGAGTCTGTTACCATGTTAGTTTTGTCCCATTTACATATTAATGAGTTTGGGTTGTATTTTATACATTCTGGCAAACTGATGAAAAAAATATACATTTCTAATAACAGAAACGGGTTGAATGGATAATGAAGTGTATTAGAGTCAACCCGTCCGTTTCTACCAGTACTGAAAAACGGCTCATTTTAAACTGTGGCCCAAACCCTCCCTACCCGGCCATATCTCGATCTCTTAGTATAGAGGTACCTGGATACTTCACGAACAAAACTTCATAATCGCCGAAAAGAGAGTACTTAATAGGCACTTGTTTCAGCCATAATTTTTGAGCAGTTACATACGCGGTGAAGTTTTCAAATTTTTCACCAAGTGGTACCAAGTTGATCATAACAACCGTCTTTTCTGAATCTTCGTTGTCTTCATTTGCTCCCATGATTCGAACTTGACTTGATTTCATTGAAAGTCCGGCAGCCATTTCAAAAGCAAGCTCAGATACTAATGGAAAGAAGATGTAAAGTGAAACACCAAGACCGAGCTCCACTTGCATTGGCAAAACACACTTGCATGGTGTACCAGGTGGGGTGTTCGTTAACGGCTCCACGCACATTATTGTACAATCTACAAATTATGCAAAAGTAAAATTGTAAGGATTGCTAAAAGTTAACCATCAGTTAAATAAAAGGCTGCTAATAGAAAAAAAGGCTAAATTTAAAGGTAGCCTCCAAAACGTTGAAAGTTTAGTGGTTTTACCATTACTAACGCATAAATAGAATAGTGACTGGATATGGCTACGTTATTTGATAAGTTTATATACCTTCATTGGGAGGTGGAGGTGGTAATGCTTGAAGCGGCTTTGGGATCCTTGGTGAAGATCGAGAAGGAGAAACTTTAGGTGGAAGAACCGGCACTTGTAAACATAAGGATGATAAGATATTAGCTTTACGAACGAACTAACAAAAATAAACTGAAAAACAATTCAAAAGTAGTTCTTACTTGTAGTTTCTACAGATGGAGACAATGAGACATTGTAGGCGGAGAAATTGTAGGCGAAATAGAATTTTCAACTGGAGGAATGCCCCCCCCCTTCTATTTTATAGTGATATAAGATTTAGAGGTAATGTTGTTCTTAGAGGGGCAAGTTTCAACTTATTTCTGTTAAAATACCTTTCAAACTTTCAAGGGTTGTTTCTGTCATTACAGAAACTTGCTATTGCTATCCCTCTTATATCTTTCTTTGTTTGGAGTGTTTCATATTGTGCAGGGGCTGAAGCTGTTTTCTCTCAAAGATGGTGCCTATTTAAGATCTCTTCGAGCTTAGGGTTCAACGGCTCGATTCTTCTGTGGATAATACTTATCTCTCTCTAAGAGTTGGCTCATATCTTTGGTCTTGTAAATCGTTCGACTGATCTTATTGATCCAGTCTTGTTGTTCTGTTGTTCTGAACAGATTGTGTTGGAATTATTACAACATGACATTCATATTAATAAACCAAAACATCAAAGTACATATAGCGGAAGCAAATAGGATACATATAACACATAAATAATTAAACCGAATATTAAAGTGAACGTACCTTAAGATTCTAGCAAGAACAATAATCTATATTTAATTATTCTTCAATAGGATCAAGAACCCTAATTAGGTTTTATGAATGGATTAAAGTATAACCCCTTACCTTTTTGTTATTCAATCCAAGATATAATCAATAGTGTGATTATATCACGTTCTTGTACACACGCACTAAACCGAACTAACAATATGCAAGTTATTAATCACAAATTGAAAACCAAAACAATATTTTGTTTCACAAAATTCGGTCGACTCCTTTTGAGGGGAATAACCGATCGATCAAAGACAAAACAAATAGAGGAAAAACTTTAGGTTTAGCTTTGTGTACAAGAGGCAACCAAAAACTAGAACCTTGGGTTTGTTTATATAGTGTAGTAGCTTAGAACCCAAGTTGGAGTTGGATTAGGAATCCTAAACCCCTACAACCGATCGGCCTAAATTAATTAGGGAATCCGGAACCTTCTTGGCTACTAATTTACACTATAGTCCTTTCCTTATTTTATTTAACGACCGTTAGTCACTTCCGTTAAATACTAACGTCCGTTATTTAATTTGTGATAATTAATAATCAAATATAACATTTTATATTTAATTATTAATACTTAGTTCTCATACGTAATGTGTGCAATTCCGTGATCTCGAGTTCGATCCTAACACACGACTACTATTTTATGTCTATAAAACTAACAGCTCCCACTTAGACATAAATCATAATAGTTGTGATCACATCGGTTAGCGTCTTGTAACACGCCGATGCCTCTAGTACAACTCGAGTAGGTCTCCTGGAAAAACCTTTAATGATTCATCATCATTATTATCCTTTTGTTTCTAATACTACATTGAATAAAGATATGGATATTATCTTAATTCAAAATTCTGTTTCTCGTTGTTTATGATTGAGCAAGATTACCAAATCTTCTGAACATATTCAGGGGAGATCTTGGGCGTGGCCACGCAAACATCTTGTCAACCCTACGAGGGGCCCAACAGTATTAAACTCCAAAAAATAAATTTGGAGGAACAAATTCTATCTTGACTACAAGCATAACTCATGAACTTTGCATCAATTCCGAAAACAATCCTTATGACTACCAATTACGTATAGCGTTAAATTGTTCCACAGAATACACTACATTCACAACAATTATCTGGTATCTCAAGTCTGAGGATAACTATTCATGATTTACTTAGATATATCCATAAGTAATATCATGTAGTTGTGATAAGTCCTATTTTCAATTCATTGAATATCATGTGAATTTGGTATGACAACGCATCAATATACTTTCAAGTATATTTTACCAAAACTCAGATTTGTCTTAACATAATGATATTCCCATATTATTAACTGACAATGGACATTTAGAATAACTAAGTTATTCACGGATTAAAACATGCAAAAATAGGACAACAATATTAAATAATGAATATAAACATAACCAATACTTTATTTCATTAATAAATAATAAATGTTTACAATATCCTTTATCCAAATACTAAATAGATCAATGCATGAAAATTCTTGTTGATGAATTATGTCTCAAGCTATAACAATTATACTTGTTGACAAGACATAAATCAACCAACTTTGATCTATCAAAATTTTGAGAATACTTATTTCAAGAATTCATCTGGTGAAGTTCTTGTACGTGTGCCTTCAAATAATTTGATATTGCCACATAATACTTCATAAAGTGTGACATCCTCAATCACCAATTTATGATTCTCAAACTTTCAAACAATTTTAAAGTTTCAAGTATTCATATTCTTTTAATGTATAATGCAACTATGCTTTCAGTAAAGCATAACTAGTACACATGGCCATTAATCAAGGATGAAATCCTACCATGACTAGTATTGAGTGTCATCTCAATTTCATTAGCATCATTGTATGCAAACAACAATATGCACTTTAAAATTCCGTAAACTTTAATGTCTACCGTGTAATGTTTGATGCCTATCAAACTTTCAAGTTTGTTGGCTATGACATTTTGCACAACAATTGACAAATTGTTCATCTATAGAATTTGGAAGCTGTTCCAGGCTGAGGATGTAATTCTATATTCAAACATATATTATTAGAATAATCAATACATTAGTTATCTAATAACTTTCAATTAGATATCTACATTGTCATAACATCTTATAACAATTCATTTATGTAACATGATGTTCATGAAAAAACCTTCGAGTCATACTTAGATTTTATTCATATTCTATCTTATTTAAAAGAAATGTATCCATTTAGACATTCTAAATGATATATCATGTTTTATTAGATTTATTTACCACATATGTTTATAATAATAAACACACATTCCAAGGTTATATGTTTTATTTCCTAAATCTTTCAAGTTTCATTCCAAGTTAAGACTTAACATTTAACTTATATGGAATATTACTTCCTATATGTTATCCAACATATATGATTTAAGAAAGTAACCATAATACTCCCACTAGTTTTCAGTACTACTTAGAAATTATCTTATTTTAATTATTAATTCAAAATTTGAATTTAATATTTAAACATAAGAATTATCTCCTAGATGCATGCATTAATTCATTCATGAATTACTGCACTATGTACACTTCAAAGATTATTATGAATTCAAAAATCCTTTTGATTACTTACCGTCCTCGCTCAAGTAATCACTCAAGAAAGAGTTTTGATATTACATTGTTAAATTTCATATTCATGAAAATAAATATGACAATTACCATCTTTGTATATTCAATGCGCTTAGAAAAGAATATTCAATCATGGTTAATTGCTTAAGTATGATTAATAATCTTGTCATGCATTATGATATGTACAATATTGTCCATATGATTTCTACACAAAGATTCAAACCACTAGGGTTAGCTTATCTTTGAAGAAACTCATCTTCATTATCTAGTCTAACTATTCAGAATTAAGATAAACCAATTTTCCAAAATTGAATATCTTTATGGACAGCATCTTTAACATTCATAGTATGAGTAATTACCCAATTCAATATTTGGTAATGCATCATAATATGATCCTCAGCATATTGATCAAATATCTGAGATATCCATGCGGATTTATGAATGAGAATTCCATCATTTTGAGTTTTAACATTTTCATGTCTAGCCTCATCATGATATTTACTAGTGTGTTTTAGAAGATTATGTATCTTGTAATTTTATCCTTCAAGATAAAAACTCCCACTTGCTTTTAGTAATTTATAGACTATCTATAAATGCTTAGCAAATAAAGCAACAACACAATGTTCTTTTTTTGGGACATTACAAATACATATTTACAGTTCCTGACATTTAGTTAATAACCTACTCATAAGTAGTTAAACAAATTCAGAACTTCATTTTAAGACTTAATGTGATTCATCACATTTCATAACAAAATGGTGTCTCATTGATCTTCTAGATTGGAGTCTTATTGAATATATCCAATCCATACTCAATTTTCTAACCTTGATAACTTTTGGAAGAATAGAAGATATAGTTATCTTTAATCAAAAACTATAACAAGAGTTTGATTTTCCTAACTGAACATACCATAAACATTATGTATTTTATTAGGATTAATATTGTAAGACAATCTTACAATATGTAAAATAAATATATTTCGTTTGGCTTATCTATTCACCAACTAAGTCAGCTTAATGGTATAATAGAATTTTCAAGCCAATTTTCATGCTTTATAACATAAGTACTTTTTGACCAAGTTACTTCATGTCCATGTCATAACAAGAATACATAAACTGTTATAATCCCAATATACTTTATATATCATCAACTCAATGACTTATTGTATATGTCTTAATTAAAAAACATAACAAGTTAACGTCTTACTTTATTATAAGTCTTGTAACAATTAAAAGACTTCATGTTTATATCTTTACAATGAATCATAAACATGTTTAACTAAAGTAATTATGAACACCATCTCTTGGTTTCACTAGTAATTTCAAGTTAATCAATTTCTTCATTTGTTTATGTCATTCCAAGAATACACAAATATTCAATTTGAAGTAGTATTAGATTACTTCATTTATTTATGTCATTTCAATAATACATAAATATTTAGTTTGAAGTAGTCTTATTATCATATTGACACTTGTTCTAATAAGTATCTAATTTAGAAACTGCAAATTAACATAATTTCATTACATCAGTTGATCTGCTAGTAATGAAAGTATGAAATTTACCTTTCCATTGTAATCTAGTCCAAGCTCTCACATGACGTAGATTACAACTTCAAGTGTTCTATTAATTAGATGTGAATAAGTCACATTAGAACATTAGTCTCTTACCTTTCAGTCAAGAGAATCCTTGAAATCATATTCCTATGTGTTGTTCCTTGCACACAATAAAGATTTCTCCCACTTGTGCATGGAACAACATCATGTATCAGATAAACAACACGTCACTCGTTTGTTTATGTGATCAATATGATTGTGTCATAGATATAATCATAATAAGTAGATATAGAACCACATTGTATAGTAAGGAAACGTACATGACTATCCTTAAAACCACAAGTGTCTACTATTGGAAAGTAATTTTCTCAAGACATTCTAGAGATAATCTGGGTTTTTACCAAGATAACAAAGCTTGTAGCTCCCACTGAATTACAGATCATTACATTAATTCATTATTTAGTAATTACAACATAATGCTCCCACTGGATTTGAAAACATTATAAGTGTTTCATAACCAGTAAAAGCAAATAGTGTGCTATTTACTTTCCTACACCTTTGAGAAAACCCATACGTAACAATTACTTAGGTACTAAAAGAATGTATTCTACTTTGTAAATAAATGTGTTGGGAATTCTGGAAATAAACTATTTCTTGTTGCTGCCGATAGTGAAAGCTGGTTCCTGCCGATAGTGTTGGTTCCTGCCGAAGCTCATTGCTGCTGATAGTTATATTTTGTTTCTGCTGATAGTGTTTGTTGCTGCGGATATTATTGTTAGTTATCCGTATGTTTAGTATGTTTATTTTTAGAAGAGATCATGTTTATCTCTTTACACGTTTTCTTGTAGGACGGGTTAGGGTTAGGGTTTCTTATCATTATAAAAGAAACACCCCGTCTATGAGTTTGGGACATCCTTGCAACTTAACAATTCTTAATAAAATCATCTTTTAGTTCATTATACGATCCATAGAGGATCATAGTGTTAGTTCTTTTCTTCTCTCATTTGTATTCAGATATTCTCTTGTAGTGTGCTTGTGATTACATAGGCATCCTACCGATCCACATAGGCTCAAAGATCTAGCAGGCGCGTTAGATTCAACAAGTGGTATTAGAGCCTCGTGAGGATCTCTGATCAAGAAGCAAAAGTTCTCAAAATCAATCTCTCTAAACCATAACACTATGTCTGGATCAGCAGATAAATTCAAAAGGTGGACCATGAAAGTCAGAAACCTGCTATCGTTTAACTCAAGGAGAAAATGGACTGAACCTGCTGATGCTGATAGTCTCAACCAAACTCAAAACATGGTTCATAATGCAAAGGATAAAGCGGAAGAATTTGCTTTTGTGGGAGCCTCTCATCAGGTACAACATTGTCAATTTGGTTGTCATGAATTGTACTTGAACCTTAGGAGAGAGTTTGATGAAATGGAGCCTGAATATAATTAATTGTTTGTAGATATTCAAGCATATAAAAAGGCTCTTAAAACTGTGGAAAAACAAAAGGCTTGGCATGAAGCTAATCAGATAGAATATGAACAAAACATAAGGGTTTTGGAAAGAGACTTAGAGAACTCCATTAACTGTCTAAAACATTCTGAAAGAGAATATGCTAGGGTGAAATTAGCAAATCAGGAATTACAGGCTAAACTGGATAGTGAAGTGGCTAGGATAAACTCATGGCAACAATCTGAAAAATATCTTGTAAATTATGGTAATCAGTCAGGATGGTGTAAGAAAGGGTTGGGATTTGATGATGGGGATTATCACCCTAGAATATTTGACCCTACCCCTAAGGAAGTTGATTATAAAATTCCTGTTAAGTTTGTTAAGGAAGGAGGGATGAATGCAGTTCCTCCACATATAAGAGGTGTTTTCAAGCCTGTCCCTATCCACTCAGCCCTTGATCTTGACTCAGATGAATCACACATGACATATAGGAAAAAGTTAAATAACTTAACTGATTCTGAGTGTGAGTCTGATGACTTTGTCTCTTGTTCCAAAAGTAACAAGTCCTATGAATCTAAGTCCACAGGATATACCTCATGTGATTCAAATGACAAGACAACTTCACCCAAGTCTCATGACTTCACTTCTGGAGCAACTAATGATGAATCTATTTCTAAAATAGCTTCCACTGACAACAGCTCTCTTAACTCTGGTAAAAACAACATTGTCTCTAGTTCCAGTAGTGATAATTTTGTCTGTAATAAGAAAAGTTCTGGTAAGATCAAGGCTGTTAGGAAGAAGACTTGTTTTGTATGTGGTAGTCAATATCATCTCATTAAAGATTGTGACTATCATGAGAAGAGAATGAAGATGAATGGTGGGGAACAACAGACCAGGTCGTTGTGGAAAAATGTTAAACAAATTCCTCCATATGTTCCACAAGCAGCAGGAATGAACCCTTATAGAGCTCCCTTTCCTGCTAATAGACCTGTTCCTGCAGTTATGCCTATTGCTGCTGATAGTCAGGGAACCATTCCTGCTGGTGCTTCTTCATCCTTTCAGAGGGATTTCAGGCCTGTTTATTATAATCCAATCTTTGGAGGGGGAATGGTTTACTCTCCATGGTATCCTTGGTAATTGTCCAGTTTGGCTGAACATGTTATTGTATTCTTGTTTGCTGGTTTTGAGGGGAGGCATTAGCCTAAGGGGAGGCTAATGCTTGTAATTTTGTCTTGTTTTTCATTCATTCATGTTTTATGTTATGTGTTTCTCTAATTTTGTTTTGCAGGTTTTTAGTGTCTTTTGTTAGCTAACTATGTTTTGCAGCTCTCAATTTCTCAATGCTTGGAATTGAATCTAAAGACAGTAATTTCCATTCATAATGATTAAGATGAGTACATTCAGTTACAAATCTCAAAAGCTACATATCAACATCATTTAAACATCATACCAACCTTCAAACATCAATCGACCTAAACCCTGCAACCTATTCCATCTTCCCTTTTCCCTTACCCATACAATCAGGCATGAACCTCCTACCCCTATGACGGTTAATTTCTTCATACACATGGGGGGCTGGGAGTGCCAACACCATTGGGAGTGGCTGTCTTGGTTCAGGGGCTGGATGATCTCTCATTGGAGTGGAAGAGCTTGGGGTAGTTTGCCTCTGGTATGATCTGGGGGTTAACCTTGGAGTTGGATAGCTTGAATGAGGAGTTGGTCTGGTGGGATGCACTCTTTGTCTTGGATCTTGGCTTTGACTTCGAGGGTTATGGTTTTTCCGGTTAGTGTTTTCACAAAGATCTGCATTTCGTTTTGGTACCGGTACTTTGTAGAAGGTAGCAGTTGTCCTTTCCATCTCTTCAGTAAGCAGAGCCACAGTCTTCTTCATCTCTTCTCTAAGCTTATCCGTAATGGGAAAATTGGGAGGATATGTCTCCCATTCACCCTGATAATAAGTCAAGGACTTCAGCTCTGATGATCCTTCATCATCAGAGCTAGAGTACTCAAATGACGAAGGAGTAGATGGAAGAGGATCAGATAAATCCTCCTCAACCTTGGCCTTACCTTTGTTCTGAGAAGATGATGCTATTTGGGGAAAGTAATTTTCCCACCCTGAATCATTGGAGGAGGAAGAATCTGATGAGATTTCGATGATTGGATTTTTGGATGAACTCATGATTTTGCTTGATTTGAAGATTATTGGTTAGGTTTGTGATAATGAAGTTATTTGATTTGAGGCTTATTTAATGAGATGGAGATTAGTGCAAATTTATTGTTGGTTGGTATTGAGATTTAATTTTGGCGGTTTATTCCTAATGACTGGATTTGGAAGGTTGACTTCGGTCAAACCACTTCATTGCTGCCGATTGACCAAGTGTTGCTACCGTTTGACTAATGGTTCCTGCTGACTATGTTAAATTTTGGGGAAGTTTGTTTAGTCAATTGGTCAATGATACATGCTCGGAATTGCAGCGATTTAAATTGATATATTTGGCAACCCAACCTAAAATTGCACTTCTCTCATCTCAATTTCTCAAACCCTAATTCATTATTTTTCTCGTTTCGAACCCTAGATCATTCATCCAACACAATGACTACACTTCGCTACAAGGATGATCACAACAAGGTTGCATACTTAGAGTCATCTTCTAGAAGTGATGGTTATGATGAGGTGTTAGCTTTTCTTCGTGGGTCATCTATTCAGTATGCACTCACTCATTGTCCTGTAACGGTGTATGATTCTGATGAAGCGAAAAGTGTACCGCTTTTAGGGGGTCATTTAAGCCCTAAATCGTATTTATTTGATCAAATATTGCCCTAAATCGTTCCTTTTGTCATTTTAGGTACTTTTGAGAAGAAATCTGGAAAAGGAAGCATTTTCGACGTTTTTGGAGCATAAAAGTGAAGAAAACGACAAAGCCTCAAAATTATGCTGGAAAGTACCTTTGACGGCGTCACGGCTTGGCAAAAAAGGTGGATATGAAAATTACTCATGATAAGCCAGAGAAATTTGCATGAAAAATCTGACGGCGTCACGCTTTGAAGTGATCAAGGCCATCACGGTTTAACTTAAAGAGGGACGGCGTCAAGCCCATTTCTGACGGCGTCACCCCTTGATAGGCCAGAGCGGATTTTGGAGCATTAAAGAGGGACGGCGTCAGGAAGGCCATCCGGGAACCCTAGACACGGCGAGGTGACGGAGTCAGGATCTATAACGTGACGCCGTCAGCCCTTAAACTCTATATATAGTTTTGCAATTTTTTGTCATTAGTGTGCAACTTTGTGAGGAGAAACCCTAAAGACGAATTTCTGCCATTTTAAGGGTTTTCATACCCTTGGATCTCCCATGTTTAATTGAAGATAAGTAATCGTTTAATCATTCCATATGTCTATGTGTTGTTTGATTATGTCTCGTTCTTGTCTTTTGATTAACATGCTAGGCTAGATTTATCTTGTGTTTGCTTAGATCTAATGAAACCTAGCTATTGATTATTTGTTATTAGTGTGTTATTAGTTGTATTGGATGATTGTTTATCTATGTTAGACTTAAGAAAACTGGCTAACCTCCTATTCGGTAACTTGCTTGAACGTCTTAAGAAACATGAACCAATGCGTACTAAGGTTTTTATGGTTGTATTTAATGCACGAGCGAATTCTAGTGATCCCATGTTAGGAGCTTCCTAGCCGGCTCGACATAGGAGTGAAGTAGGAGCTTGTAGAGTTGGGGAAGTACGTACGCCACCCCACGATTGGTATTAAGGAATACACCCGTCATCCACGCAATTAATACACACTAATCAACCGGTAAAAGATAGTTAGGGAGTAAGGAAATCTAAGTAAACACATTTCTCTCCACATAAGTTTCACAACCTTTTCATTTTCATTATTTTATTTTATTTGCATTCGTAGTTATTTGGGTTAGTTGGCTAGCAACTAATTCCGCCCACTCCTTCAAACCCGAGATTTTACTTGCTTTCATAAAAATATAAAAAATACAAAAAAGAATCTTCCCTCACCCTTAGACCTATTAGAATAGTTTTTTCAATCCTAACGACACTATTCCCTGTGGAGAACGATCAATCCCCCGTACTTACCACTACACTATACTACATCGGTCAGGTACACTGCCTGGTGGGGTTGTAAGCCTCTTGAGATCCCTCGAGAGGTAAAACCTGTTGTAAGGTCGCAAAACCACGCATCAAGTTTTTGGCGCCGCTGCCGGGGAATAGTTATTGTTTAGGTTGAATTTTTTATTGTATAGGTCTACTCACTAGATTCCTTTCTAGTGAGATTTTTATTTTCTTTTTCTAGGTTTTCTTTAGTCTATCTATTTTCTTCGTTTCTTTGTTCGTAACCATTACCATTCGACATCATGGAAGATGGTAATATCCTTGATCCCAACAACCCACCACCACAACAACCACCACCACCTCCTAGAGCCCGTACCTTAGGAGACTACTCCCGTCCTAGCCACCATGCCTATCGAAACACCATTGAGCTCACTCAAGGAGCCAATGTCACACCCTTGCGATCCGACACCATCCGGTTGGTGCAAAGCGGATGCGCATTCCATGGACTTCGTTCCGAAGATCCTAACCAACATCTCAAGGACTTTCTCAAAATTGTTGATTCCATAGACCTTGATGTTGCCACTCGAGAGACGACCCGACTGCGTCTCTTTGAATTCTCTCTGCGGGACCAAGCTAGTCAATGGCTAGAGCGTCTACCCGCAGGATCCATCACCTCTTGGGATGATCTCACCACTCGTTTCCTTGCTCAGTTTTTCCCACCGGGAAGAACTACCAAGCTAAGGAAGGATATCTTGATGTTTGAACAACGTCGAGGCGAAACCCTCTACGGGCATGGATTCGATTCAAGGACTTACTCCAAAAAGTCCCTCATCATGGCATAAATCTCTGGCTTCAAATTCAAATCTTCTATGACCATGTTGATTACCACACCAAGCGTGCCATCGATCGAGCCGCCGGAGGCAGATTGCGCGACAAAAGTGCCGAGGAATCATGGGAAATCATTGATGAGCTTGCATCCGACGATGATGAATTGTGGCAAGTTTCCCACGACGTACGCTCGGCGGTCAAGACATATTCATCGCCCGATACAGCCAATCAAATCACTGAGGAAAGCGTTAGTGAACTTGAGAAAAGGGTTGCATATCTTATGGAAAAGCAAAAGAGACCCTTAAGTCCACAAAAAGCAACAATTAACTCGGTCTCAAGCGTTAAGCAAATACCATTGTCCGAATCACCCCTTAGGGAAAATACTAAACCCTTCCATAAGCACGATCAACCCAACTCACCACCTCAGGAACTTAGTCCAACATTCGAAGCTCGAATGAGAGAATACATGTCAAAACACTCCGAACGGTTGGCAAAATTTGAGGAAGCCGTCTACAAACAGAAGGAGGAAATGGAAGAGAAGATGGCGGAGATGATGAACCTTTTGAAAGAATACACAAACACAAAAGCTCCTGAAAAAGTGTTGGTGAGGAACGACGTTGGAGTTCCCAACACTAAATTTGTCAAGGCTATCTCCGTCGTCCAAGAGGGCGAAAATGATGAAAGAGGGAAATCCATAACTATGGAAGTTAACAAAATTGACCTCGTCCCACTTAATGATAGAAACACCAATGCCTGCAACTGCGATTCAGACAAAGGCAAGGAGGCGCCCTCTAAGGAACGCCAATTGGTAGAACCGCCAAAGTCGCAACAAGTGAGGCATTACTTGAAGCACGATATAAACAAGGAGACCATAAACGATCGGGTGGGAAACTATCAACGTACTCATCTACCCAACAAGGAGTCCAAGAGAATGGAACCGGATGATGAATCCGACACATTACCCTGAGGGCAATTGTATGAGTGCCTCATAAGACAAAAGTTAGTGGAAAAGCAGGAATTCTACGGGGTCTTCGAAATACCATGCAGCATTGGAAAACTCAAGTATCTGGATGCGGTAGCTGACCAAGGTTCCGACGTAAATTTGATGCCTTTATCCGTTTATGTCCAGTTAACCGACAAATTGCCATCCATCACCCGTACTAAACTCTCCTTTGCAAAACACTCTTATGAGTACCCGTTAGGAATTGCAGAAGATGTGTTGGTCAACGTAGCCGGATTCTTGTATCCGGTCGACTTCATGATTATTAAGAGGAATGATATGAATATGCCAATAATCCTTGGGGCACCCTTTCTAGCTACCACTAGGGCACAAATCAATTACGGAAATAGTGCCATCCTAATGAAGAAGGGGAAGAAAACAATAAACTTCCCAACGATCCCACGTCATATACGAGATGTTGCTCTACAAAAGAAGATGGAGGCGAACCCCAATATAATCCGTGGTAATGTTCTAGAGAAAATCCGTGCATGGGAGGCAAGGATTAAGAATTACAAGGAAAATGAGATTAGAGAATGTAAGGGCGGAAATAACGATTATATTGAGGCTGATAAGCAGACCGATAACCCCGTTGAATTTACAAAAGGAGACTCAGTGCTCCTAAGGCATTCAGAAACAAAAGCACCTACCGATGAACCAAGTCCCTGGTGGTACGGACCATTCACAATTAAAAGTCTACACCAAGATGGGGTAGTAAGCTTGGCCAGCAAGGGAGGAGGTGAAGTGACTGCGAATGTCGAGCGATTGAGACACCACCACCCTGATAACAAGGATTATATCTATCAGGGATACGTCATTATGATTGATGGAATCACGTAATGTACGTGACTTTGAGTCTAGCTACAAGACTCGTTAATAAAGAAAAGCGCTTCTTGGGAGGCAACCCAAGCTTTATTTGCTTTGTGTGTTTATTTAATTGTTTGTTTGATTTTATTTGTTTCCGTATGTATGATTAAATTTTATTATTATTGATTCATGTTCAAAACTAATTTGTGAAAATGCTTTATCTTGTTTTTAACTTCGTCTTAACTACATATAAAGGTATTTTGCAAAAGTTAAGTGTAAGGGAAATCCAAATCGGTTTATTAGAACAAATGAACATGAATCGTAATAATATTAAATTAACATACATATTAGTATTTGTTTGAGTCAAATGCTTGTATCGAGTCATAATGATGTTTTGCAGGAATTCCAGGAAGTAAGGTATAGGTTTTTCCAAAATTTTTCCGGAAACGTAACATGAGAATTCTGTCAGATCATTTCTGACGGCGTCAGGCTTTACAACCTGACGGCGTCAGATTTTAATTTTCTAAAAATTTTGAAAGTTTTGTTTTCATAAAAAGTTTTTATTAAATCTCTAACTTATAATCTCCAGGAATCTGCAAAATTATCATTCCACAAGCATTATATCCTTATATATAGAATTTATCCCGCCGATGTTATGCAGGTTTTTGTGTTTGTTTTCTCAGGTTTAACAGGTTATTTTGGACAAGGAAATGTTTGTAGAATCAAGCTTTTGGCGATGCATTAGTCTTGGAGCTTCTACTTTCTCTTGGAAGAAAATCTAACCATGTTACCTCTTTATCCACCAAACGAATCAGGGGAGCATTTGATTTCATTCTTTTACCTTATTTACTTTTACATCTTGTTATTTGAACATTGGGGACAATGTTCATCTTAAGTGTAAGAGGGGTAAAATACGATACTTTAGAGAATACAATTGCATTTGATTTTTGTTTGTTTAATGGTAGATGTGTAATAAAACTGAGAGAAATACCTGTTAGGGCAATTTTAGTGCCAAATTTAAAATTTTTTACAACATTTAGGAGTGAAACTTTAGTTCTAATAAGCGTCTCATGGATAGGAGTTATATGACTAGCACAAAAACCGTACCACTAAAAAATTTTCCACCCCCAAATATGTGAGGTTCGCCCCTAGAATTGGTAGGAAAAGCATTTATGCTATGATGTGAGTACCGGTAGCACTTAGATTCTAGAACTTGCGTTAGGACCATTCCGAGGCCACAAGTGAGACTACATTCGTGTAGTTAGATTTACTACATGATAAGAGGCATTAGGATAAACCCATTGTTTTACACCTGTGTTTTTGTTATAATTACTTTGGCTACATTGGTCAAGTAATTCTCCCACACCCTTTGCGTTGTACTCATTTTTAGTACACGATACCCCTAGTACACCCCTCAGAGCCTATCTTTTCGTTTCGACCTTTAAGCATTTTACTTAAAGGAAGAATTTGTTACACCCCACTTAAATGTACACCCAAATCGCCTTAGCCTACCTTGTATGCACTCATCTTTAGTGCATTATTGTGACAACATTTGTTTAAACCCAAGTTAATTATCTAATTGATTACATGGTTGCTAAGTCGAGTCATATCCTTGTACATATTGTTTTGGGATGATTGGGACTCATGGGTAAAGTACTAGTGTAATGGAGTAATGGGGAAGAACATCATTTATTACCCCCATATGTGCTAAATATTTTTAAAGTACTCCAAGTGTTTCGATTATCTTAAATCGAGTCATTAGAATAATTATTTGTAAAGTTATGTAAAAGTTCAAGTGTAAGGGGAATGCAACGCCCCTATGATGTATTATTTTGGATGGTAGGGCAAAAGTGTATGCAAAAAAAAAAAAAAAAAAAAAAAAAAAATCAAGAAAAATACAAAAAAAAAAAAAAAAAAAAAATGAGAAAAAGAAAAGTAGAAAAAACATACGGACTACCATCCCGTTTCATTTTATGTTTGTTTTATGTTTTTGCTATTTTGTTTTTAGCTTAAGTCGAGTCTAGTCTTGGCTTAGCAACGCCATATTGTACATGTAATTAATCAAGATCTTTAACTCACCACCAGTAAAATATCCCTTATCCAACAAAACCGTGTTTATCATATCCCTACACCTAACGTTATAACCCGTTTAAAAGCCCTCTTTGATAGTTTATCTTCGGTGCTTACGTCTAGTGGAGGAGGTTTTTGATCCTTTCCCAAGCCTATGGTAATCTATTTGCTATGACAGGTAGTGAGAGATATTATCCGTTTTCATTTATGAGATTTATTTTGATGACACCTGAGAGATGTGAGTATCTAAACACTACTTGTGAGGTGCTAGTTTGTAATCTCCGTGCTTATTATGATTAAAGTGGAACGACTATTTGTTGTAATTACTTTTATATTAGCATTAAATGACCCCTAACTTGTATTTTGATTAGAATAAAAGCGCATTTGCTTGAGGACAAGCAAATCTCAAGTGTAAGGGTATTTGATGAAGCAAAAAGTGTGCCGCTTTTAGGGGGTCATTTAAGCCCTAAATCGTATTTATTTGATCAAATATCGCCCTAAATCGTTCCTTTTGTCATTTTAGGTACTTTTGAGAAGAAATCTGGAAAAGGAAGCATTTTGGACGTTTTTGGGGCATAAAAGTGAAGAAAACGACAAAGTCTCAAAATTATGCTGGAAAGTACCTTTGACGGCGTCAGGGATTGTTCTAGACGGCGTCACGGCTTGGCAAAAAAGGTGGATATGAAAATTACTCATGATAAGCCAGAGAAATTTGCATGAAAAATCTGATGGCGTCACGCTTTGAAGTGATCAAGGCCATCATGGTTTAACTTAAAGAGGGACGGCGTCAAGCCCATTTCTGACGGCGTCACCCCTTGATAGGCCAGAGCGGATTTTGGAGCATTAAAGAGGGACGGCGTCAAGAAGGCCATCCGGGAACACTAGACACGACGAGGTGACGGCGTCAGGATCTATAACGTGACGCCGTCAGCCCTTAAACTCTATATATAGTTTTGCAATTTTTTGTCATTAGTGTGCAACTTTGTGAGGAGAAACCCTAAAGACGAATTTCTGCCATTTTTAAGGGTTTTCATACCCTTGGATCTCCCATGTTTAATTGAAGATAAGTAATCGTTTAATCATTCAATATGTCTATGTGTTGTTTGATTATGTCTCGTTCTTGTCTTTTGATTAACATGCTAGGCTAGATTTATCTTGTGTTTGCTTAGATCTAATGAAACCTAGCTATTGATTATTGGTTATTAGTGTGTTATTAGTTGTATTGGATGATTGTTTATCTATGTTAGACTTAAGAAAACTGGCTAACCTCCTATTCGGTAACTTGCTTGAACGTCTTAAGAAACATGAACCAATGCGTACTAAGGTTTTTATGGTTGTATTTAATGCACGAGCGAATTCTAGTGATCCCATGTTAGGAGCTTCCTAGCCGGCTCGACATAGGAGTGAAGTAGGAGCTTGTAGAGTTGGGGAAGTACGTACGCCACCCCACGATTGGTATTAAGGAATACACCCGTCATCCACGCAATTAATACACACTAATCAACCGGTAAAAGATAGTTAGGGAGTAAGGAAATCTAAGTAAACACATTTCTCTCCACATAAGTTTCACAACCTTTTCATTTTCATTATTTTATTTTATTTGCATTCGTAGTTATTTGGGTTAGTTGGCTAGCAACTAATTCCGCCCACTCCTTCAAACCCGAGATTTTACTTGCTTTCATAAAAATATAAAAAATACAAAAAAGAATCTTCCCTCACCCTTAGACCTATTAGAATAGTTTTTTCAATCCTAACGACACTATTCCCTGTGGAGAACGATCAATCCCCCGTACTTACCACTACACTATACTATACTACATCGGTCAGGTACACTGCCTGGTGGGGTTGTAAGCCTCTTGAGATCCCTCGAGAGGTAAAACCTGTTGTAAGGTCGCAAAACCACGCATCAGATTCGCTGATTAAGCAATTTTGGGCAACAGCTAAGGTTAGACACATTGTGGGAAGGGAGGACGACATTGTCGCCACCATTGATGAGCACGAAGTCATCATTACAGAGGGGTTGATTCGGGAACAGCTTTGATTTCCTGAGGAGCATGGGGAATATGATCTTTCCAGGCAAGAAATCAATGAGGGTATGGCTGCCATAGGTTATCCTGTCACTGGTAGTTGTACATTTTTTAAAAATAAGCTATCTCCTCAATGGAGATTTCTTGTTCATATGTTACTCCAGTGTATGAGTATAAAGACTGGTGGTTGGGACCAATGTCCTAGTCCCATTGCGTCTGGTCTTGTTTGTCTGTCACAGGGTAGAATATTTAATTGGGCCAAATATATTTTTGAAGGGATGATTGAAAATATCTCTAATGATAAAAACAGATTTTTAATGTATCCTAGATTTTTTTAAATTATATTAGGTGTTCGAAAAAATAACCCTTCCCCTAAGATAGTAAATCGGATGACTCCCAAAATGTTTGCTCTGATGAAAATGAATTTTGCAGGCCAACATTTGCCATTATTACGTGCCATGTTACTAAATGCCAATCCTGCTGTCAACCTAGATCCTGCTGACAATGTTAGTGCCCACCATCACCCATTGCAGCTGATGCTAGTGCATTCAATGCTGCTGGTGAAGGGACTTCAGTTGCTGCTGATGCATCTGCATCTGTTGCTGCTGATGACCCATTACCACCATCACCTAGACCAGCCACATCTAGACCTGAGACTATTGTCCCTGATGAGCCCAGTGTCCAGACCACCACAGTTGTTACACCTGTTGTCCAACCCACACCCTCACTTGATATGCCTTCTGTTTCAAGGCTTTCATCTCCTAGTCCTTCTAGGCAGCCTTTTAGTGATGACATCCATACAGGGGGAGAATTTCATGTTTCTCTACCTAGATCTAATGAAGCTCCTAACACCTCAGGCATTCCTGCTGGTGGAGCTGAGGATGCTGCTGATCCCACTTCAATGTCCCAGTTACTTGATAGGTCTATGCAGGAAATTGAAGCATTGGAGTCAGAGCTTATAGAAACCAAAAGAAGTTTTAGTAAGAAGATGGAAAATTTGGAAAAGGAGCTCAAGGACACTAAAGAGACTTTTGGTGAGATTATTCAAAAGCTGAATGAAAGGATCAACTCTTTAGAAGCTCAACATCTGCAAAAGAAAAGAAGGATTGTGCTTTCTGAGTCTGAAGATGATCAGGCTGATATGTCATTTGATGGGCTGAATGTGCTGGCCTCTGTTTCTCTTGATAGTGCACACACTGAAGTGCCTAACTCTTCTGAGCATACTACAACTTCTAAACCTCAGGCTTTCTCAAGACCAAGGACCAAGCCGCCCTAAAGAGTTTCAGCTTTTGAGAAGTTTCAATCCACCATTGCTGCTGATGTCTCTGGTATTGTGTCTGATGTTCCTGCTAGGGTTAGTACTATTTCTTCTGATCCTAAGGTTCCCGGTACTACTGCTGGTAGCTCATCCATTGTTGCTGGTAGTGATACCATTCCCCCTGCTGCAACACATAATGATGAAGAGATAGCAAGACAGGTGAGTGCACAGGAAATTGCTGCTGAACAAGCTAGACTAGCTCAGGTTGCTCAAGATGAGGAGCTTGCAAGGAAAATGTCTGCAGATGAGAGGAATATAGCTGGGATTATGAATAACAAAAGATTAGAAGATCCTACTTCAGAAGAGTTCAGTGAGCAAGTTGAATACTTGTTGGCTTCTGATATGATTATTAGAGCTCATGGGTTTATGTTTCTTCAAGATTCAGAGTTGGATATGGATGAAAGGTCAGATCAGCTCAAGGCATTTATCTTAAAGACTCATAGAGCATCCACTTGGAATGACTTGATGCATAGGATCAGTGAAAGGCAAAAGTCAAGTTATAAGATGCCTACAAACAAAGATAATGTCAATTTTATGAAGGATTATCTGAAGAATCAAGCTAACTACAAGCTCAGTGACTTCAAAAGTTGGACTGATGCTGCAATTCAAAAGCTGTTCCTTGATACCTATGCAAGGATAAATTCTTCAGTCATGACAGACATTTAACAAAGAAAGAAAAGAGAGTCTTCCTCTTTAGAGTCTGATGTTGCAAAGAGAATGAAGTCTGGAGAAACATTGTCTGGTGCATCTTCCTTTATTCCTACTGAAGGTTCTCAGGATACCACATTCACTTCACCAATTCCTTATGTAGATGCATCTGAGGCACCACAAGAAGGTCCTATTTCTGATGGTATTCCTGCTGCTCATGTCTCTGTTTCTGCTGAACCATCTTCCTCAGTTCCTATCCTGCAATATGGTCTAAGGACAAGGCAGAAGAGTCACTCTCCCCACCCTTTTTCTAGGGATATTTCTGAAGTGGATGATCAAGAATTGGTTAGGGTTGACTCAGATAGTGATTCAGAAGGTGATTCTATTCATTCTTGGGGTCATATTGCTCACTGGGAGATTAGGTCTACTCCTGAAGATGAAGTCAATGTTTGGTTTTCCCTTAATGGGACAGTCAAATTCTTTACCTTTCTGAGGGAGCTCTTGAATAAGGCAGAGAGGAAAGATTTAGAGAATCTTTATAAGATCGTGGATAATCACTATCAAACTCATACTCCAATTGGGATAGGCCTAATGCTTTGGGGAGATTTACAACTTTTAATGAATTCATTGGAAGGTGAAAAGACTAAATTGGTGTGGGGTAATCAATCATCCTGGAGAGTATTTTCTTGGAGGCTATATTCTTCTTCCAATGTTCATGTAGTGGAGCTCATCTCTGGCAAGATCCTGTCTATGTTTGTGGATTTCACTTATCCTTTATCTAAGGGACTTATGCAGAGAATGCTCACACAGAAGGTTCGAGTTCCCAAGCATACTATTGGAAATGATTTAACCACAGCTGAACAGTTGGTCAAATTCATCAAAGATTAACTTGCAGCTAAAGGTTCATCTACTTGATCAGGCTTCTTCTTCTTGTTGTTGTATATCTTTCTTTCTTTTCTTATTTTCTTTCCTTTTCTTTTGGTTTGTTTCTGGTTTCTTTTAGTTCAAAAAAAAAAAAAAAAAAAAAAAAAAAAAAAAAAAAAAATTCTTTGTATATTTTGTGTGCTAATAAGTTGGTTTGAGCAACACTTTGCAGGTACAGTGTTGGTGTTTACACCTACACAGCAAATGGTATTCAACTCACCATGTCTTGCAGACAAGAAAGAGTTGACTCACCATGAGGGTACGGCTCTGGTGTGATAATCAAATCCGTTGATAGCTGTAATAGCTTGCTCAAAGCTATAGGGTACTTCAACTCACCCATGGTTTATTCCTGAGAGTTGAAAATGGTTCTCAATTCACCATGGATGTAACCCTTTATGGGATCCAAAGAATTGGCTAGTCCACAAAAGTATGGTTTGTGGTAAACACATTTGGTATCCATATTTGGTATTCAATTCACCAAGGTTCAATTGAAACCAAAGAATTGGCTAGTCCTGAGCAAACGGCTACAGGTAAAGACAACTCTAATCCATTTACAGTTGTTGGTTTACTCAAAATCAGATGGTTATCAATGTACCATGGTCTTACACACCTTAACATTGGCTACTCCAGTAGTGATGGCTATTGGTAAAGAGACATCGAATCCATTAATTTTCAATGATTCACCTCTCACAGGAGTTCACACACCTGGATGTGATGAGAATAGTATGAAACTTAAAGTGATTTGATGTACATATTGTCATAGTAGCAGTCAAGCTCCAGAATAACATGGTGACCAGCTTAGATCTTCTTTTGAGAATGATTTCCTATTGCTGCTGAACTATCGAAGTTGCTGCTGGAAGTTTCAAGTATTGCTGCTGGTTACTTACTGATGCTGCTGCTGGTCTAATCCTCTCCCTATGAACTTCAAGGTACTTTCACAAGTAGAGTGCACGGTTAGGGAATCTTTTCGGAAATAAGCTATTTCCTCAAGATTAGGGGAGGATTGTTGGGAATTCTGGAAATAAACTATTTCTTGTTGCTACCGATAGTGAAAGTTGGTTCCTGCCGATAGTGTTGGTTCCTGCCGAAGCTCATTGCTGCTGATAGTTATATTTTGTTACTGCTGATAGTGTTTGTTGCTGCGGATATTATTGTTAGTTATCCGTATGTTTAGTGTGTTTATTTTTAGAAGAGATCATGTTTATCTCTTTACACGTTTTCTTGTAGGACGGGTTAGGGTTAGGGTTTCTTATCATTATAAAAGAAACACCCCGTCTATGAGTTTGGGACATCCTTGCAACTTAACAATTCTTAATAAAATCATCTTTTAGTTCATTATACGATCCATAGAGGATCATAGTGTTAGTTCTTTTCTTCTCTCATTTGTATTCAGAGATTCTCTTGTAGTGTGCTTGTGATTACATAGGCATCCTACCGATCCACATAGGCTCAAAGATCTAGCAAGCGTGTTAGATTCAACAAAATGGACTATCCATCATTGCAATTAACTTGAAAAAATTAGGCATGCAATTTCTTCCTTAATAGGTCTACCATCCCCACAATGGTATGTAGCACCTTTAAATGGTCAAAACAAAATAACTAGATAAAATATACTAGTTTGTCTTTTACCATCTTGCGGTAATAAGTCTAGTTTCTAATTAAATAACTCAGAAAATGTGCAATTTTCTTAACTATTAAAGTTTGCCATGAGTTATTTCTTAGAATTTAGACAATTCTAATTTTCCTATCATGTCTTTCTCATTCATGAAAAGGAATAGGATTAAGTCTCACACTTCTCTCATGGAAAGGAGAATAGGTTATCCTTTTAGAAAAATTGACTCTAGCCAAAAAAACCTTTATGGGTGTAGATCAATTTACTAATAAAAGAATATCCCACATTTACGGTTTAATGTTGCATTTATACATCTAAAAGAATTTACAAAATTCATTTTTAGTATTTTCGATAATACAATATTTCAAGAAAATAAAATACCCAAGGAAATATTCATATAACCATAGTACTTTCTTGAAAACTATGATCCAAATTATCATAGTTTCATTACATCAGTTGATCTGCTAGTAATGAAAGTACATAATAAGGTAATCTGTCGTACAATAATTGGCAAACAATTTTCCAATTCCTAGATCAATGGGATTTATATTGGCAAACAATTTCCAACATAAGCATGTTTTATCCCCATCTTATGCCTTGAGTTCAAGCTCTCACTTAACTCAATTTAAGTCGTCTAATTAAAAAAAAATGTAAATCACCATAATCCCATTACATCAGTTGATCTGCTAGTATTGAGAGTATGAAATTTACCTTTCCATTGAGATTTAGTCCAAGCTCTCACATGACTAAATACCAACTTCAAGTGTACTTTAACTAGATGGCATAGACTAAATTTTAAAAGGTACCAATTTTGATATGTCAATAAAAATATATTTTGATACGAAGAAGCATGCATACATCTTCGTATCATAAAGTTTTTGTTTTTCAAAACCTTTTTACCAATTTTAAGCTAAGATTACAATCATCAAAGTTTTAATTGAGGTATTGGGTTCACCAATCAAAAAATTACCTACAATTATCGCCCACTATATCCTACTAGTGCATGAGTCAAAAGACCCAAGTTATTCGGATAATTACCACAAAAGTGGCGCATGGAATTGAGGTCAATTCACCCTTAAATTGATTTTGTACATAAATTAGTCTTACTTGGTAGCTCCAATTTGACGCACAAATGAGCGGAGAGACAAATGTCCGCCCGAAGGCTAATTAAAAACGCGTCTCTTTCGGATGACAATTTAATGTCAAGCCTCCTTATACCCCTCTTATAGTTTGTCAAAACTGGGTGAGCCGTTCAAACTATTGGTACAAAACTCAACAATCAATCAAAAGTTTAGGACTTTAGTCTTAAAAATTATGTAATAAAGTATAATCTTGCTAGTCTCGCCTGGGAGCAAATTACCGTGCGAAGCGAACCACTATCGGCTCATAAGACTTTGCAATATTCATAATTTATTACCTATGTTTCACCATTATTTAGTCCGTTTTACTTTTATTTAAAAATACCTTTTTTGCTTAAACATGTCTTAACAATTAAACAAAAAACAAGTAATTTTAACATAAAAAACAACTAAATAATCACACATAACTTAACAATTAATTATGAAAAACATGTAGCCACATGCAAATTAATTCAATAGCCTATTAATAATCAATCTAGGTTTTATTATGTGTATATTTAATTAAGACTCCCATTGGTTTTCGAGCTCATTGTACCCAATGGACCACATACACCAAACAATTTGGTAGCGTAAGTCCTAATAAAAAAATACACCACATTGCACATAATTGATTACTTAATTAATTGGAGTCTTCCCCAATTCAACATCTATTAATTAACTTATATGTGAAAACAAATAATATCATTCATGAATCCATGCCAAACATGCACGTTTGCATGGATTCTACCTAACAATTAGCATATAGCACAGGATCACTTTACTACACATAAACATGTTTAAACCTGGGTTTTCTAATCAAATTAATTAACCAAACACAAACCCTAAATAAATAAAACAAATCGATTTAAAAAAAATTAGGGTTTGAGATGGAAAAAATAAACCCTAATCGATTTTAATATGTATAATCCAAACAAGATTTGATTTTTATGTGATTTCGGTAATTAATTACATGTTATAACGGCTCTTGATGCCACTGTTGGAATTATTACATCATGACAATCATATTAATAAACCAAAACATCAAAGTACATATAGCGGAAGCAAATAGGATACATATAACACATAAATAATTAAACCGAATATTAAAGTGAACGTACCTTAAGATTCTAGCAAGAACAAGAATCTATCTTTAATTATTCTTCAATAGGATCAAGAACCCTAATTAGGGTTTATGAATGGATTAAAGAATAACCCCTTACCTTTTTGTTATTCAATCCAAGATATAATCAATAGTGTGATTATATCACGTTCTTGTACATACGCACTAAACCAAACTAACAATATGCAAGTTATTAATCACAAATTGAAAACCAAAACAATATTTTGTTTCACAAAATTCGGCCGAATCCTTTTGAGGGGAATAACCGATCGATCAAAGACAAAACAAAGAGAGGAAAAACTTTAGGTTTAGCTTTGTGTACAAGAGGCAACCAAAAACTAGAACCTTGGGTTTGTTTATATAGTGTAGTAGCTTAGAGCCCAAGTTGGAGTTGGATTAGGAATCCTAAACCCCTACAACCGATCCGCCTAAATTAATGAGGGAATCCAGAACCTTCTTGGCTACTAATTTACACTATAGTCCTTTCCTTATTTTATTTAACGACCGTTAGTCATTTCCGTTAAATACTAACGTCCGTTATTTAATTTGTGATAATTAATAATCAAATATAACATTTTATATTTAATTATTAATACTTAGTTCTCATACGTAATGTGTGCAATCCCGTGATCTCGAGTTCGATCCTAACACACGACTACTATTTTATGTCTATAAAACTAACAGATTGTTTACAGTTGGTGTTCAATTTTTATCTCATTAATCTTGTATTGTAATCTGCTACTATTTTGAATCAAGCGGAGGTTGGTTGGATTCATTCTCAAGTGTTATTACCATTTCTACATGGTATCAGAGTTGTGGCTCTGTCGGATTGGTGATTTCAATTTTTAGGGTTTCAATCAATTTTGGGGGTTCTTGAAATTGGTGATTGTTCTGGTTGTATTATAGTTAATTCAACGTCATCGTGGGATTAATTGCTGGTTGGGTTAAAGTTCTAGTGAATTAGGGTTTGGTTCTGAAATCCCTAATCTTTCTGAATTGGGGGTTCCTGATTCGGGTGGTTTCTGTCGCTAATTGGGACCTGATTATCTCACAATATCACTTAGCTAAGTGAATTGAGAGTATTGTGAGGTCTTTTCGCTGTCTTCTTCCAAAAAGCACTGTAAGGTTTCTCTTCCTCTTTAAGATTAACAGTATTTGAGTTGTGAGGGTGCAAACGGGTAAACTAACATCTTGATCTGCCACCTCCTGAGTGGTATGAATACCTACTCTGGTTTACCCCAGTCCTCAAACTTGATACTTGTTGTATCTTGGGTGTGAGTTTATTTTCATTTCTTTCATTTCTGTTTAGATTGACGGAGATAGGTTAGTATAGGTTCTGGAGATTGATTTTGGATTGGTGGTTATCTGTGATTGAAGGAGTTTGGAGTTATTTGTTGTTTATTTGTTCTCTGTATGTGCTTATCTGCTCTTATTTGCTGATTATCTGTTTGATTATTTGTTCTATGTGCTTTCATTATGTTTGCTAGTGGTAGTGGTAGGCCTGAGGATCTTATTAGTAATCTTGACTTGGGTAATCCCTTGCATCTTCATTCTAGTGATATCAGTACAAGCTCTATTATGTCTGTTAAACTTACTGGTACTGAGAACTATAGGGTCTGGTCCACTGCTATAAAGCTGGCTATCAACACAAGGAATAAAACTGGCTTTATTAATGGTACATGTATCAAGGCCACTTATGCTTCCAGTGATGTTCTGTCTAATCAGTGGGATAGTTGTAACTCTGTTGTTTTGTCTTGGATTTTGAATTATGTGTCTGAAGATTTATATCTTGGTCAATTTTTTTCTGAAAATGCTGCTGATGTGTGGGCTGAACTTAAAGAAACTTATGATAAACTTGATGGTTCTGTTATTCTGAGTCTTATGCAAAAAATTAATAACTTTAAACAAGGAGAACTATCTGTGTCTGCGTATTATCATAAGCTTAACTCCTTATGGAGAGAATTTGACATTATGACCAAATTGCCTAAGTGTTCCTGTACTGCTAGAGAAGATGTTCTTAAACATAATCAACTTATGAAACTTATGCAATTTCTCATGTGTCTTAATGAAATCTATCAGCCTATCAGTAGTAGTATTCTCTCCAGAGAATCTCTCCCAGATGTTAAAGATGCCTTTGTCATTGTTTCCAGAGAAGAGTCTCACAGAGGCATTGCCTCTTCTTCTACTGGTTCTAATTCAAAAAAATCAAATTGTTGGCTTTGTTTCTAAAACTAATTGGTCTAATAATGGAAATAAGAGATTTGAGAATAAAAAAGGTTCTGGTGCAGACAATAAGAAGTTTGTGAATACTGGGAATAATAATAATAGTAATAACAGGGGTCCTAATCCCAACTTGCTTTGTAATAACTATGGTAAAATTGGTCACACTATTGACAGATGCTTTGATATTATTGGGTATCGCCCTGGTTACAACAAGAATCCTGGTAAAAAACAAACTAATTTCAAATCTTCTTATAATGCTAATTCAAGTACCTCATCTGTGGAAAATGGGCCTTCTATGACCTTTACCAATGAGCAGATGATGAAATTAATAAGTCTTATCAATTATATGCATGCTAGCAGTATGCAGGCCAATATCGCAGGTATACCCAGTTTCTTGAACAATAATGTTTTCTTCAATATAAACTTTCATAAGTTTTATAACAACAATACTACTTTGTGTAAGGTTAGTATTGGGTGGATTATTGATTCAGGAGCAAACCAACACATGACTATTAATACTCTAAATATGTTTAGCATTATTGATATTTCTGATTTAAATCTTACTGTGGGACATCCCAATGGTACTCTTGCAAAAATCAAGTATATTGGTAATCTAAAACTTTTTGATAAAGTCATCTTGTATGATGTGTTGGTTGTCCCTGAATATTGTGTTAGTTTTGTCTGTGCACAAACTTATCAAGGATAGTAGAATGTTTGTAGGTTTTGATGAATCTAAATGTTAAATTCAGGATTTGACTCAAAACAAAATCATGGGGACTGGTAGTGAAAATGGTGGACTCTATTTGTTTGATACTCCCTCTCCTCTTAATTCCAAAAATCAAACTGTAGGTAATCTATCTGTTACTTGTTATGCATCTAAATCTCTATGGCATAACAGACATGGTCATCCCTCTGACCAAGCTGTAAGTATGCTTCAACCTGATCTTAAATTCACCAAGGATTCTCATGTGTCTCCTTGTGACATCTGTCACAAGGCTAAACAGACAAGAGAACCTTTCCCTTTGAGTGATCATAAGACTCTGCTATTGGTGATCTTGTGCATGTAGACCCTTGGGGGCCTTACAAGGTCACTAACAGAGAAGGATTTAGATATTTTATGACTATTGTGGATGATTATACCAGGGCTGTTTGGAATCATCTTGTCAAAACTAAATATGAAGTTTATAACTTGTTTTTTAGTTATGTTAATCTGATTCTCAATCAATTTAAGTGTGGGATTAAAACTGTGAGATCGGATAATGGTACTCAATTTATCAATAACAAAATGAGTAACTTGTTTAGTAGCCCGGGTATAGTTCATCAAACATCCTGTGCTTATTCTCCTCAACAAAATGGCATTGCTGAGGGAAAGCACTGGCACCTGTTAAATGTTGCTAGAAGTTAGTTGTTTCGAAGTGGTATTCATTTAAGTATGTGGCCTGAATGCATCTTAACTGCTGATTAACAGATTGCCGTCTTCAGTTCTGAGTGGGAAATCTCCTTTTGAGCTTGTGTATGGTCAAAAACCAAAACTTTCTCATCTGAGAAGTTTTGGTTGTCGACGTTTCTCTTCTATTCTTAACAATTCTGATAAGTTTTCTGCTAGATCTGAAAAATGTGTTCTAATTCGTTTCTCTACTACAAAAAAGGCTTACAAAGTTTATAGTATTGAGTCTAAAATGATTTTCTATTCTAGAGATGTTCAATTCTATGAAACTGTCTTTCCATTCAAAATGAATTTTAAGCTGCAAACTGATCAGAATTCGGATTCTACATTGAATGATCAAAATTTTTTCAATGAGAAACACTTTGATCATAATCCCAATGATGAAAGGAGAGGTAACAATACCACACCCAATGATGATGGTGGTGCCTCTTCATTCCTTAGAAGTATACATACTTCTATTGATGGTGGGACTAATGGCACTGCAACATCTATGGGTGATAATACTCTGTCTGAGGGACATGTCCCTTCCAGTTCTAATCCATAAACAACTCAAGGCAATCCTACTCAGAACCTAAGTACTGAGCAGCCTGCTCTTAGGAGGTCTAGTAGAAACACTAAGATTCCTGCTAGGTTTAATGACTATGTTGTCAATAGTAGTGTTAAATATGGGCTTGAAAAATATGTCTGTTATTCCAATCTTAGCTCTGCTAATTACTAATTCTCCACTACTTTAAACAAATTTGTTGAACCTTCTTCTTATGATGAGGTTGCTAAGGATAACAATTGGATTTAGGCTATGAATAATGAGATTACTGCCTTAAAAAGGAATAATACTTGGACTGAATGTGATCTTCCTAAAGGAAGAAAACCTGTTGGCAGTAAATGGCTATAGAAAATTAAATATAATTCTACAGGAGAGATTGATAAGTATAAAGCCAGGCTTGTAGCCAAGGGCTTCCGCCAGAGGGAGGGATTTGATTATATGGAAATTTTTAGTCCTGTTGTTAAAATGTCTACTGTTAGATGCATGATTAATGTTGCCATTTGTAATAATTGGAGTCTTTTTCAATTAGATGTTAACAATGCTTTTCTATATGGTGATTTAACTGCGGATGTGTATATGACTTTGCCCCCTGGTTTTAATAATCATAAATCTAAGGTTGTGAAGCTTAATAAGTCTCTGTATGGCCTTAAACAGGCTCCTAGACAATGGAATGCAAAATTAACTTCAACTCTTAATGAACATGGTTTTGTGCAGTCTAAATATGATTATTCTTTGTTCACTAAGAGGTCTGGGAATGTGTTTTTGGCTTTACTTGTGTTTGTTGATGACATTGTCATAACTGGCAATGATATTAATGAAATTGAGAAGTTCAAAGTGTTTTTGAAAACAAAATTCCAAATCAAAGATTTAGGAAAGTTAAAATACTTTCTTGGAATTGAAGTTTTGTAAAATGATAATGGTGTTTGTCTCAGTCAAAGGAAGTGTTGTTTAGAACTCTTGCATGAATATGGTCTGCTTGCTGCCAAACCTGTTGACACACCTTTGCCTAAAAACACCACTCTTAATCACATTGAGTCTGCTGATGATAAAGCCTTGAAAAATATTGGGAACTATCAAAAACTGGTTGGCAAGTTAATTTACTTGACCAATACCAGACAAGATATCTCTTATGTTGTTCATAGCTTAAGTCAGTTCATGCATGCTCCCCTTGAGTCTCACTTGAATGCTGCATTTGAGGGTTTTGAGATTCTTGAAAGGCTCTCCTGGTAATGGTGTGCAAATTAACAAAAAAGGGAAATCTTAAGCTTAGAGCCTATGCTGACTCTGACCGGGCAAGATGTCCTGTTACCAGGAAATCTATGTCTGGCTATTGTGTTTTTCTGGGTGACTCTTAAGTTACCTAGAAAACTAAGAAACAATCTACTTTATCTAGATCTTCAGCTGAGGCTGAGTACAGAAGCATGGCTTCATGTACTTGTGAGATTATTTGGTTATCCAATCTTCTTAGTGATATGGGTGTTAATGGTTTACTTCTTGTGAGGTTGTATTGTGACAACAGTTCAGCATTACAAATTGCTGGAAATCCTGTATTTCATGAAAAAACCAAACACTTTGAGATTGATGTTCATCTTGTTAGAGAGAAGGTGTCTGCTGGTGTTATTAAGACTGAAAAAATTCACACTTCTCAGTAGATTGCTGATATTTTGACAAAAGCTTTAGACTGTAAAAGTCATAAGTTTTTGAGTGATCAGTTGGGTATGTTGGACATGTTTGCAGTGAAAGTTTAAGGGAGGGTGTTAAAATACCTTTCAAACTTTCAGGACCTGTTTCTATCATTACAGAAACTTGCCATTGCTATCCCTCTTATATCTTTCTTTGTTTGGAGTGTTTCATATTGTGCAGGGGCTGAAGCTGTTTTCTCTCAAAGATGGTGCCTATTTAAGATCTCTTCCAGCTTAGGGTTCAACGGCTCGATTCTTCTGTGGATAATACTTATCTCTCTCTAAGAGTTGGCTCATATCTTTGGTCTTGTAAATCGTTCGACTGATCTTATTGATCCAGTCTTGTTGTTCTGTTGTTCTAAACAGATTGTTCACAGTTGGTGTTCAATCTTTATCTCATTAATCTTGTATTGTAATCTGCTACTATTTTGAATCAAGAGGAGGTTGGTTGGATTCATTCTCAAGTGTTATTACCATTTCTACAATTTCTTATATTTATTGACTTTATGTGTGAGTATGTTTGATTCGAGCTGTATTTTATTGCTAACTAGACAAGTGCATTTGAAATGAAAGGATTCAAATGGTTACAAGTTGAATATGCAAACAATGGTATATCTTGATACACATAAAAATGCAAGAATATAGTAGGTACTTCTCAAACTAGCTTTTAATGAAGGAATATAGTATGTTTAAACACAATCACAAGTTTTTGTACAAAGTTTCTAACCAACTTTGTATATTACGCCAACGTAATCAATAGGTGAGTGAATTGTGTTTGTAATTGAGAACATCTAGAAAGTGATAAGTGATCACATCCATTTGTGGCTAGAAGTTATTACAATTAGCCTAGCTAGATTAGAGTGGTAGACTATAGCGTTTGAGATTAACGAAGGTAAATCAAGATTTACAAAGTGGTTAAAGTGGTAGACTAAAAATTCTGTCACTATACAATTATGTGCTGCTATATCACAACTAAACTTTTCAAAAAAATGCGCTTAAGTTAATGAACTTTCATTTTGTTTACTAGTTTACTGAGCTATTAAGCAAGAATATTGTTCTATAATTTTAATGTTAATCGGAGTGACTTGAACGCATATTTTTTGATATGTTAAGTGACATAAATGTTATGTTTTTCAAGTTGAGTGATGTGTATGTATATTTTTGTAAGTTTAGTGACTCAAATGTCATGTTTCATAACTTTAGTAACCCAAGTGAATAAAATGAAACTTCGTTACGCAATTTTTGAAAAGTTTAGAGACATCTTTATTTGTATCTTCTTTTTTTTAGCTTCTATCTTGGAAGCATTTCGTGTTCTTTCCTTTCCCCCTCATAGTTGGGGTGTTTTTAATATATCATTGACTTTAAAAAAATATATATAAATTTGTCTATTCACAAATTTTGCTCTTATCCCAGTTCCCTCATTCACACGTTCAAGCTGTGACCATTAGCACATACGACCCTAACAATCATTAACTCAAAGGACCATATATGAATATTACAACCACATATCATTTGCTAAAGATATTGACACCTGAAGTAAAATATACTTAATGTTAGTCTATCATTTAATATTAGGGTGCGTTTGGTATGTAAAAGGGTTTGGAATCGGATTTGGATTTGGTGTTTGTTTGATTGAAATTGGAATAAAAAATAAATAAATGATAACTTAAAATATTATTTTATTTTAATAAGAAACATGTACCATATTTAATTGTTTACTAGCAGGGTACCCGCGCGTTGCGGCGGTAGGTACCCTGAAATAGAATTTTTCGGTGAATCATGTATTTTAGTTTATTATGTTCTTTTTGACAATAAATTTACGGATATCAAGAATTTCGTTTAGCTCATGCCCGTTCGGGCTCGAGCCCGTTGGCTCGTGTCCGTTCGGGCTCGAGCCATTTGGCCAGTTGCCCGTTCGGGCTTGAATATTTGTATAATGTGCTTTATTATTTGTATTAGTGACATATAATGCAGGAATTGTGTTTAAGTTGGTTGTACAATATGCTTGATAATTTGTATTTCTTATGTAAGGTGTGTTTTAATAACTGCATTAATTGTATTTATTGACCCGTTAATTAATTGTATTTAATGTACATAATGACTACATTAAATTTTAAGGCATTAAATGCCCAATTGTGTTTAAATTAGTTGTACTTTTAGCAAAAATATTTGTAATGCTGAATTTTAAGGCATTAAAAAAATTCATGTGTGGAAGCTTAATTATATTGTACTTTGCGGTTAAAAAGTTGTATATTTAGATGAATGGGTGTTTTTAATAGCGTATTAATTGTATTAAATGAGTAGTGTGTTTTTAGTTTTATGTGTGCATTAATTAGTTGTAAACATAGCTTTGTAATATGTACTACTGAATTTTAAGTTTTTGATGTAATTAATGTTGGAAAATTATATTTAAACATGTTGTACTTTTAGCTTCTTTACTTGTATTGCTGAATTTTAAGTATTACTATTTATAGTATTGCTGAATTTTAAGTATTACTATTTATAGAAGGCCTAAATGCATTATAAGATAGTAAGATATAGTTTTAACCCACATGAGTGATGAGTAAATAAATAGAGTTAATTACATAAATGGTCACTGTGGTTTGGCGGTTTTAACCCACAAGCATTGCCTTGAAAGTCAATGATGGTGTCCTTATTCCAGACCAAATCGATGAAACGTATTTTAAACACTAACTCGAAACAAAAATGATTGATTTCCTTATCCTGGTCTAGTTATTCGCACAAGTGGGGAAGAGAGGCTTAGTAATTTTATGTTGTGGCAAATGGCATATAGTGAGCTCTATTTCACAACAAAATTATTCCCTAATTTTGGGGAAAATGATCTTATCGAAGCATTACTCACATATCAAGAAAGACGTAGACATCAGTGATTTGTTACCGGATTGGACAAGTAGCTGAATTACTACAAACCAATCTTTCTAGTTCCGTTTGTCACAATCGCTATCTCATTGTCTACAAGAGCGATAATCCGACTCAAAGCACTACAACATGTGTGGCCTTTGGCGACAAAGCCAAAGCCCAAAATGTCGTCACTAAGTAGGTGATCGAAGATGCATGTCTTGTGTTCTTGATTTCTCTATGATGTGGAGTATTTATGTTTCGTGTTTGACACACTTTATTACTATGGATTTTGGGTTTTTTCTTTGTTACTGTCTTGTTTTAAACTAAATAAATAAACTAGATGATTACTGTATTACAGTACTTTCTAGGTTTGATAGTGGTGGGTGTGTGGTGGTAGAGGAGGGTGGTGGTGGTGGTGGTGGCTGTGTTTGTGATGTGGTGTAATCTTTGAGTTTTCGGGAAACATTAGAGTCAAAATTTGCAGTTTACCTTTTTTTTTCTTTTTCAAAATCGACACATATGCTTTTATACTTATTTTTTGCCAAACTTTTTTTTTAAGTTTGACAAAGAGGAGTTCAATCTTGAATTTCAATTAATGAGGGGCTCAATTTTAGCACGTGACATAATAGTGCAATCCGTTCAATTGCTCCAACATATATTAGTTATTCCAATTTTAGAAATCTCTTACTATTATAATAAGAGATTTAAACATTTGTAGATAATCCCAATTTCATAACTCGTCAAAGAATCGGTGGCAACTTTATAATGGTACCAATCCTCATTATATATATATATACTAAAAAGCAAGGAACAGTGCCCCCAAAACATTGTAGCAAACAGTAGTCTCGCAATTTTCCGTTTAGACCCTGAGGTTATTGATCCATTGCAAATGTAGTCCTTAACGACCGTTACTTAATATTCGTGACTTAAATTTGCAACAGACCAACAACTTCAGGGGTTGTTTCTGTGCAAATATTGTACAGAAAAAGCCCCTCAGGTTACTATTCATCGCTACAGTGCAAAACAGTGCAGAACAGTACCCATGAATAGTGCGGAACAGTGTTTACTATTCATCGCAAATTACGCAAATAGTCCCTCATATTATCTATAAATTTCAAAGTTAGTCCCTAAGGACTAACTTTGCAAAATGTAGATAACTTTAGGGACTTTTTCCGTAAAAAATCATACTAATTTCAGAAATACTTTACGAAAATAGTACTTGCGGTAACCGATCTTTTGCATATTTAGTCGTTAATAACAAAAATATTTTTTTGACAACCGTTTTTTTTTCGAGTTTAGATTAAACAAAACAATCCCGCAACAACGCGCGGGTACCCACTCGTTTAATCTAAAGCTATGTGTTTTGATCAACACACAAGAATGTTAATACATATTGAAAAGTTTATTTAAAAACCCGTATGTACACGATAATTATAATTAGTTCTTGTGGAATAGATAGAGATACTCACATAATTATAAGATTCCTAATAGATCGAGTATATATGTTTGAGATTGGTGTGCCATTTAATTTGCGTATTTTATAAGTCGGTTAATCTTTTCACAACGTCGTTTTTTGCATGGGCTTGAATGTAATATAAGGTCTCTGTATTAGAATCATCAATACTTAAAGAAGCAAATCGTACAAAGAAAAAACAAAACCCTAAACATTAATCTTCGATCATAATATAACACTCAAATTTTACATTCGACATTCCCATGGCGGGCGAGGTATGCGTTTATCGTCTAATCTTTTGTGTTAGTTTATTGGATTTCAAAATCTAACTAACTAGGTTTTTTATGTTTTGGTATCAGGTTACAGTCATATGTATGGACACTTCTAGTTGGATGCAAAACAACAGATCACCTAGGTTTTTGGCTCAATCCGAAGCTATTGAACTTTATTGTAAAGAAAAAATCGACGTAAGTTAGCATCTATTTATCATGCGCAACTTTTCTGTTTCTTTTATGTTGTTGTTAGCATTTAATTTATAAATGCAAAAGTCATTTATGTCATAAGTAAAATGTGTGTTGTATATTTAGTTTAGTCTAACAAGAGTGGGCTTTTGGTTAGCAAACATGTAAGACTTTATGTTTAAGTCAAGAATAAACATAAGCCCACTCATAGCCCAATCTTAAAGCCCACTAGGGCATTTCTCTTATGTATTTAACACACACTCCCACCACATAAGTGAGTGTGCAGTAAAGTGAAAGGTGGGAGTGTGTGTTTTCCCTTTGTATTCTTCTTCTTCTTTCTTCCCTTTCATCTAATCTAATATACACTCATTCCATTGTTACTCTACTGTCATCAATCTCCACATCTATTCTTATTCTATTTCTTATTTCCATCATATTCTCTTCTATGTTAACTGCCATTCGATCTCCACAGTAAATGGGTATGATAAAGTAGGATTTCAAGTCTTTACAGTTGTTGAATTATTACTATACAAAAATGTTTTTGTTACAGTTTCATCCAGAGAATTGTGTCGGCATATTGGCAATGGGAGACGAAGTTTATAAATTCGTTGAACCTACTAGAGATCTTCAAAAGATCATGTCTAGCATTCATGGTTTGCTTCTACAATTAATCATGGCTAAATATATTGTGAATCATTGTATGATGTATGTATAATTATCAAGGTCATTTGTTGCTCAGGTGCATGTTGACTCCTTAATGTCATTAGATGTCAAACATTAGTAGTTAGTATCTTGTTAGTATAATAAACGAAAGCCAAAGGGCTAAACTTGTTAGTTAGATAGTTTATAACCGCTAGGCGGTTAAGGTAGTTAGTTAATTACAGAAGTTATACCCTTTCGTGAAGGGACACAACGTTTCATTTAGTACATATCGGGATCATATGTAAACGTTTAGAAGTGTGTCTTTTCAGTGTCTCATAATACAATGTAACAGTTTATTAATAATGAATCAACTTCTTGTCATTCTTGTTCATGTATTCGATCCTGGAGATATATCATTAAGAACCTGTGTACAGTGGCATCAGAGACAAAGGTTGCAAGGTTACAAGTTTTGATTCAAGTGTTTGATCATGAAGATCAAAAGAGGGAAAAGACACCAAGGAAAACGGAAGGACACCAAACGAAGTGGTGGCCTGTTTTGTTGTGATCTTTGTACGCGACAACAAAACCAGAAAAGGAAGGAAACAATTGTTTGATACTTTTGTTGGTGTCTTGCACACGACAACAAAGGAGAAAGAAAAGGCTTGTTGGTTTTTACAACGCAACAAGAAGAAGGAAAAGGAAGACGTCAAGAAGAACCTTGTGTATAATAACGAGATACACAAGAAGGAAAAGCGTTGCTTGTACAGTTTAGATAGGGTATACCGGAGACAAACAATCAAGGATTGTTTTTTGGAGACGTTTAGCAATACAAGAACAACAACAAATAACGAAAAGAACGGGCTGATCACTCGTTTACAAAAGAATACCGACGGGTATTGAAGGGTTGTTGAAGAACACGGTGTGAAATTAAGAAAGAAAGAAGAAGTATTGTGGTACAACGTAGAAAAGGAACAAGCAACAACATAACGACAAACAAAAACTCTCATTTGTTTAGACGTTGAAGAAATACCGTGGGTATTAGCGAAAAGAAAAAAGCAAACGACTTGCTTTTGGAAATACCGAGAAGTATTTGTGAGAGAAGGAACGTTGTGAAGCACTTGGAACGAAAAACAACAACAAACAATAAAGTTTGATTGTGGCCAAGAACACGTTGGGTGTTTTTGGAGGAATAAGCCGAGACATAACAAAGGTCTAGGGCACGCATTGGAAGCCAAGTCGACACAAAAAAGGGACAACGTGGAGTGTGGTATTATAAGGAAGAACGTTAGTTGGTATATTACTCAAGTACCGACACAAAAGGGAATACGCTTGTGTTTTGACACAACAACGAGATGAGTGATGGAGATAAACTTGCTTAGTTTGCATAAGATTGTTGATAGTCTTGGAGGCTATGTATGTGTCACACTTGGTGACAAATGGAAAACCATTGCAAAGCTACAAGGCCTAACAAGTGAAGAAGGAAGTGCAATACAAGATTGTTATAGGAAGTTCATAGACTTGATAATGGTTTACCATGACACTGCACAAGTACCCTGGACAGAGAAGCCAAAAGTAGAAGTGGGAAAAAGCAGTAGGACTGCAGAAGATAGAGACCCACAGGGCTTGCAGGAAGGAGCAGTTAGGGATGGAACACAAGAACAAGGAATGAACAAGTTTGGAGTTAGGCTAGAGAGCAATGAAGAACAGGAAGCACAAGAAGCAAGCAGTACTGATAGAAATGTTTTTGACATCATTGTTTGAAGATCAAGAAGGACATCACTCAAGAAGAAGTTTGACATTAATGAATTAGGGGGGAGATGTTGACTCCTTAATGTCATTAGATGTCAAACATTAGAAGTTAGTATCTTGTTAGTATAATAAACGAAAGCCAAAGGGCTAAACTTGTTACTTAGATAGTTTATAACCGCTAGGCGGTTAAGGTAGTTAGTTAATTACAGAAGTTATACCCTTTCGTGTAGGGACACAACGTTTCATTTAGTACATATAGGGATAGTATGTAAACGTTTAGAAGTGTGTCTTTTCAGTGTCTCATAATACAATGTAACAGTTTATTAATAATGAATCAACTTCTTGTCATTCTTGTTCATGTATTCGATCCTGGAGATATATCATTAAGAACCTGTGTACAGTGCACGAGTAGACAATGATAGTATGATCAGTTTCTTGGAAACAATATGATGTATAAAAGGATTGTTGTTTTTGCCGGAGGGTACGTCTGTTCATTGAACCTTCTAAACAAGCATGTTTGTTCCAAAAAAAAATATTTATATGTTGTGTGTGCATGTGTTTCTTGGCTTTCAGTCCGGTATATTGGTTTAAGCATGATTTGAAAGCAATTGGAATGAAGTTAAAAGGGAAGGGTGTAGCTGTTGATGTTGTCAACTTCGGTGACAAGAATGGACCTAAGGTCGGACGGCGTCCGATGTGGCGTGATCCGTTAGAAGATAACAGCATCCCGGGCCGGGAGAAAGTAAGATGGGAAGTCTTGAAGCGTTGGTTACTGCTGCGAATCATATGGACAATAGTCTCATTCTTCATGTTCCAGAAGATCAATTTTCTCTCCGTGACCACTTATCAAGGTTCATAATTTACCTTTTTTGCTTAATTGGATCCATATTGGAAATGCTACTTTTTTTTTTTGGCTTATATATGTATAATGTAAACATTTACTGTTGGGTCTCCAATTCTCTCTCGGAGACGGTGGGAGCAAAGCAGCAGTTCGCAGTCTATCAATGCAAGGCAAAAATGGCAAATTGACGTATTAACTAAAGAGAATGAAAACCTGAAACGAGAGTTAGAATTCTTCCGCACTGAATTTTCTAAGTTTTTCCACAAGGTACAAGGCCGTGCTGCTCTGAATTGTTGATGTATGTCTGCTGCTGAACTGTTGATGATTATTCGGAACATTTGAATATATTTATGTTTTTCTATCACAAGAGAGATTGACCATGGTTGATTTATGACTTTTTGTGAGTACAAATTATTTGAGTAGCTAGTTTCTTAATGCTAACGAGACACGTTCATCTGAAATGAAAGGATTCAAAGAGTTACAAGTTGCTGCATCAAAATCAAATTTAATCATGAGTTTAAGGAATTCCTTAACTAATAATCTGAAACATAGATGCCTGAAAGTTACCAACTTACCGATCATCAGATAGTCCTTAAGGGGTGTTTATAACCCGTATTCTGTTTCACCTGTTTTATATTAATCCGTTACACTTAATCAACAATTTGACATAAAAGTTTACCTTATTTATTTTGCATTTTACCAAAATATTTGTGGGTGCTAATCTAACAGAAGATGTGATTTGAAACGAAACTCGGTTCGAAATAAACAAACATTTCGTAGTGAGTTTAAGATAACACTATGAATAAGAGCTACTTCCTTTTACAAAGAACCTCTCTAGAGTCCTCACATGTTTCCATCTTGCTTCGGGTCTTAAATTCAGTTTTAAGAAAATTTACACAAAGATTTCTACTTTTATAGAAAACCCGAACCTCTTGTATTTGCTGCTGCAGTGTGTATTTACAACTATACCAAGGAAATACATTCCTAATACATTGCAACACTTTTTCTGTACATCTCATTCAGCAATTTTCCTGCAAACTCGACGGGTTGGGATGACCATAGTCAAAGTAAAGAAAAAAATAACTCAAAAAAGTCAACGTGACCGTGACAATAGCTTCAAAAAGTCTCCATAATCGCTCATACTACCGCTCGAAAATCATTTCATCTTTTCCAAATCTGCAAACGTCTCCTAGGCCTCAATGGGCCTGAACTTGAGGTTATCCTATACGAATGTACATCTAGCCCAAGACCCGAAAACCCGCTTTCCACATCAAGTGGAGATTCATAGCTTGGATAGGTGGAATGCGATGGACCTGGCTCTGGGCCAGGGCCGTGGCCTGAGTTTGTACTGGCGGGGGATCAAATGTTGGAATATTAGAATCATAAATCTATAAACTAATAAACACAAACAATAAACATCAAAGCATGCACAGCGGATTGGATCTACAATAACATGTAAATTAATTAACTAAAACATAAATAGACGCGTACCTTTTCGATTCCTAGCAAGAACAAGGAATCACGTGCTCCAATAACAATATAAACCCTAACTAGGGTTTAGGATGGATCGACTTGTGTAAGGTCGAATAGGGTAAGTCACCACAAGCTAAAGGAAGCTTGTTACTCGTTCTTGTACACACGTAATACTAGCTTTCCAATGGAAAAAGCTAGGTTCTAATCACAAACAAAAAAACCAAACACTTAATGTGAGCTTAGGATCGAATAACCCTGGGAGTTAGGGTTTGCCGATCGGATTTCACAAAGAGGAGGAGAAGAAGAAGTTTGGCTAGCTTGGAATTAGGATTAGGGATTAACAAATACAATGGGGTTGTATTTATAGACTCCCTTTTCTTCTCCTCCAAGCGACAAACCGACTTCCCTAACCCATAGGGATAGTTCGGCCGATCTAAGCCCAAGGTGGGCATTCTAGATCCTTCTAACCTCCTTTTGCATAATTAGTCATTTAACGACCGTTATCTCTAACTCCGTTAAGTACTAACTACCGTTAAGTTATTTGTTTGTGAAATGAATAAATAAAATATAAAATATATTTAATTTATTCAATCCATTAAACTCTTACGTATTGTGTGCAATCCCGAGTCTCGGGTTCGAAACCGAACATACTAATATTAATTTATATCCACAAACTCTAACAGCTCCCACTTGGATATTCATTAATATCGTAATGACATGGGCTAGTCTAGCTTAACAGATCCCAATGCCCCTAGCTTGATCCGAGTATGGTTTTCCTGGAAAAAACCATGTGATGATTTAATCATCATACTTATCCTTTTGTTTCTAATACCGCGTTAATATGGATATGGATCTAAGTCATTTCATAATTAACTATTCTGTTTCTCGTTATTATTGATTGATCAAGATTACCAAAACATCTGAACGTCTTCCAGATAGACTTTGGGTGCGGCCGCACAAACATCTTGTCAACCCTACGAGGGGCCTAGCAGTATTATACTTCAAAACAAATTTGAAGGAACAAATCCTTTATTGACTACGAGCGTAACCCTCGAACTTCGCATCACCTCCGAAAATAGCCATTATAACTACCTGTTACGGATAGCGTTAGACTACCTTACAGAAAATAAGCTACATCCTTGGCAGTCACCTGGTATCTCAAGTCTGAGGATAAATATTCATAATTTACTTAATGACGACGATCCATAAAGTATAATCATGTAGTTGGAATAAGTCCTATATTCAATTTATCCATATTGAATATCATGTGACATTGGTGTCTCAACCTTACAGTACATTCTACCAATCCTCACATTTGTCTTTATTCAATGATATTCCCATATCATTAATTGACAACGGACAATTTAGAATAACATAAGTTATTCACGGATTTAAACATGTAAATATAGGATACAATATTAATAAATGATAATAAACGTTATCCGCACTTTATTTCATTAAAATAATATTGCTTAACATCCCTTATCCAAATACTAACTAGATCAATGCATGACAATTCTCATTAGTGAATTATGCCACAAGTCATGCTCCACATACTTGTTGACAAGGCATAAATCAACTAATGTTGATCTATCGGAATTTTGAGAATACTTATTTCAAAATGAAATTCTTTTATGTGTGCATTCATCCATCATGATATTGCCACATAATATTTCATAAATTGCATGACATCCTCAATCTCAAATTTATGACAATTAAACTACTAAACCTTGTTGTTAAAGTATTCTAATTCTTTATGTATAATACAACTATGCTCATTTTGAGCATAACTAGTACACATGGTCTCCTAATAAGGATGAGCTCCCACCATGACTAGTATTGAGTGTCATCTCAATCTTACTAGCATCATTGTATCCAAACAACAATATGCTCTTTTAAAAGTTCCGTAAACTTTTAACATTTATCGTGTAATGTTTTGATATCTCCAAATCCTTCAAGATTTGTCCACTATATCAATTAAGCAACAATATGCCATATGGTTCATATTTAGAATTTTGGAGCAAATCCAGGCTGAGGATGTAAATTCTAAACCATATCCATTACACTTAACTATCTAATAATCACAATTAGATATTATTGTTTTCAATCATCTTTTATTCAAGCATGATACAACAAGTAACATGATTTACATGAATAATCCTTTCGTCAACCTTAGATTTTATTCATGTCATATCTTTTCAAAGATATGTTTCTATCTAGATCCTTCTAATAGAATATCATGTTCTTTCAGAATCAATTATTTACCGCTTATGTTTATGACAATAAACATATATTCCAAGGTTTTATTTTCTAAATTTTCATGTGAAATTTCATTCTAAACTAAACATTAACATATAAATGTTAATGGAATGTTACTTCCTATATGTTATACAACATATCCTATATGTTATACAACATATATGAAATAAGAAAATAAATATATCACTCCCACTAGCTTTCAGGAATATTAAGAAATACCTTATTTTTAATTATAAATCAAAACTAGATTTAATAACTAAAATTAAGTATATCTTCTAGATGCATGCATTAATCCATTCACAAATGATTTGCAGTTTGTATACTTCTAAAGATTATTTGAATTCAAATACTCCTTTCAATTACTTTCCGTCCTCGCACAAGTAATTTCCCAAGAAAGAGTTTTGATATTCCATTATTAATTTCATATAAATGAACCTAATAATGACAATCATAATCTTTATATATTTAATGTGCTTAGAAAGAATTTCAATCACATTTAATTGCTTAAGTGTGATTGATAATCTTTTCACATATTAAATATGTATATAAATTTGTCCATTATGCTTTCTACACAAGAATTTAAATCTCTAGGATTTTCATTTCCATTGTAGAAATTCATTTCCATTCTATAGTGTAACTATAGAGTTTAAGATCAACTACATTTTCAAACTAGTTATCTTCTTGGACTGCATCTTATTATTCATAGTATGGGTAATTTTCCAAATAAACATTTGCAATTTATTAACAGGCATACCACGATCCTGTAACTCATAACCCTCAACATATTCTACAAATATTTGAGATATCCTTGCGGATCTATGAATTGAGAATTCCATCATCTTTGAGATTTAACACTAACATGTTAAATCCTCATTATGATTTTGCTAGTGTATTTAGAAGATTACGTATTTTTGTAAAATTATCTTATCAAGATAAAACTCAAACTTGCATTTAGCAATTTATAGAATATTTATAAACACTTGGCCAATGGAGCAACACAATCATTGTTCTCTTTTGGGACTTTACAAATATATATTGACAGTTCCTAACCTTAATTTGTTAACAACCTACCCAACAAGTAGTTTAACAAATTCTGAACTTCAATTTTAAGACTTAATGTGATTCAACACATTCCATAATTAAATGGTGTCTTATTAATCTTCTAGGTTGGAGTCTTAATTGTGTGTATCCAATTCATACTCAATTTCTAACCTTGATATCTTTTAGGAAGATTAGAAGATATAGTTATCTTTAATCAAACAATTTTTCAAGAGTTTGATTTTCCTAACTGAACATACCATAAACACTATGTATTTCATTAGGATTAATATTGTAATTTAATCTTACAATATGTGAGATAAATATATTTCGTTTTTGGCTTACCTATTTACCAACTAAATCACTTTAATGGTACAATAGATTTTCCAAGCCAATTGCATGCTTTATAACATAAGTGCCTTTTTGCCCAAGTCACTTCATTTCTATGTCTTACCAAGAAGACATAATTGTTATAATCCCAATATACGTTATAAGTCATTAATCAACTCAATGACTCCTTGTATATGTCTTAATTAAAAAACATAACAAGATAACGTCTTACTTTGTTATAAGTCTTATGGCAATCAAAGACTTCATATTTATATCTTCAATATAAACATGTATAACTAAAGTAATTATGAACACCAAAACTTGGTTTCAATAGTATTTCAAGTAAATTTATTTACTTCATATATTTATGTCATTTCAATAATACATAAACATCTAAATATGAAGTAGTATGAGATTACTTCATTTATTTATGTCATTTCAACAATACATAAATATTTACATTTGAAGTATCTTATTATCATATCGACACTTGTTCTAATAATTATCTAGTTATAGAAACTTGTAAATTAACATAGTTTCATCACATCAACTAAGGCTGCAATGATGAAAGTATGTAATTTACCTTATCATTACTATCTAGTAATGAAAGTAGATATTAACTCCAAGTGTTCTATAAATTAGAATGTGTATAAAACACATTAGAACATTGATCTCTTATGTCACACCCCCAAAATCGGGTCCAGCGGAAGCTTACACATCGCTGTGGTGCAACTCAATTGGTATCATAACACAAGTGTAGAGAACGGTTTTCACATCAATCATTTAGAATATAATTGAGAAGTCAAAAGTGTTAAATTTACATTATGAAAAGTGGTGCGGAAGTTGGCCCATAAAATAAGTTAAGCGGTCCCAAATGTTTTATCAGAGTCTTCTATGACCATGCCATGCCCTGCCAAAAGCCTCCAGTAGCGTGCTATTGCTTAGTTCCTGAAAATACATGCTAAAGTGTCAACACGAGGTTGGTGAGTTCATAGAGTTTGTTTAACATGTAAAGTATTTGAATAAAGATTTCCCAGCAAAGGCCTTGTAAATCCACTCAGTTCCAAGCCCCGCCCATACAAGACTTGCAACCTGTGTGTTTACAACCCACTGCTAACATAGTATGTCTAGGGTAGATGTCTTGCATATCATTGCATCATGAGATTACTGGGTGCCATTTCCCAAAGGATACTGGGTGCCATTTCCCAAAGATTACTGGGTGCCGTTTCCCAAAGATTACTGGGTGCCTAGTTCCCAAAGACAAGTATGAAAGCGTATCGTATAAAAGTATAAACATTTAAGTAATTGCATAAATCATGTATTTGATAAACGATGAGAAAACTTATTTTAGAGGTTACTAACAATAAGTTTTGTGATCGTTTATGGACTCTAGGCTGTTAAGCCTTTGATCTAGGATTATTACTATGTTAAGAACAATGATAATATTGGCGGAATATTCAAACAAAGAATACAATACTATCATGACAAGGTTTTGTGGAATTCACCGTTTGTTATTTCATTAGCCCCAATACTACTTGATCATTGGTAGTACGATTACACTCTAATCAGGGATCAAAGATCCTTGAGGCTAAACAAACCTAACAACATCAGACCCCATGTCCAATGTTCATCAGACCCCATGTCTGATGTTCCCCCACACACTTTGATGTTCACATTATTTCACTGTGAAGCATACATTTTTCTAAGGGGTATGATCTTCTTTTTATAACATAAAGAAGATCATTTACAATTTGATAAGTTTAGTCATCCACTTGCTATATCATGTAGGTGGCAGTCATCAAGTTCCATTTTGCTTCTTGCTTTTCAACTTTGTTGACTAACCAAATATCTAGATATTATTTTGTATAAACATGACTCATACAAAATAATATCTTTTCCATCCTTATCTTCATAGCAGCAGAGTGACTCATTGATTCAGCAGCAGCTCATTTGTACTAGCAGCACCATTTTGAACTAACAGTACCTTGCTATGAACTAGCAGTACCTTTCTTGCTGAGATACACTGGCAGTACCTTTATTGCACTGGCAGTACCTTTGTTCTGAACTAGCAGTACCTTTGCTCTTGAACCAGCAGTACCTTTTTGGTCTAGCAGTACCTTTGTTTGAACTAGCAGTACCTTGCTCTTAACCATTAGTACTATCAAATACACTAACAACAGCTTATCAATACTAACAGCAGCTTGTTACTTGTGTATTTTGCTTATCATTTCATGTTTCATTCTTCTTGCTTTGTATCATCAAATCTATGGAATATTTAATTCCTTACAAACGAGTAAAGTAATTTAAGCATGTATCTCCCCCAGAGAGTATAAAACAAGTACTTAAAAGTAGGGGCTAAGAAACTCACCTGATATGATAGCACAATGATCACAATGTATAAGATGAAAATGAGGCTCGGTCTCTAACCGCGACCTATTATGAATGATATGATCTAGCGTAAGCAATGATACAATGCTACACATGCAAATACGTATGTTAACGATACCACTCGTTAGTTTTGAAAATAATGTTTATCGTCGAAAACTACATTTTGACGTCTCGGCAAGTTATGAACTACTTTTCATGTAACTATGTTGAAACGGCACTCCACGATCCTTGTTTGATGTTTTATCGCCAAATAAAATAGTTTCGTCGCAAAATAACCCTTTTTACAACTTGTGAAAATATGACCAAACGGCCTCGCAAAACTAGTCGCAAAATATTGTTCGTTAAGAGTTAGGAATAGAACTTGACGTTTTTGAAATCCTTGCAACATAATCTCAATGTCGTCTCTTATGACTTTTGATCATACGCGCCTCGATCATATAGAAAATCGGATATCAATATAGTGTCTTGTAAAACAATTTCTATACTTACAAATATTTTCTTATAATGGTTGTTTTCGGAGATATTCGGAAAATCATATCTTACTCGTTATAAGTCCGATCAACGAACGGTTGATTGATTTAGAAAATAGGCCGGGTATACTTCATTTTAGTTATTGAAGAAAATTTCTCAAAACTGACTCGATCAACGGGAAAATAGCTCGCAATATGGTGACTTGAAAGGAAAACTGTTTTACACTTGGAATATATTTTGCTATTAGAAGCTGTCAAAATTAAATAAGTTTCGTCGGGTTTTCAAACGTGTATATCTTGGTCGTTACAAGTCCGTTTTCAACGTTCTTTATATCCACGCGTTCGTCATAACATGAAATAACATATTATCAGTGGCTCGACTCAGCTAGAATACGGCTAACACCTCGTTTCGTCCCTTGAAGTTCGGCAAACAGCATGTATTTTTCTGAAAAATAGTTTTTGTCGTCCAACTTTAAAAATTCATATCTCCTTCGTGATAAACTCGTTTTTATCCGTTCTTTCGCCCATAGCTTCGTTTTTGAAAGTATTATCTAAATCTTTGTTCCAAAATTACACCCTAGCCCCTGAGTTTCCCACGTTTTGCAAAATGGGACAGCAACTATCTAATAGTGTCTAAAAATGAGTTTTCTAGTTTATAACTTGTTCAAGTCTACTCCAATCAACTTCAAAACAACCCTTAATCTATCATACACCTTCTTAGAGTGTCATGGAGTCCTAAACATCATAAACTATAGTATGTTTCATGAGGATCAAAATAAAATTAGTGGATCTATTGCTAAAGATGATTTATAAGAAAAATGGTATCATAAACATATGTAAATTGCATTTTTAACAAAAGCCACATGAAAATCCATGATCATATAGATCAAATGAAAGGAAAACATGAAAAATAAATATTTTTGAAGTTACTTACGATGTGTGATGAGATTGAAGAGATTTGGATGAAAACCTTGAGGTTTTTATCTCAAAACCCTAACAAGGATCATATAAGGGACTAGTAAATTACTTGTACTCAAAAATTTTATGGTTCTTCCTTCTTGTTCTTGTTGTGCCGTGAGAATGGAGAGACAAAAGAGATGAGTTTGTGATTTTTTTGTAAAAATGAAGCTAGTTTAGGCTTTATATAGTCCAAGGGTAGTTTGGTAATTTCAATGAAAGGGTATAATGGTAATTTCAATAGATTTTTAACTGTAAGTCGTAAAGTCACAAAACTTAAAACCGGGTATTTATCTTGACTTACGGAGTGAGTTTTGGTCCCGTTAATTTCTAACTGTAAGTCGTAAAGTCACAAAACTTAAAACCGGGTATCCTAAAATTCCTAAATTCATGAAAATGTCACGGAAGGTGGAAAACATATATTTCTCTTGTTGGTAATGTTGTTTGGATATATCGGGATGCCTAAATGATGTTTAAACCTTAAGGTAAATTTCGGACACGGTTTCGTGATTCTTGCAGAAATTATCCGACGAGTGCCAAAATCTCGGGTTATCATTAAAATAGTTTAACTTACGAGAATATGAAATAAAAATTTTGGAATGAATAGTGCCAATGAATAGTAAAAATGAATAGTAACTCATGAATAGTAAATTGTCGAGGTTCGGAAAAATGGCCTGGAATTACGAGTTGTGACATCTTACTTTACAGTCAAGAGAACCCTATAAATCATATTCCTTTATGTTGTTGCTTGCACACAATACATATTTCTCCCACTTGTGCATGGAACAACATCACGTATCAGATAAAACAACACGTCAATAGTTTGCTTATTTGATCAATATGATTGTGTCATAGATATAAGTAGATATAGAATCACCTCGTCTAGTAAGGAAACGTACACGACTATCCTTAATACCACAATTGTCTATAATTGGAAAGTATTTATCTCAAGAGATTCTAGAGATAATCTGGGTTACTACCAAGACTTGTAGCTCCCACTGAATTTAAGATCACTACATGAACTCATTATTCAGTAATTACAACACAATGCTCCCACTGGGTTTGACAACATTGTAAGTGTTGCACAACCAGTAAAAGCAAATAGCGTGCTGTTTACTTTCCTACACCTTTGATGAATCCGTTACGTATCGTTACTAAGGTACTTTAAAGAATGTATTCTACTTGATGAATGATGGAATATCCATCAATGCAATTAACTTGAAAGAATTGGGTATGCAATTTCTTCCTTAGTTAGGTCTACCATCCCCATCATGGTATGTAGCACCTTTAAATGGTTAAAGAATAACTACTAGATCAAACATTCTAGTTTGCCTTTTACCAATTACGCGGTAATTAGTATAGCTTCTAATTTAATAGATCCTAACCATGCAATTTCTTAAGAAATTCGCCATGAGTTATTTGTTAGAATTTAGACAATTCTAATTATCCTATTATTCCTTTCTCATCCATGAAAAGGAATAGGATTAAGTCTTACTCTTCACACGGAAAGTAGACTAGGTTTATTCTTTTCAGTAAAAATTGACTCTCTCCAAAACCCCTACGGGTGTAGATCAATTCACTACTAAAAGAAAACCCCACATTTACGGTTTTAACGTTGCATTAAATACATTAAAAGAATTTTCAAAATTCAATTTAGTATTTTCGATAATAACTTTACAAGAAAATCAAACACCCACGGTAAATAAAATTTAACCATTTTATTTTCATTGAAAATTTAGGATCCAAATTGACGTCGTTTCATCACATCAGCTTTGGCTGCTAGCAATGAAAGTACTCAATAAGGTAGAGCTACACTCAATTGCCAATACATAATTGCAATTCCTTGAATCATAGGACTAACATATTATGCCAACCTTAGTTGCAAATGTAAGCATGTTTCATCCCCAAATCTTTATGCCTTGACGCCGTTCCATCACATCAGCTTTGGCTGCTAGTAATGAAAGTGCTCAATTAAGTTAGCCAACTAAAGAAACTGTAAATTGACGTCATTTCATTACATTCAGCTTTGGCTGCTAGCAATGAAAGTACTCAATTTACCCTTAGACAACCACCCTTTGAACATCACATTCAGCTTTGGCTGCTAGTGATGTAGGACGAAACCTTAGGTGTTCCTTTTTGTAGTTGGATGGCATATTACTTAAATTTTAAGGGTATTTAAATTTTGATGTGTAATCAAAAAATATGTACAAAGATGTCATGCATTCATCTTTGTATCATATGTTTTCTAAAAAAAAAAAAAAAAAAAAAAAAAAACATTTACCAATTCGCAGCTTAAAATCACCAAAATTTTAATTGATGGCGTTGAAAAACTTACAACATTGCCCTAATATGCTTCGTACTTTATCATGGTGTACTTGGTAAGTCTAATATTGACGCACAGGCGAGCAGAGGGGCAAATGTCCGCCGAAGCTAATTAAAAACGCGCCCCTTTCGGATGACAATTTAATGTCAAGCCTCCTTATACCCACTTTATAGTTTGTCAATATTAGGTCCGCCGCTTCGACCACTTTTGTACAGTCGCATCAATCAATTAAAACTTAAGATTTAAAGCTTAAAACATTTATGTAGTAAATTATTAATTGCTAGTCTCGCCTGGGAGCAAATTACCGTGCGAAGCGAACCACTGTCGGCACATAAGGCTTGGCAATTAAATGGTTTACTACAAAGGTTTCATAGTTATTAGGTTCATTTATTTTTTATTCAAAAAATTACCCTCTTTGTTGTTACAATCCATCATAATTAAACACAAAGAACAAGTAATTAAAAAAAAATAAACACTCAATAACACATATATGATCATTAAAAATATCATATAGCCACATGCAAACCTTTTTGATAATTTTCTATGTGAATTTTAATGTATCTAATTAATAAAACTCCCATTGGTTTTCGAGCTCATTGTACCCAATGGACCACAGACGCCAAATAGCTTGGCCGCGTAAGTTTTAATTAACTAGATACCACATTGCACATAACCAATTAATTAATATATTTAATTAGGGTCTTCCCTAATATAGATTTATCTATGAAAACATGTAGCAATTAAGCACAAAACTTTCCATGACAAAACATGCAAGATTTTGTCATGGATTCCATATTGCACTTTAAATCATGTATCACATATTAACAAACCAATATAGTACGCAATCTATAATTAATGACATCACATAAGGTACTCATTAATTAACCACTTAAAATTGCATGCAATCCTAGGGTTTCTACAAGTTTTAATCAAAAACTAAAACCCTAAAACATATTAAATGGGTGTCGACCCAATTAAAAAAATTAGGGTTTGATAAATAAAACCCTAGACTAATCATGATTGCATGTTTCTTTTCAAACAAGATTCAATTTTAAGGTTTTTAGTAATTAATTACATGTTAAAAACGGGCTCATGATGCCACTGTTGGAATATTAGAATCATAAATCTATAAACTAATAAACACAAACAATAAACATCAAAGCATGCATAGCGGATTGGATCTACAATAACATGTAAATTAATTAACTAAAACATAAATAGACGCGTACCTTTTCGATTCCTAGCAAGAACAATGAATCACGTGCTCCAAGAACAATATAAACCATAACTAGGGTTTAGGATGGATCGACTTGTGTAAGGTCGAATAGGGTAAGTCACCACAAGCTAAAGGAAGGTTGTTACTCGTTCTTGTACACACGTAATACTAGCGTTCCAATGGGAAAAGCAAGGTTCTAATCACAAACAAAAAAACCAAACACTTAATGTGAGCTTAGGATCGAATAACCCTAGGAGTTAGGGTATGCCGATCGGATTTCACAAAGAGGAGGAGAAGAAGAAGTTTGGCTAGCTTGGAATTAGGATTAGGGATTAACAAATACAATGGGTTTGTATTTATAGACTCCCTTTTCTTCTCCTCCAAGCCACAAACCGACTTCCCTAACCCATAGGGATAATTCGGCCGATCTAAGCCCAAGGTGGGCATTCTAGATCCTTCTAACCTCCTTTTGCATAATTAGTTCTTTAACGACCGTTATCTCTAACTCCGTTAAGTACTAACTACCGTTAAGTTATTTGTTTGTGAAATGAATAAATAAAATATAAAATATATTTAATTTATTTAATCCATTGAAACTCTTACGTATTGTGTGCAATCCCGAGTCTCGGGTTCGAAACCGAACATACTAATATTAATTTATATCCACAAACTCGAACATCAAAGTCCATTGAAATTAAATCCTCTTGGCTACATGTCCTTGAGCCCAAGTCTCGTGTTTCTTCGCACTCGTTGCAGACCAATTTCAAGGCCTGAACCATCTCACCCATAAAGGGTCGGTGTGATACTTCGGGCTGCACACACATTGATGCTATTGGTACTACTTTGGCTATACTATCGAATGGAACTTCAGGGGATAGTGATGGATCAATAAGTAAGTTTAGACCTTCTGGTGTTGGCAGCAGGGGACGGGCCCACGCGACAAGGTTTTCTTGGCCCGATGGCATTGACATGTCAACGGGTTTTCTTCCAGTTAGGAGCTCAAGGAGCACCACTCCGTAGCTATATACGTCACTCTTTACAAGAAGATGGCCTGTCATTGCATACTCGGGAGCCACATACCTGAAATCAAATGAAAAGAAGTTTAAGAAACTTTGGACACCGCGGGTTCCCTAACGGGCCAAGACATATAATCTGACTTTTGTGCTGAGAAAAAGCTCATTTGACTTTAAACTTGACCTGTAATGTACTCATTTTACAGAGAAAAAACGTACCCGAAAGTGCCCATGATACGTATCGAAATATGCTGGTTTTCTTCATCTAAAGCGGATCGAGCCCAACCAAAATCAGAAACTTTAGGTGTAAAGTCATGTTCCAGCAGAATGTTGCTAGACTTGAAGTCTCTATGTATGACTCTTGGGCTTGAATCTTCATGCAAGTAAGCTAACCCTCTAGCCGCACCCAAAGCTATTTTCAAGCGGGCCCCCCAGTCCAGTGGTGCGACTTCCTTATCAATCCCTAACAAACCAAAATTTCACTCAAATTATATAAATAAACCACCTTCATAAGCAAAAAACAAAGCACAAAATAGCCACAACAGTTGACTTTTCAAGTTTAAGTACTTTGACAGCAACTTTAGTCCCATCTTCAAGGGTCCCGCTATAAACCCGCCCAAACCCACCCTCACCTAAAACACCCAACTCATTAAAATTATCAGTTGCTTTTTCCATATCACTTGAACTAAACGTCTTTGCAGATCCTTTATAAGCTATATTAGACCGGAAAGATAATGAAGCTGACTCGGGCCCACTTCCTATCGTTGATCCACCAACCCCTGATGATTTTGTGACGGATAGTAAAGTAGCTGCCTGGGGTAGATCCAGATGGAGACCCGTCCCTACGTTTAATTAGTAGAACCCAAACAGCAACGGAGACTAGAACCACAGCTACAACTGCTGATAAAACTATTATGGAAATTATGCCACCACTTAACCTATTGCTAGACTTTTGCTTACTAATATCCACGCCGAGGGGCTTTATGTCCCTACCGGACGATACGGTCCACCATTACCGTTGCGTGATGATGGCATTGGTGGCGATGGAGGAAGACCTATCAATTACCAAATGATTATGATTATACGTAAAAACAACTTCAGTTTCACTTTCGACGTTGATCCTAGATGTATAGTAGATATAACAATTTCAAGCCATTTACTATAATTATGTTTTGAGTTGGTATATGAGACTTAAAAAGACTGTTTCAACCACTCCCACCCGTGAATAATTGTTGAAAAGGCCGGTTTCAAACCAAACCTGTTACCATGTTAGTTTCGACCCATTTACATATTAATGAGTTTGGGTTGTATTTTATACATTCTGGCAAACTATATGAAAAAAAATATCCAATAACAGAAATGGGTTAAATGGATAATGAAGTGTATTAGGGTCAACCTGGTCGTTTCTACCGGTACTGAAAAAAGGCTCGTTTTAAACTGTTGCCCAAACCCTCCCGACACGGCCATTAACTCGATCTCTTAGTATAGAGGTACCTGGATACTTCACGAACAAAACTTCATATTCGCCAAAAAGAGAGTTCTTAATAGGCACTTGTTTCAGCCATAATCTTTGAGTAGTAACATACACGGTGAAGTTTTCAAATTTTTCATCAAGGGGTAGCAAGTTAATCATAACGACCGTCTTTTCTAAATCTTGGTTTTCTTCATTTGCTCCCATAATTCGAACTTGACTTGATTTCATGAAAAGTACGGTAGCCATTTCAAAGGCCAACTTGCATTGGCAAAACACACTTGCATGGTGTACCAGGTGGGGTGTTCGTTAACGACTCCACACACATTATGTAAAAGTCAAATTGTATGGATTTGCTAAAAGTTGGCGATCCAAAAAAGTGCACGAATCTTGGTGTCTCTAACTATTCATAGGGTATCTAATTTCTCCTTGTTGTGGTTAATGAAAACGATAGAGGTGGCAACATGGGCTGATCTATTGGGTTTAGCAACATGGTACGGGTCCAATTGGTTTGCCAGAAACAACTTTGGTGCAAAATTTCATTAAATCTTATTATAAATAATCGGTTTGACACGTATGACAATAAAATACTTATTCTTATCAACCAATAATGTTATTGAATAAATTGTACAATATGTGAAACCTTCAACCCTTTTGGACCCGTTTTCTTTAGCTAACTTTTTTTATTGTACTATAATTTTTTTTCGAATTTTTTTTAAATTTTTTTTTCGAAATTATTTTTTTTCATTTATTTTTTTCAGAAATAATTTTTTTAGAAAATTTTTTCGAAAAAAAAATTAGAAAATTTTTTTCTGAAATATTTTTTTTTCGAAATTATTTTTTTTCCATTTATTTTTTCTGAAATAATTTTTTGGAAACTTTTTTCGAAAATAAAATGTTTTTTTAGAAATTTTTTTTCTGAAATAATTTTTTTAGAAAAATAATTTTTTTTTCCATTTTATTATTCTGAAATCATTTTTTAGAAATTTTTTTCGAAAAAACATTTCAGAAAAAAAAATTTCGAACAAAAATATTTGGAGAAAAAATTCGAAAAAAATAGGGTCGTTGGACGCAATTTAGCGTAGGGACAGGGACAATTTATGTAATTTAGCGTAAGGACGGTGGATGCAATTTTCGCAAACCCACATGGACCATTTATATAACTTGAAAGGGTAAAATGGTCATAATACGTAAAAGAGACAAAAGAGACGAGTATGATAGTCAAAATGTCAATTATTTTTGTTCGGTACGCGAAACACACATTTGTGAAAAGTATGATGTTTTTTCAAAGAATTGCCCGATTAAAAATATCCCATATTGACTCATTCATATAAACTGGGTCAGAATTTCCATGGCTACAAAACTATATGGGAATGTATTTTTAAGATAAACTATAGACGGCAAAGAAGACCGTACCCTTGTTTTGTACTAGTGAAACGTGTGACCACTTGTTTTGTATTAGTGATTAAAAAATTGCTATCACTCTCTAGGGATTTTCTTTTGTTAGATTATTTCGTCTCCAGTCTATGCCATATTTTTTTTTAAATTAACATATTTAAAAATTGCTAAATAATCAATTTTGATGTTATATGACAAGTATACTTGGTGAAAATAGCAGGTCGCAATTTTGTTTTATAAAAATGTGTGGTAAGTTAGTTGCAATGAAATTTTAGTTTGTAAGAAAAGATATTAAATGTTAAACCTGAGAAAAAGTTTGTAAAGAATGCTCAATTGAAAAGTGAAACTTGTGATTCTCGGTTCCTAAAAAATGCCAAAACAAGTATATATTTCAAGAAAGATTTACACGAGTAAATCATTTTTAAAATTGTCATCTAATTAAGCGATCACTTGAATATGAAATTGCAATTGGTGATGTCATAAACAGATATATATTTCTTGATTACCATATGGATTTCAAAGGGTTGGCATGCTCCATATTTCTGCACTTCTTTTAGACTTTTTTGGCACAACGTATCATTAGTGGTTTTTGAAATTTATTTTAGAAAACATTAAAAGTTTTATGCTCTAATTAGAAGAAAGCACACATATACCATGTTGTCAATAAAGTTTGGGTTAAGTGGGTAGGTATGGGGAGGTCGTCGTTGATTAGCACTAAAAAAAGAAAAGAACATGCCCGTATTATTCATGGTTTAAAATATTATGCTCCAATTAGAAGAAAGCACTTTGGAAGGAAAATATGACACCACCTAAAATTTAATTTCTAAGAATTGGAAAATAATTTATGAGAAAAGGGTAGCTCAAGTATAAATAAAGACATACGAACCGTCACTTTATAGAAAAAAAAACATGCAAAAGCAAGCAATGGCTTCTTCAAACTTCTTACTTTTATCTCTAGCTATGCTACTCATTGCTCTCTCATTTGTACCAAACTTTACTTCTGCTTCTTTGGAGGAAGCAAATGCTCTTCAAAAATGGAAAGCAACCCTTAAAATCCCAAACAACTCCCAAATTGTATCTTCTTGGACACCCCTTCCAACGATTACTAGTGCACCCGCTCCATGCCCTTCTTGGTTTGGAATTGCTTGAAATGCTGATGGGAACATTAACAAGTTGAACCTCTCTACGTCTGAGTTAAAAGGTACGCTTCACCAGTTCCCGTTATCTATTCTAGGCAACCTTACCCATTTTAATCTTAGTGTAAACAGCTTCTTTGGTCCCATCCCACCCGAAAAACATACGAAAACACGTATGAAAACAGGTGACAACGTATAAAAACACTCGAAAACGTAAGAAAAACGGGTGAAAACGGACAAAAACGTGTAAAAACGAACAAAAACGTATAAAAGTGGACGAAAACATGTAAAACTGGCGAAAATGTATAAAAACGTAAGAAAAACGGACGTAAACTTATAAAAACAGACGAAAACGTAGCAAGACGGGCGAAAATGTATAAAAACGGACGAAAACGGACAAAAACGTAAGAAAACAGACGAGCTACTTAAGAAAACCAAATTTTTATTTAATTAGAAACGACTGTTAGTATAAAGGACTAACGTTGCAAACGATTGTTTGCTTAATGGACTAACGTTGCCACTTGACGATTAAGAGCTAACGGAGAAGATAACGACAGTTAGCGATAAGGACGAATGGCGTGCAATAGTTTCAACATAGGGATCAATCATGCAAAAAAAAATAGGGACTCAATTAGGGATTTACCCCAAACCACAAGGACGAACCATGTAATTTACTCTTATATTTATTAAAGTATATATTTTTATTTTAAATTTAAATAGGTGGTCTAATGGAAAAGACAGTCTTACCCTCGTGTGCAATGCATGTGGGGGACTTTAACGGTCAAATTTAACGTCCGTTTGGCAAAGGACCGTGGGTGTTAAGGGTTTCGGAGTTACGGACTATTTGCTTAAAAAACGTCATTGGACCATACGTGAAAGTCAACGCAAACCACAAGGACGATCTGTGTAATTTACCCTTGTTTTAAAGAAATTTTATTTACAACTTGTTTGAGAGGTCACGTAAAGATGATGATTTGCTTGAACAATAAAAAAGAGGTCAAACAAGATCAAGTTGGCCACTCTTAATTAGTGGTTTAATCGACTTGTAAAGGCAACACATTATGTCCCTGCATATATTTCTTATACCTTAAATGATCATGAACTTACATAGATACATAGACACCGATATGAAACACACACAAATTATATTCGGTTTAGATAAATAAGAATTATCCATGCCATCGTCTTCACTTATAAGAGATTGCTTCAAATGGGAATTGTAACGATCAGGAAAATTACACAAAATAGACTGCTAAAAATGTTGGTTGACGTCTTCAATATAATGGACTTGAAATAAAAAAAAAGTTGAATACAAATTTTGAGAATATCAATTATGTAGTTGCAACTTAGAATTCAGTTAAGAAGTGGCCTATTACCGTTCTTGTGTGAGCAGCCTACCCCAGTTAGCAATATTTTGGATGTGAAACATGAATTTCTCAATCTGTAATACAAATGGAATCGACATTCAAATCAATTTTATAACAAACAGTAAGATGGATATACACCATTTGACTCAAAACAACAAAGTGATAACTAACAATGATGCCCTTTGGACACGAGAGAAAAAAATAGATATAGCGTCACTCTAAAGGAAAGTATGCCATAATATCATAACTGCATGATACTTCATTTTTTCATTACGTTTTAGTATCTTGTACCTAATGTTTTTACTTCGCACTTTTTGCCTCTGTGTAATGCTTTCAAGCTCGTGCTGCCATCCTAACAACGTTGCAGCATTCTCTGACTTTTCATTGGTTATTAAATACGTCAACCTTCATTTACTTGATCAATTTGTTTTCTCACGGAACGTCATTTTATGGATACCAGGCGCTCGTTCTTTCCCTATTCGTGATCAATTTGATTTCTCATGGAACGTGATTTTACAGGCACTTTTCTTCTTTACGCCTAAACATAAATACAACAAAAAGTATCAGATAAACAGATGACATCAATTGAGAATTTACCATGAAGACTATATAAATAACTTTTATAAAATATCAATCAATCATTAGTCCAAAAAAACTCTATATGTTCAAATGTTCAATGCTTACTAATAACATTGGACTGTTACACTAGCTTATATTATGCTATGTCGCTATGAGGCTTTGAGGCCTTAACACTACAAGTCCTAAACAACGCTATCCATGTGTCCAACTAATTAATACTCATGGTAAAGGTTCAACATGGATGAATTGCGCTATTCTTTACAAGGAATTTCATCAAGAACCGTAGAGCATACGGTATCGTAACATACAAATGATAATCCGCTAAACCTATACTTTGTGAACTCACATTAGCAATCAAACTCAACAAATAAAAAATCAAATCAGTAGATGCAGTAAATCATATCTTCAACGACTTTACTGCCAATGAGTAACGTCATATCTTCAAAACTAAATAAAAAGATATTTCAATCAACTGGAATTTGATTATCGTATGGATTTGAAAGGGTTGGCATGCCCCATATTTCTGCACATCTTTGAGACTTTTTTGGCACCATTTAATAAGACACCATTTATTATGGAATGTGATAAATCACATTAGGTCTTCAAATTGAAGTTCAGAATTTGGTAAACTACTTATGAGTAGGTTATTAACAAATTAATGATAGGAGCTGTCAATATGTGTTTGTAAAAGTCCCAAAAGAGAACAAAGTTGTGTTGCTCTATTTGCTAAATATTTATAGGTAATCTATAAATTGTAAAAGGCAAGTGGGAGTTTTATCTTGATGAGATAAAATTACTAGATACATAATCTTCTAAATACACTAGCAAAATCATAATGAGGATTTAACATGTTAGTGTTAAATCTCAAGATGATGGAATTCTCATTTCATAGATCCGCAAGGATATCTAAAATATTTGTAGAATATGTTGAGGATTATGACTTACAGGATTTTGATAAACCTGTTAATAAATTGCAAATGTTTAATTTGGCAAAATTACTCATACTATGAATAATTAGATGCAGTCCAAGAAGATAAGTAGTTTGGAAACGTAGTTGATCTTAAACTCTATAGTTACACTATAGAATAAAGATGAATTTCTACAAAGGAAATGAAAATCCTAGTGATTTAAATTTTGAGTAGAAATCATAAGGGACAAATTTTGTATACATATCTAATGTGTGAAAAGATTATCAATCACACTTAAGCAATTAAATGTGATTGAAATTCTTTCTAGGCTCATTAAATATATAAAGATTATGATTATCATTCTTAGTTTCATTTAAATGAAATTAACAATGGAATATCAAAACTCTTTCATGAGTAATTACTTGTGCGAGGACGAATAGTAATTGAAAGGAGTATTTGAATTAAAATAATCTTTGGAAGTATACAAAATGCAAATCATTTGTGAATGGATTAATGCATGCATCTAGGAGATATACTTATGTTTAGTTATTAAGTCTAGTTTTGATTTATAATTAAAAAAAGGTATTTCTTAATATTCCTAAAAGCTAGTGGGAGTATCATATTTATTTTATTATTTTATATATGTTGTATAACATATAGGAAGTAACATTCCATTAACATTTATATGTTAAATCTTAGTTTGGAATGGAACTTCACGTGGAAATTTAGAAAATAAACATACAGCCTTAAATATATATGTTTATTGTCATAAACATAAGCGGTAAAATAACTGATTCAAATAAACATGATAATCTATTAAGAAGGCTAGATAGATACATATCTTTGAAAAGATATGACATGAATGAAATCAAAGACACAGGGATTTTTCATGTACATCATGTTATTTGTTGTATCATGCTTGGATGCAAGATGATTTGACAACATTAGTATCTAATTAAAAATTATTAGATATCTAAGTGTAATGAATATGGTTGGATTAGAATTAACATCCTCAGCCTGGAGTTGCTCCATAATTCTAAATATGAACCATATGGCATGTTGTTGCAAAATTGATATAGTTGACAAATCTGGAAAGATTTGAAGATATCAAACATTACACGATGAATAAAAGTTTACGGATTTTAAAGGGAATATTGTTGTTTGGATACAATGATGCTTATAAGATTGAGATGACACTCAATACTAGTCATGGTGGGAGTTTATCCTTGTAAAGACCATGTGCACTAGTTATGCTCAATATGAGCATAGTTGCATTATACATAAAGAATCAGAATACTTTAACTACAAAGGTTGGGTAGTTTATTTGTCATAAATTCGTGGATGAGGATGTCACGTATTTTATGAAGTATGTGGCAATATCTAGATAGATGAATGCACACATACAAGAATTTCATTAATTGAAATAAGTATTCTCAAAATTTTTGATAGATCAACATTAGTTGATTTATGCTTCGTCAACAAGTATGGTGAACATGACTTGTGGCATAATTCATTAATGGGAATTATCATGCATTGATCTATTTAGTATTTGGATAAGGGATGTTAAGCAATTATTATTTACAATGAATTAAAGTACGTGGTACGTTTATTTTCATTAATAATAAATTGTATCCTATATTTGCATGTTTAAATCCATGAATAATTGTATGTTATTCTAAATTGTCCGTTGTCGATTAATGATATGGGAATATCATTAAATAAAGACAAATGTGAGGATTGGTAGAATGTACTGTAAGGTTGAGATGCCAATATCACATGATATTCAAGAATTGGAATATAGGACTATCCCGACTTCATGAGTTTACTTTATGAATCTTGTCATTAAGTAAATCATGTATATATTTATCCTTAGACTTGAGATGCCAGATAATTGTTCATACATGTAGTGCATTTCTGTGACTCAATTTAACGCTATACGTAACTGGTAGCTATACGGATTGTTTTCGGAAGTGTTGCAAAGTGTATGAGTTATGCTCGCAGTCAATATGGGATTTGTTCTTTCAAATTTAATTAGAAGTTTAATACTACTGGGCCCCTCGTGGGATTAATAAGATGTTTGTGCGGCCGCACCCATGATCTCCCCTGACTAGTTCAGAAGATATGGTAATCTTATTGAATCAGAAATAACGAGAAACATAATTATTAATAAAGAATGACTTAGATCCATATCTTTATTAATGTAGTATTAGAAACAAAAGGATAAGTATGATGATTAAAATCATCAAGTGGTTTGTCCAGGAGACCACACACCCGAGTTGTTCTAGGGGCATTGGCGTGTTGCTAGACGCTAACCAATGTCATTACTCTTTTATTAGATTTCCAAGTGGGAGCTGTTAGAGTTAATGGAAAAAAATATTAAATACGTATGTCTAGATTCAAACTCGGGACCGAGGGATTGCACACTTTACGTATGATGATCAAGTAAATAATTAATGTATGTATATTTATTACGTATATTAATTATTTGGACACGAAATAATACATAACGGACGTTATGTAAACTAACGGTGTTGACTAACGACCGTTAGGGAATTAAGGAAGGACCGTTAGTGAAAATTGGGATTGGAAGGATCTAGAAACCCACCCATTGGGTTGGATCCGATCGGCATAATGGGTTCTTAACCCTTATTGATTGCTTTGGCCCCAAGACTAACATACACTATAAATATACAATTGGTTATTTAGTTTGAAGCTCTCCGTACAAAGTTTACTATAACCAATAAATGTGTGTTTTTTCTTTCTTCTAAAACAGTGACCTATCAATCACTGAAAGTTGATTGACTTTAATAGTAGATCGACTTTTATTTAATTGATTGTAGATCAATTTGTTTTATTTATTAAACAATTGTATATTGGTTTAATAACGTGTCTAATCACTAGCATCATTGCTTGATCGGTTATAGTACGTGTGTACATGAGTTCGGTAACAACTTACTTTAGTTGTTCATCTTGGATTGTGGAACAAAACGGTAAGGGGTTCCACGTTAATCCATCTTTGTAGATCTTGTGATTAGAAGAGAAGATTGATCCCCGTTCTTGCTGGGATCTCGAGGTAATTCTAATTTACTTTTATGTAATTCTTTATACGTGTTAAATACGATCTTGCTTCCGCTATGTACTCTTGATGTGTTTATTTATTTAGATGTGTTACATGCTATTTAAATTCCAACAAAAGTCTCCAATAAAAAGGTAATACTTGACAAAAAAAAAACTGAGAATGTTCAAAATTAAACATTGTCTACTACTAATACTAAAGCGGTTACTAATTAACTGCTCCTGGAAATAGGCTTGTAAACTGCTCCCCACCATTCCATTCTCCCACTGCTGCTTTGACCAAGTGGATCCAACCAATACCCAAAGATTGAATTAAACTCCTCCCGATCCGTCTCGTTAAGCTGTTTCTTTTTTCTTGTGTACACTTTGACCAGTATTGTATCATTACTTCCCTCCCGATAAAAAGCCTTGTCCTCAAGGCGAAAATTTAGAAACTGATCAGCTAACAAATCATATGTTTCCCAAGTAGCTTCTTCCAGAGGTCGATCACACCAAGAAATCAGCAATTCCAAAACCCGTTTGCCAGCTTCGTAGACCCAACGATGAGCAAGAATAGAGTGTGGTTGGATATCAATCTCCCAATCCTTGGTAATAGGCAAAGGAGCAATAGTAGTGGCTGAAATTGGGCCCTGAGCTGGTTTAAGCATTGAAACATGAAAAATCGGATGAATACGTGACTCAGGTGGCAACTCTAATTTGTAAGCGACGGGACCGACTTTGCGTGTAATGCGATAAGGCCCAAAAAAATGTGGAGACAACTTCTCGTATCCGTTTTGCCAAACTTCGCTGACGGTAAGGCTGTATTTTCAGAAAGACATAATCACCCTCTTCGAAAGCGATGTCACGACGTTTAGAGTTAGCTTGTTGGCGCATACGATCTTGAGCTTTATGAAGATTGTGGCGAATTAGTTTTAAGTTTTAACAAATCATATCAGTCCACTAGCTGTTGTTCCAATTCTGCATTCTTAGTCTCCCCCTTGACATAAGGAAGAAGTAAAGGTGGTTCCCTGCCATAAACCGCAGAAAAAGGTGTAGTACCTGTAGATGTGTGATAACCAGTGTTATATGAGTATTCAGCCCACGGTAAGTACGAACTCCATTTCATCGGTTGTTCATGGGCAAACCAACGAAGGTAGGCCTCAAGACAACGATTTATGACTTCAGTTTGGCCATCAGTTTGCGGGTTGTAACTGTTAGAGTTTATGTATAATTATTAATATAAGTATGTCCGGTTTCGAACCCGAGACTCGGGATTGCACACAATACATGAGAGTTCCAATGGTTTGAATAAATTAAATATATTTTATATTTATATTTATTCATTTCACAAAACAAATACTTAACGACAGTTAGTATTTAACGGAGTTAGAGATAACGGTCGTTAAAGGACTAATTATGCAAAGTAGGAAGAGAAGGGTCTAGAACCCATACCCATGGGTTTGTTCGGCCGATCCAACCCCTATGGGCTTGGGAGTCGGTTTGATGGAGTAAGGAACAAGCTAGGGATAGCCTATAAATACAATCTCATTGTGTTTGGTTTTTCCCTGATCTTGAATCCCTTAACAAGCCATTCTTCTCTTCCTCTCCTCCTCTAAAGCAAGAACCGATCGACTTTTTTTTTTAAAATCCACTAGGATTTTCGATCCAAGTAAAGCTTACAAGTGTTTGGTTTGTTTTGTGATTTGAACCTAGCTTTTTCCATAGGAACGCTAGCATTGCGTGTGTACAAGAACGAGTAACAAGCTTCCTTTAGCTTGTGTGTTTAATTGTTGTTCGATCCATATAAACCCCACATTAGGATTTATATTTTATTCTTGGAAGCACGTGATTCCTTGTTCTTGCTAGGAATCAAAAAGGTACGCTTTCTTTTAGTTTTAATTAATTATATGTTTATGTAGATCCATTCCGCTGCGTGATCTTGATGTTTATGTGTTTATAGTATTTGTATGATTCACATATTCCAACAGTGGCATCATGAGCCGCGTTTTTAACATGTAACTAATTACTAAAAACCTTAAAAATTGAATCTTGTTGAGATACATGCAATGTTTAGCTAGGGTTTTTATTTTTTTTATAAACCCTAATATGGGTCGACACCTATAATATTTTTTAGGGTTTTAGGTTGTTGATAAAAATCTTGTAGAAACCCTAGGATTGGATGCAATTTTAGGGATTAATTAATGAGTACCTTATGTGATGTCGTTAATTAATTAGATTGCGTATAAATATATATTGACATGATAATATGTGATTACATGATTATATGTGCAATATGGATCCATGACAAAATCTTGCATGTTTTGTCATGGAATGTTTTGTTGTTTAATATGCTACATGTTTTTTAAGATAAATCTTAAATTAGGGAAGACCCTAATATATTAATTAAAATTGGTTATGTGCAATGTGGTGTCTAGTTAATCAAAACTTACGCGGCCAAGTTATTTGGCGTCTGTGGTCCATTGGGGACAATGAGCTCGAAAACCAATGGGAGTTTTATTAATTAGATACATTAAAATTCACATAGAATTATTAATAGGATTTATCAAAAAGGTTTGCATGTGGCTATATGATATTGATTAATGATCATATACGTGTTATTGAGTGTTTATTTATTTATTTTTAATTACTTGTTCTTTGTGTTCAATTATGATGGATTGTAACAACAAAGAGGGTAATTTTTTCAATAAAAAATAAATGAACCTAATAACTATGAAACCTTTGTAGTAAACCATTTAATTGCCAAGTCTTATGTGCCGACAGTGGTTCGCTTCGCACGGTAATTTGCTCCCAGGCGAGACTAGCAATTAATAATTTACTACATAAATGTTTTAAGCTTTAAATCTTAAAGTTTTAATTGATTTGATGCGACTGTACAAAAGTGGTCGAAGCGGCGGACCTATTATTGACAAACTATAAAGTGGGTATAAGGTTGGTTTCGCATTAAATTGTGGCCTTAAAGAGACTCCATTCTGTCTCTCCGCTCACCTGTGTGTCAATAATAGACTTACCAAGTACACCATGAAAAAGTATGAAGCATCTTAAGGCAATGTTGTAAGTTTCTCAACGCCATCAATTAAATTTTGTTGATTTAAGCTGCGAATGAGTAAACAGTTTTTTGTAGAAAACATATGATACAAAGATGAATGCATGACATCTTTGTACATATTTTTTGATAACATACATAAAAAATTTAATACCCTTAAATTTAAGTTATATTCCATCCAACTACAAAAAGAAACACCTAAGGTTTCATCCTACATCACTAGCAGCCAAAGTTGAATGTGATGTTCAAAGGGTGGTTGTCTAAGGGTAAATTGAGTACTTTCATTGCTAGCAGCCAAAGCTGAATGCAATGAAACGACGTCAATTTACAGTTTCTTAAGTTGGTGAACTTAATTGGGCACTTTCATTACTAGCAGCCAAAGTTGATGTAATGGAACGGCGCCAAGGCATAAAAGATTTGGGGATGAAACATGCTTACATCTTGCAACTGATGTTGGCAATATAATGTAAGTCCCATGATTTCTAGGAATTGCAATTAGATATTGGCAATTGGGTGATCCCGTACCTTATTGAGCACTTTCATTGCTAGCAGCCAAAGCTGATGTAATGAAACGGTGTCAATTTGGATCCTAGTTTTTTTAGTGAAAATTAAATGGTTATTTAACCAATGGGTGTTTAATTTTCTTGAAAAGTTTAATTATCAAAAATACTAATTTTTGAACTTTTTCTGTAGAAATGGCCCAACCTGGACACACTCCAAACATTACCTCCGCTTTCAAAATGATGATTGAAAAGGAGAAATTGACTGGGACTAAAAATTTCAACGATTGGTATCGTAATCTAAGGCTTGTCCTTAGGATAGCCAAACGTTTTGATTGTCTTAGTAAGCCTCTTCCGGTTGCTCCTCCTGCTAACTCTTCTAATAATGCACTTAGAGAGTATAACGAAGCTTATGACAAACACAATGATGCGGCTTGTCTCATGCTATCGGGGATGGATCCTCAGCTGGTAAAACAGTTTGAGAATCATGGTCCGATGCAAATGATTGAGGAACTCAAACGCATGTTTGAGAAACCTCCAATGGCTGAGTTATATGATGTACTTGACTCTATAGCCAAATGCAAGCAGGAAGCAACAACACCCGTAAGTACCCATGTGCTAGAAATGAAGGGTTATCTTGACCAATTGGATGCACTTGGATGCGGGTATGTGGAAGATGTTAAAGTTGGCCTCATCAATAAATCCCTCAATGAGGAATTGTATGGTGACTTCGTGCGCAACTTCAACATGCATTGCAAGGGGAAGACATTTTCTGACTTGCATGCAATGCTCATTGAACATGAGAAAGGACTCGCTAAGAAAGCTCCTACACCTGCTGTGATGGCAATTAGAGGTGGTAGGGTTGCTAAGCCCGGTAAACCGCACAAAGTGAACAAGAAAGGAAAAGGGAAAGCTGACAAAGGAAAACAGGTCGTGATCCATCAGCAGAAGCCCAAGCAGCAGAATCCTCCTCCTAAGAAGGATTATCCTAAAAAGGATACGGCTGCTTGTCACCACTGTAACACTCCTGGACATTGGAAGAGGGACTGTCCATTGCTGCTTGAGGAGTGTCGCAAGAATAAAAATGCCAAGGCTGGGCAGGGCGCCAGCACATCAGGTATTTTTATGGTTGAATTATTTTCCTTTCCTCGTAAGCAAAATGCCTGGATATATGATACAGGATGTGGTACTCACATTTGTAATACATCACAGGGGCTTAGAGGAGTGAAGAAGCTGAACTATGGGGAATGCTACTTGTATGTCGGCAACGGTATACGTGAAGCAGTAGAAGCCATAGGGACTTTCGATTTACTGTTACCTTCGGGTTTAATTTTAGTATTGAACAATTGTCATTACGCACCGTCTATTGTTAGAGGTGTCGTTTCAGTTTCTTTATTGTTGGATAATGGTTTTGAGCATACTTTTAATAATAATGGAATTTCGGTTTCTTTAAATTATGTTTTTTATTTTAATGCAATTCCATTAGATGGTGTGTTTGAAATTGATATGGATAATCATGCATCCAACGGAAATAATTCTGTGTATAGCATCGGAAATAAGAGAATCAAGTCTAACTTAGATTCGTCTTATTTATGGCACTGTCGTCTTGCTCATATAGGCAAGAAAAGCATGGAAAAGCTGCAACACGATGGGCTTTTGAAAAATATCAATGATGATTCAGTTGATAAATGCGAGTCTTGCATATCTGGTAAGATGATGAAGAAACCTTTCCACAGCAATATGGAAAAGGCTTCAGATCTACTTGGATTAATACACACAGATGTGTGTGGTCCACTTAGACATGTGTCCAAGCGCGGTGCTATCAACTTCTTGACCTTCACGGATGACTATAGTTGTTATGGTTATGTTTATTTACATAAACATAAACATGAAGTATTTGAGACATTCAAGGTCTTTAAAAATGAAGTAGAACTACAAATCAGAAAGAAGATTAAGGCCCTTCGATCCGATCGTGGTGGTGAGTATTTATGTCACACCCCAAAAATGGCGTAGCGGAATGACATTTACGGGGTATGACTTCATAGTTAAGAACACAAGGTGTCATAACAGAGAAAAACTAAAATGCATAACATACGATAGATAATAGTCGCAAACTCCCATAAACGGGATAAGTACAAAGATCCAAAATGACATAAGACTCAAGGTTAAAAAACGTCACTAAGGAATATCAAATGCAACTCCACGAGATATAACCCGGGAGGGTCTTGTCTTAAGTCTTGCTAAGCCAGTCAATACTCTACCTTCTAATCAGCTTCAATAACACCTGAAAATGGTACTAGAAAAAGTCAACATAATGTTGGTGAGCTCTTAGGTTTAAAAGTAAAACCGCTCAGCTGTGATAGCATAGTGTAGGACAAAAGTGAGCATGATAACCAATTATAAACACATGTCGAAACCAAATAATGTCGCGCCAACTGAACCTGCCACGGTTGCACACATAAACAGAACACACAGAAGGGAGCTACCCCGATAGATCTATCATATTGTTTCGGCTCTTGAAAGAGTTAACAGTTGCGCATCAATGTACACACAGTCAAACAAATTGTAGCATATAATTGTATCAACACACATAATGTCCAAAATCATGAAAATAGTATAATCACAGCATGAAAAACAGTTAAAATATCATTTGAGTACCATTTTCCCCCAAGGAAAACATAATGAAAAAGGGGCTACGAGAACTCACCTTGTTAAGTAGCAGTCTGATCACAAAATAATTCAAACAGAGTGCAGCACCGACACGCGACCTAGATTAATAAGGTTTGTTTTAGTTCACAATTCAAATTCAAGAATTTCAATTATATTAAAGAGTTCATGTTGGTGTTGCTGGTGTGGCAGCAACAATGTTTTTAACATTTGTAATTATTGGCTCATCGGAGTGTATGAGCGTACAAAAGGGTAGGAACAGTGATTCTTCGAGTTTGACAAAGATTGAAAAACTACACACGAAGGATAACGACTATCGAATGTCGACGTGAACGACATATAGGATTGTTGGCGATTAAACGAGTGTACGTATGTGTATATACTTTGATACATATATACATGTGGTCCTTGTGGAAAAATACGAATTTGAAAAGGTTTCACTAATATATGGTGAGTTATAACTTGTGTTTGAGAAGATGTTGTTTTAATAAGTTTGAAGTTTAAAAGAAAATAATTGTTTCTTATTTATTTGACTTATATAAATTTTAACATGACCGTTTCAAGTTGTAGTTAGGAAAACATTTGGCTAGCTTATGATTTCTTATTTTAAATATTTTCACGTCATATATACCTAAATGATCACTAATAAAAATGTGTCGAGTTTATATATAAAAATAAGGCGTTGTCTAAATATATAAATGGGTGTAGCAAACATGTTTAGTAGTGTATTTATTTAAAATAGATCGTGAAGTTAAAATATAAAATTGTCTCGTTTTATTAGTTAACCGATTTGTGACGATGGATTTATATTTGAAGCGAGTATGTGTTACACGATTTCGTGTCGGGAGTGGGCTGTGGCCCAAGCAATAAATTACTTGAGTGGGCTTATTAAAATTAACAGACTTCAATTTTTAGCTTGACTTGGACTATGAAGGATCGGTATATGATGTGGGGTGTTTGATGGGCTGCGGCCCAACCAGGAACACCACCAGACTAGCCCAATGAGCTGAGTGAGTGTGCACTGTTATCGCAAATCCAAAGAGAAAAAAAAAGAGCTTGTGTTTCAAAAATACAGGTTCCAATATCAGTATCGACTCTTAGTATCATAAAATTTGCACAACAAGTTTCAATGCACCAAGATGACTTAGAACTAGTTTTTCCGCAGCCAAGAGTGGCTGGAAAAGAACACGACTCGGGGAATTTGTGAGGGCATTAACGACACAGTCTTACAAAAGGGCTAAACTCTAGCTATCGAGGAGTTAGGCACTCGTTTAAGGGTCCTTTGAGACCATTCTGTACTGAGCAAACAAGCACCCAACAGGGTGGTTTTTTACCCAGACATTACAACGCCTATAAGGACTCGACTGCATTCTTGCAATCGGACATGATAACAAGATTTATGACTTTTGAACACTGATATACACATACTTTGCAGCCTATTTCAAGTGTAAATAAGGTACTAACAGCTTGCGAGCACAACCCAACGAGTCCGAGTACCACTCGAAACTCAACTCGAGCACAAGTCCGAGAGATACAAATGACACGACAAGTATGATTCATACATTCTTTTCCAAGCATAAACAACAACCTTACAGGTTCGACTACTTTGACCCACCGTCTACCAAAACAAATAACCAACGAGAGGAACAAAATAGCTATGACTCATAACGGATCAACAGAGCAGGACAATGAAAAGAAAACGGAAGAAACACTTCCTCATGTGAGCCTAATTAAACTGGTTTCGACTTGCTCACAGTCTTAACACAAAAAACAGTTTATCACCATGTTTTATCATTAAAATCACGAAATCGATTCATCAAAACTAGGTTTAACAAATTTCGAATCTACCAACACCAACATAACTACTTTCGTTTTCTTTTATGCATAAAATTTAATTGTTCAACAATCGATATTAACAACAAAACTATATAACACATAAGTGAAATCATAGATTCGAATGAACAAACAAGAAATTTAGAATCCTTACAACAGGATGGAGTCGATTACAAGGAGACCAGAACAATAAGCCCGAATCCGTCACAAGCGAATCTACACCCTTCTTCCACAAAAACGCTCCCTTTGCAATTATACTATGATATTTTCGCTTTAGTAAATTTTTGGGTATGTGAACTCACTTGTGAACCGATTAGACTATAAAGAGTAATACAAGGAAAGCTTGATTCCTTTTTCCTTGAGTACCAGATGCTCCTAGGCCTAAAAAGGAAGCTACAACATCATCCTTTTTGGCTCGATTGATTGACTTTAGGGCTCGACAACGTGGCGGCAGACGCTCCTCTTGGACTTATTGAAGGAGATGAGCTTGATCTTGTCTCTTCTTGCATCACCCTTTGTTGTTTGTTTGTGATTTGGAGGTGAGGACAAAGGGAGGTGACGATCTCTTTTGGTTTAATAGGAGCAGGAAACTCAGAAGAAGAACAGGTGGTTGTTTGTGGAAGAGAGAGATGGTGGGGCGTGGGTATTGGGGATAAGGTAGTTTTATTACTTTTATATATATATATATATATATATATATGTGTGTGTGTGTGTGTGTGTGTGTGAGGTAAGAGTATATATATATTTAAGGATAAGTAGTAAGCTTTTGTTTATAGATGTGTATTAAGTGTGCCCCGTGTCTTGTTGAGTCTCCGGTGTAACTTGAGATTTTCGAGTCATCGTAAGCACAAAAGGTATAGTTCATGAGTCGTTTTTATCAAACTGGCCTCAAGTAAAATTGATTGACTCCGAAAATGAATTAAAGATTTGAACCATTATTAATCTGGTGTCGGTACGCGTGTGGTATCGTCCTCTTAATTCATGCAGTTTAGTTACCAGTTATACGCAAGGGGAATATGAAATTTCAAAAATAAATCATTTTGAGTTTTAAATGTTGAGTAATGACCGGGAAAATTCGCGGTTGTTACAATTTAAGCCAAGAGTTTAAAGATTATCTAACTGAGTGTGGCATTGTCCAACAACTCACTTCTCCTTATACTCCACAGCAAAATGGTGTATCTGAAAGGAGAAATCGTACCTTGTTAGATATGGTACGATCTATGTTTAATCTTACAACTCTTCCCTTATCCTTTTAACAGCTGTTCACGTGTTGAATAGGATTCCAACTAAGAAGGTTGATAAGACTCCATATGAAGTATGGACTGGAAAAGCTCCCAACTTTTCTTACTTAAAGGTCTGGGGTTTTGAGGTGTTTGTTAAACGTGACTCACCTGATAAACTCCAACAAAGATCAGTTAAGTGTATCTTCGTAGGATACCCTAAGGAAACGAAGGGTTACTACTTTTACTTCCCACTAGAAAATAAGGTCATCGTGGCTAGGTATGGCGAATTTCTTGAGGATAATCTAATATCTCAAGAATTCAGTGGGAGAATATATGATCTTGAAAGTGATCATGAAGATACGTCACCTTCTGAAGGCACTAACACACTTCCTGTGGAACCTGAAAGTTTAGGTCCTCCACCTGAAGTTGAATTGGTACCCATCCGTAGATCTTCGAGATCTACAAAAGCTCCTGATCGTCTATGTTTAAACATAGAGGATGAGGATTCTTTACTAGTGGATCTCGATGAGCCAACTAGTTATAGGGCTGCCATTAATAGTCCTGAAAAGGAGAAATGGCAGATTGCTATGGATGGGGAAATGCAATCCATGAAAGACAATAAAGTCTGGATTGAAGTAGACCTTCCTCCCAATGCTAAGGTAGTTGGGAGTAAGTGGCTCTTCAAAAAGAAGACGGACATGGATGACAATGTACACACCTACAAAGCTCGTTTGGTGGCTAAAGGCTTTACCCAAACATACGGTGTTGACTATGAGGAGACATTTTCTCCTGTGGCCGATATTAGAGCTATTAGGATTATTATAGCCATAGCTGCCTACTATGACTATGAGATTTGGCAGATGGATGTCAAAACCGCCTTTCTTAATGGTCGCCTAGATGAAGACATCTATATGGAGCAACCTGAGGGGTTTGTGAATCCACAATTTCCTGAGCGTGTATGCAAACTTCAAAGATCCATTTATGGATTGAAGCAAGCATCCAGGCAATGGAATAAGAAATTTGATGAGGAAATCAAGAAGTTTGGATTTACTCGAAATTTCGATGAGCCATGTGTATACCACAAAGTTAGTGGGAGTAACACTACTTTTCTTGTCTTGTATGTCGATGACATATTAATCATGGGAAATCATATACCTAGTCTTAATGAAGTTAAGGCTTATCTATGTGAATGTTTTTCCATGAAGGATTTAGGAGAAGCAGCATATATCCTTGGAATCAAGATCTATAGAGACAGATCTAAGCGGTTAATCGGATTAAGCCAAAGTGCTTACATGGATATAATATTGAAGAGATTCAATATGCAAAATTCCAAGAAGGGATATTTGCCCATGCAAGTAGAACACGGCTTAAGTAGCGAAATGTGTGCTTCTACACCTGAAGAGGTGGCATACTTGAAGAAAGTTCCGTATGCTTCAGCAGTAGGATCTATCATGTCTGCAGTTAGATGTACAAGGCCAGATGTGGCATTCACACAAAATTTAACCAGTCGTTATCAGCAAAATCCAGGGAAAGATCACTGGCATGCTGTTAAGAACATTCTTAAGTATTTAAGGAATACTAAAGATATGTTTCTAGTTTTCGGGGGAAATCCAGACGCAGAACTGAATGTTACAGGTTTCTGCGATGCGTCCTTTCAAACTGATAAAGATGATACGAAGTCTCAGACGGGTTATGTTTTTGTCATAAATGAAGGAGCTGTAGACTGGAAGAGTAAGAAGCAGAGTACAATGACCATGTCTGCTACAGAAGCTGAGGATATTGCTGCATTGGAAGCTGCACAAGAAGCTATTTGGATAAGGAAATTTATTTCGGATCTTGGAGTGATGCCGTTAAATAAATTACCTATAAATGTGTATTGCGACAACTCTGCTGCAATCACATTCGCCAATGAACCTGGAGTTATGAAAGGCGCCAGACATTTTCGTAGAAAATACAACTATGTTCGAGAACAAGTCGAACTGGGTGAAATCAATGTACTCAAAGTTCACACAGATGACAATCTAGCTGATCCTTTCACGAAGGCATTACCTAAGGAAACGTTTACTCGACATGCTAAGGGTATTGGTCTTCGTTTAGCCGATAGTTTCATGTAAATCTGATGATTAGTATTTTGGATAGGGACATGTAAACAATTATTATTTTAATGAAATAAAGTGCGGATAACGTTTATTCTCATTATTAATATTTGTGTCCTATATTTGCATGTTTAAATCCGTGAATAAAATTAATTTATTCTAAATAGTCCGTTGTCAATTAATAATATGGGAACATTATTGAACTAAGACAAATGTGAGGATTGGTAGAATGTACTGTAAGGTTGAGACACCAATGTCACATGATATTCAATATTGGATAAATTGAATATAGGACTTATCCCAACCGCATGATTATACTTTATGGATCATCGTCATCAAGTATATCATGAATATTTATCCTCAGACTTATCTTGTGTTCAATATTGGGTTTGATCGCCTCTGCGTCTTTAAAACCATTTTACTCAACACTTATCTTGTGTTCTAAATGGTTCTTGACTGATTTTTGGTGTCTTTCTCTTTGCCGGAATTTTGGCCGGAAAACGGGTTTCTCCGTTTATCTTCCTTCTCTGACTGTGACTAATTTGATATCAACTCCACTCGTTTCGGATCAAATTAATCAATCTTCTGGTTTTTCGGTCATGTAGCGAATCACAACCTTTCTTCTAAGAATAGTGCATGGGGTCTTTCGGTCATCTAGAACGAATCAAAACCAAGTATTCTTTCTGTCACACCCCCAAAAATCGGGTCCAGCGGAAGCATACATGTCACTGGGGTGCTACTCAATTGGTATCACAACACAAGGTACAAAGAATGGTTTTCCCTCAACCGTTTAGAAAAAAACTTCATTACCAAAAACATTAAATTTACATCATTCAAAATATAGTGCTGAAAACAGGCTCATAATAAACAAGCGGTCCCAACATATAAATAGATCAGATTCGTCTATGATCATGCCATGCCATGCCAAAGCTCCAATAGTGTGCCATCGCTTTACACCTGAAAATACATGCTAAAGTGTCAACACGAGGTTGGTGAGTTCATAGGTTTGTGAGTTAAACCACGAAACTGTGAATAATAGTGTAGTACAATAGTGCGCATGATTACCAATTATGAACACGTTATCCAAATAGAAATAGTGTCGCGTCAACTGATCCTACCATAATGCCACACACATAAACAGTACACACAGAGGGGAGCTACCCCGATAGATCTATCATATTGTTTCGGCTCTCAAAGAGAGTTAACAGTTGCACATTTACATGTACACACAGAACAAAACATTTTATAGCGCATAATCGCATCATCACACATATATGTCCAAAATCATGTAAAAGAGTAGTTCACAGCATAAAAACTTTTGTAAAACATTAAGTTTGGTGAAAAAGAACGAGCATGTATTCTCCCCCAAAACAGTTACAAAATAAGTAAAAGTAGGGGCCATGAACTCACCTTAGCTTGTAGCAACGCAAAATATCACAATGGTCACAACTGGCATCAAGGGCAAAACATAAAGATATCGAGGGTACAGGCACAACGGTGCCGGATCGGCACAACATAATATATATGTTGTAGCTTGAAATCACTCTTTATCATACACCTTAACTGTTGATCGAATGGCATACAAAGATATAGATCGAATGGTATAAAGATAGAAGAGAATATGATGGAGAATATACGAAAGATAGATGAGGAGAGATCGATGCACTAGAGGAGAAGATGAAACTGTGAATGTATATTGATTAGATTGGAAAGAAAGTGATATAAGAGAAATACACACACACTCCCACCTTATCCACAATAATGCACACCTAACTTATGTGGTGGGAGTGTGAAGATATAGCAACACAGCCACGACCCTATAGATGGGTGGGCTTTGGATTTGGGCTCTTGTGGGCTATTGTGAGTATTACACATATATATTGATATTACAAATTTTCCTAATACCAATAGCCCACAACTTAAACTATTTGATACATTTAACACACAAGTTACATTTGCAAATGACCATCACTTCACATTTAATAAATTAAATGCTAACAATCTCCCCCTAAGGGATGGTCATTCAAACGATGCTCCGGTGATTGGTCTTTTGCCTTCAATGACTTGAACTTTGTGTGTCAATGTAAAATATACTTGATTCATTGTTCCTTCATGCTTTGTGATCTTCAATGTATCGACTTTTGATTGATCTTTGCCTTGATCAACATCTTCATGTATTCATAGCGTCGATGTTGTAGATGTTGAAACATATGATGATGGTGAATGGACTTTCGTCAGTACCTGCATAAGAGAGTTAGCAATAAATCGTCCAGCGCTTATAGTTTCAGATTTCGAGATCGTTAACAGCATAGTGTGACAACTTTCTCTAATCTTTACCACGGCCGTTGAGAGCCTCTGAAGTATACCGAAGTATCACTTCAAGACTGTAGACCGTTTGAAGCGAGTAACCATCATGTCACAAGGCAAGATCCTTAGATCTCATTAAGACTCATACAACTTGTATCCTTTTAGATGAACACAAGTGCATTGCATAGGAAGTGTTCCTAAGCGATCTTTGATGAATCTCATGTCTCTAGACTCAATTATGTGCGTTTTGGTTTTAGTCGTCGGAGGCATGGAGCAGAGTGCCACCTTTTCAATATCAACACATCTCGGTTTCTGACCTAAGTTTTCATGGAGGGCTATTTCTTTTCACCCTTTCATTAAACTTTTCTTTTTCATTCTTCAACCCCTTCTTTCTCCTTTCTCATTTACTCCTTTTTTCAATCTTACCTAAGGACTTCTAATTCTAATCTATTGGAATTGTCCTTGGGTAGATTCCTCCGGCTCTGGCGGATCATAGGACATAACCTAACCATAATCACCTTATAACTCCATGATTATCCTAGGTTTGTTGATCACTTGCCATAAAACCATTTGTGAAAATCTCTCAAAGTGTTTATGACTCAAACAATTTAGATAACACTTCGAGAGTTTTGCATTTTCTGAAATACTTCCCCTTCACATGTGCATATGAGATTTCAGAAAGAATTGCACATGTTGGGTAGAGATCGCACATTTTTGAAATGATCGATTTTCATTTAATATGACCATTGTGAGACACGTTTACATCACTAGTTAGACTAGCTTGAAATTATTACCCGTCCCGGTCATATCAAAAGATCATCTCTTGAATTGGTACATTCTACTCAGACAAGTCCTTTGCGAGACACGCTTACATCACTGGAAAACCAGCTTGAAATTATTACCCGTCCCGGACATGTCTTTTCGATAACTGACATTTAGTTTCGTCAATTCGAGGGTTCAATTGAGTCTTTTGAAGAGCTCTTTTGAGATTCCAACCACGATCACATTTCTCCCCCTCAAAAATAGCATTTTGATGGTATTTTTGATACCGTTTGATTAAAATAATTGTTTTTGGAAAGCTAATAGGGAGAAACTGTTTTGCATGAACTTTTTGGAACAAATTTCTTTTTGGAATACTCCCCCTCAAAACTTGCATTGGTTATGACATTTTTGAAAACTTTGGAGCAAGTGGGGAGTAACGATTTGAAAATCTTAAGCAAAATTTTTGAAAAGATTTGAAAACCTTTTGATGAATTTGGAATAAAATTTTGCTTAAGATGAAGAAGTTTGGTTTGATAAACTTTGCATGAAAACTTCTTATCATTTAGGATTGTTGCAATAAAGTGTACAACAGGGTCCTTTCTTTGAAAAACGGGTTATGCACTGTTATGTGTACATAAGCGAAAACGTTGAAGCCCGGGTTGTAAGCTGAAATACTTACAAGCCATTGATTTTTAGGATAAGTGCTCGAAAGATTTTGATAAGCATTTTCATTTCTTTGAAGCACGGGTCCGAAACTGAGGTGTTCCGAAGCCATTGAGATTTTTAGGATAAGTGCTCAAAAAAAAATATTTAGAACCTTTGTTTTGATTAAGCACTTTCCTTTCTTTGTTTTGTGTACGATTCCCAGAAAAGAAACACAAAAAATCACATTTTTAAGAGATCAAAAACGTGACAGTGGGTTTTTATGAGACACAAACCGAACACAAAAACTTCCGACCTCGTTGTATGCCTGTTGATACCACTTGTTGTAGCTTGAAATCACTCTTTATCATACACCTTAACTGTTGATCGAATGGCATACAAAGATATAGATCGAATGGTATAAAGATAGAAGAGAATATGATGGAGAATATACGAAAGATAGATGAGGAGAGATCGATGCACTAGAGGAGAAGATGAAACTGTGAATGTATATTGATTAGATTGGAAAGAAAGTGATACAAGAGAAATACACACACACTCCTACCTTATCCACAATAATGCACACCTAACTTATGTGGTGGGAGTGTGAAGATATAGCAACACAGCCACGACCCTATAGATGGGAGGGATTTGGATTTGGGCTCTTGTGGGCTATTGTGAGTATTACACATATATATTGATATTACAAACTATCCTAATACCATTAGCCCACAACTTAAACTATTTGATACATTTAACACACAAGTTACATTTGACAGAAAATGACCATCACTTCACATTTAATAAATTAAATGCTAACAATATATATAGTTACCTCAGAATATGTCTCGAAAAGTAAAAGAGTTTTGAAAAGACAAGCATTTTAGTTTTCGTGGATTACTCGTATCAAAGTTTATAAAAAGTTTAGTGTTAACGTTTCGTGTGGTGGTAAGACAGCATAGACTCAAGAATACTCACGCCAAAATGGAATAGAACATCAACACAGTCGAGACAAGTACGGAAGAGAACTTGAGTCGAGAAAGGAATGACAAACGAAGTCAAGGAAAATAGTGACAAGGGAAAATGTCAACAAATAAGTCAATTAATACGTTTCAGTGTTTACCCAATAACCCTAAATAGTGTGGAAATAATTAATATAGTTTTGGAAAGGTAATTTAAGTTTTAATAGAAAACTCAAATTAGTATATCACATGGTAAAAGTTTACAAGTTAATAAAACTATGAGTTTCGATTATTTTCGGGTTTCATAAAGATAAACGGTTTCGAAATAAAAGTACAAGTCTAGAAAGTTTTATAAATTTCAGCATGGTGCGTCCGTTTATACAACGTTTCCAAGTCAAGTGACTTTAATATAAATCTAAATTTTCTCGACAAACACTTCCCGTCAATTTTCGAATCAACATTATGTTTCCTTGTTTAATCAAACACGTTCCGTTAATAATTCAAAACCATTAATAACCCGATTAACCAAGTTTATCCAATAGGCTAACTTTAAATGCTTAAGGTTGTATTTAATAATTAACGGGCTTCATAGTCCGCTAATAGTTCATTAAGAACCAAACCCATTGTGTCAATCTCTTTAAGTCCGCTAAAGTCCGATGTCCAATATATATTAAGTCCAAAACCAACATTTTTCAACCTGATAGTTTAAGTCCAATAAGTGTTATATAATTAGTCCATTAATTTTTTATTTTTTTTTGCTATGTGTCACATTCCTAACGCACCAAATTAGATACAGCGGATGTGATCTTAGGCTATTTCCAGTAGTTATCTAGCAAAGAATGCATGTATCAACTTCCATTTTGTCAACATTCTTAGTCGTTATAACCATCTGTTTCCAAATATTATTAAAACAAGTTAAACATCCAGTATAAATTAAATGGTCAAAAGTTAGTACTCAATAAATACTGATATGAGACGCCAAATATGATAGCACATGCATCCAGTTGCTTCAGGAAAATCAGCAAACACACCCCAGTATATAATGGTCAAAATCTTTCAAATCCTATACAAAATTTGACTTTATTCATGAATCCATTTGATATCATGAATACATTTGATATCCTCTTTCTGAATGGTGATTCATGTTATTTTTCTAAAGAGTCCAATATACCCAAATGAGCAAAACAATTTAATAGCAAATTCAGATTCAAACCGTGACTCAAATCAAATAAGTAATCGATCCATACCTACTCCGTGACTAAACCCACAATCACTTCTTGAATCTGTTTTCACACCACACGATTAGGTTTCTTAAAAAGTTTTTATTATAGTTTTGATCCACGAAAACATGTCAAATGATTTATATTCGGTTCTATTATAAAAGGAGTAGCAAAGTAGTTTTTGTTTTCACATACCCAAAGTGGACGAGAGAGAGAGAGAAACAGAGGGGCGAAGATGGTGGTTAACGATGTTGGTGACGGTGGTGGTACGCGGCTGTGTCGGCTTCAAAACACGAACAAACTAACTCCTCTTGGTCTCAAACGCTCCAGAAACATCCCTTAGACCTTGATCTACACGTTGGTAACAAAAAGGGTGTGGCCAAAAATGGTGGTCGAATTTTGGGAGAGAGAGGAGGGGGCGGCTATGGAGCAAGAGAGAAAAATATGAACCTTAGATTTGTTATAATGAGGCTTATATAGGCCAAGCTAAAAAACTTTTTAAACCCTAGGGACTGCTTGTGTAACCCTAGGAATTTCAGGGGTGGTGGTGAAACTTTAGTCCAGGGACCAATATTGTAATTTAGGTTATCTTTCATGAAATGAGGCTCGGGGCTCATTTAGACTAGTAACCGGTTGATTCAAGACACGAGAATTTTGCCATTGCGTTCAGGATAATTTTTCCACGAAAAATGAGTATTCATACGACCATTTTCTCATAAATAGTACAAAAATCATATTAAAACATTTGTCGAGTTACGGTTGTGCCGGTACGCATTGTGGGCTGTTTTCACGTTTCACGAGATACCTTCTCGTTTTCGATTCAAATAAGTTCAGAAAGGTCCGAAAGTGAAACTTAGGAAATAATAAATATAATTTAGTATTAACAATCCGTCTGGAAAATTACGGGTGGTTACAGTCTACCCTCCTTAACGCGAAATCCGTCTCGGATTTCAGTTTATGTTATCCGATAAATTGGTGTCTGGGAAGAGATGTTGGTACTCACAACAGATTTGGGCCTCACCAGGCTGTTTAGGGTTTTCTCTTTGTTTGTGGGAGGGTAACCAGGTTGTCTACCATTGGTTTTCCCCTTTTTGTGATTGGTGAGTTACATTGATTTCTGAAGTTAGTTTAATAGGATGTCGTAGTTTCTCGATATCTCACAACCTTGTTAGTGTGGGCACCTCAAATTTCCTCGGTCCTACTTCCAGCTATGGCCCATTCCCTAGTGGAACGAAGTAATAGATACGTAGGGTGACACGGTTTCAGAAGATTTAAAATTTTGTAAAACGGTTCTTAGCCATGGTGTGGATGGGATAATTTTCACAAAAATTGACGTCTGACATTCCTTAACAAAAGTTTGATAAAGTTTGAGGAGGCAAATTTTATGCGTCAAAATGAGTGTTTTAGAAGGATATCACTACGGATTTCATAAACATAAGTATTCAATTCACTTTAACAGTACCAAGAGGTAGTAATATAAATGCTTTCCAGGTGTGTGGATAGTTTACCGAATGATTGCAAAATAGTTTTTAAAACGATTTGTAAAACAGTTTATAAGGTAATATTAGCAAAATAATAGCAAACTGCAATTTAGTTTGTGATATAGTAGCAAGGCAACAAATCGGTTTATAAAATAACTTGTGAAATGATTTGTAAAATAGTTTATAGAACGAGAACCATTCGTTGTTTACAAAATAGTTGTAGGGTCAGAATTTTTGATTTCATAAAGTAGCGGTAAAACATTTGTAGGGTGGCCGCGATGTGTTTATAGAATAATCGAAAACAGTTTGTATGGTGTTAGCGACATGGTTTATTATTTTATGAGAGGGTAGCAAAAATAACTGATATTCCCGAGAAACGAGAGAATATTTTAGGTGATTGTCCCAAGGAACGCGGTTCAGGTTATTCCTTAAAGTCTTAAGGTTTTTGTCGGTCATAGAATCTCTACCGAATGGGGAGTTTATCAAGTTCAGGGTACGACCCGAAGGAGGGTGTTTATTGATACTAGCAATCAGTCATCTGTCTCAGGAGTGTACCTAGGACTTAACGCGGAAAATACAACATCGGTTGAGTGTAGGGTTTGAGGCTGAGGTGACTGTAACGAAACCACAACAAAACAAAGCTGAATAATAATTCCAAATCCGGAATGAGGTCCAAATTCAAACATAGCCAAAACCAAATCCAAACGCTCCAATAAGCTCATACAGGCTTATTACGCTCTTAAGGGGTTACAAGTAAATAACTCATATTCAAACGGTGCCAATCGGGTCTAACCCGACCCGATGCAAACTACGGTCAGACGGCGACAAAAAGGAATTCCATATAACGGAGACGTATAGCGGTGCCAGAAGTATTACGATTCATGCGGTGTTGTGATGCCAGTGTGTTGTGTGTATGCATAGTATAATATTCATTACCCGTGTACACACGCAAAACTTTTCCATTTCCAAATCAAAAATCAACCCGAACATAATTTCATTATAACTACTCCAAGTATTGCAAAATTCACCTCTAAGTTGGACATAGGTGATCAGGCTATGTCCCACTGTCCCTGGTTGAATATTGGTGATCAATCTATATTCACCCGAGGTTCAATGAATTTTGAAATACTCAGTCTAGTTATACTAGTAGTATGTCCGTTACATCCAAAATCATTCCAAAAACCGAGACAAGTGTACAAACTCGACATTAAATAATGAGATTACACAAGGAAATAGCGTAAGTTCGCGACAGGTACGGTGCGTGCATAAGCATATGGAAATGCTTATAGTGAACAGCTAAAATAGGCGGATATAAAATATCCAATAGTCAGGCACACATCTCAACAAATATATAATCAAGCATCTCATCAAACAATTCGTCAATCATATCATGAACATCTCATCTAATACATCATTACTCTTCTCATCAATTATATCCTCAAACAAAATCATACGCGACGCATCAGCTTGGTAGGCAGGCACGTGGCGGTCATAGGGTTAAGTTTTTATAAAAGTGGTTATAATCCAGGTTTTAGAAAATATACCTAGTTCTCTATAACCTGGCTCTGATACCAATCTGTCACACCCCAAAAATTAGGTCTAGCGGAAGCATACATGTCACTGGGGTGCTACTCAATTGGTATCACAACACAAGGTACAAAGAACGGTTTTACCTCAACCGTTTAGAAAAAAATTTCATTACCAAAAACATTAAGTTTACATCATTCAAAATATAGTGTTGAAAACAGGCCTAAATAAACAAGCGGTCCCAACATATAAATAGATCAGAGTCGTCTATGACCATGTCATGCCATGACAAAGCTCCAATAGTGTGCCATCATTTTACACCTGAAAATACATGCTAAAGTGTCAACACGAGGTTGGTGAGTTCATAGGTTTCTGAGTTAAACCACGAAGCTGTGAATAATAGTGTAGGACAATAGTGCACGTGATTACCAATTATGAACACGTTATCCAAACAGAAATAGTGTCGCGCCAGCAGATCCTACCATAATGTCACACACATAAATAGTACATACAGAGGGGAGTTACCAGTTGCGCCGATAGATCTATCATATTGTCTCGGTTCTCAAAGAGAGTTAACAGTTGCGCATTTACATGTACACACAGAACAAAACATTTTATAGAGCATAATCGCATCATCACACATATATGTCCAAAATCATGTAAAACAGTAGTTCACAGCATAAAAACATTTGTAAAACATTGAGTTTGGTGAAAAAGAACGAGCATGTATTCTCTCCTAAAACAATTACAAAATAAGTAAAAGTAGGGGCCATGAACTCACCTTAGCTTGTAGCAACGCAAAATATCACAATGGTCACAACTGGCATCAAGGGCAAAACACAACGATATCGAGGGTACAGGAACAACGGTGCCGGATCGGCACAACCTAATATATATATATATATATATATATATATATATATATATATAGTTACCTCAGAATATGTCTCGAAAAGTAAAAGAGTTTTGAAAAGACAAGCATTTTAGTTTTCGTAGATTACTCGTATCAATGGTTGTAAAAAGTTTAGTGTTAACGTGCTTTCAACTCATTCTTTTCTCTTTCAAGATCAGAACAAGTTGATTTTTGTTTAGAAAGTTGGTTGGTTAAGTCTGAAATTTCCTTGTTTAAGGATTTTATTTTCATGTTCAAATTCACATCGAGTGTGTCAAATTTGATTTGCAAATGTTGTTCTCTTAAAACAGAATCTCGATAACCAGTTTCTAATTCTGACAGTTGTGTTTTATGAAATACAAAAGCTTTTTCATTTACCTTATATCTCTCAAGCTCAGCGGTTAATTTTTCATTCGTGGCCTTAACATCGCGATTGACCTTTTTAACTTGCTCAATTTCAATACTACAATTGTTCAATAATAATTCAAATAAAGCACGTGTTTCCTCATCATTCTCAGTATGCTGTGAATCAAAGCCTCCATTAGGATTCATATCTGGAGTTGCCAAATTAATATTGCTACAACTTGGCGTGTCCATATATGTATCATAAATGGGTGCTGGAGTTGCAGGATACTGTTCCTCATGAGGTGACATATCAAATATTTCATAATTGTGACCTGTAGTGAATGGTGGTACCTCAGAGACTGCATTGACATCATAAACAGGAGGTACTTCAGAATCCGCGTCGTACTTAGCCTCCTAAAGATTTGCCACGAAAATGCAGTTTGCATCGATGTCCTCAAGGTCTTCTGTAATACCCAAAAATCTAAAACATGTAAAAAGACCAAATTGCCCCTATAATCTTAAAATTTGATAAATAAGCATATAAGTACCAAATAAATCCCAAACCTTTGGAAATGAGCAAGATATGAAGTAAATAAATTTTTACTACTACATTTGACATTTGTAAAGTAAAAAAAAAAAAAAAATTATATTAACACACAAAATAATCCATGGGGGCCGAAAATTTCATTATACATATTATTAGTATTATTATTAAAACCTTATAAACTAAATAAAACCAAGATAAGTTCAAAATAAATAAGGAAAGGATCAAAATTTGAAAATCTTTGATTTGGTCATGAATTAGCCGAGTCCTTAGCCCAATTTCCCCCCCTAATCCGGCCAATCACCCTTAATTAGCTAACTTCCTTTTATTTCTTTTCTAAACATACCGAATCATACAAAACACACACAAAAATCCATATCTCCTTCATCCAATTTTTTGGAATCAAGTGGGCATTTTTCTGGTGTTGATCTTCATCCAAGGAGACTAGGAAAAATAGTCTTGTGGTTGTGGAGTCGATCGTGTGATCGCTAGGGTTTTTAGTTTGCCGATAGTACCATCCGAGAGGTACAAAACTCTCACGATTTATCTACACGTTAGAATCATCATTTGGTATTTTTCCTATGATCCTTACTTTACATATGACTCATATAAAATGTTAGAATCGAATCATGCATGGTTATTTGGTCGCTACAAATTTTAATGATTAAAACACGTATAAAATCTAAAATGCTCTATACGATTTTTCTGGGTTCAACACTTATTTTATTTGAGATCTATTCGATACATAAAACTCTGGAAAAATGCTAGATCGATTTGTTATAGCTTATTTTGGCCTTTTCGAATTATTTTTTAATACCGGGTTTAAAAGAAAAACGAGAAAAGAAAGAAAACCCTAACATGCGATTTAGGGTTTGATGTTTTGGGATTAGATCTGGTAAATTAATGATGGCAGAATTGCATATATATCCCTCCCAAAGTGAATAATTGCATATATATCCTTTGTACAAGTTTTTGATGCACATAGTACAATGGTTTTTATGCATGCTTTGGATATATATGCAATTATGCATTTTCGGAAGGATATATATGCAAAAACCCCATTAATGATGTTATAATGATGATTTAATGATTGGGTGATGATGGGTAAAATTAGGTTTAGGGTTTTGTGTATAAAAAGTGTTACCGAGAGATTTTTTAAATAAAAAGGGGATGTTTTGTAATTATTCAAACTTATGGATTATTTTTGTAATATAATATGGACCAGGGGCATTTCGTATAAATTATAATATGGGGGTCTTTTACGTAAAATATGGAACTTATTGGTTTATATTGTAAATCGTTAAATATATTAATTTGATTTGTAAATTAAATAAAATAGAGGGACTTGTTTGTAATTTCTGGAAACTTAGAGGGTGCTCGTATAATATATAACATGAAGGGTTTAATGTGTAAAATTGGATACTTAAAGGATTAACGTGTAAATAGTGTTAACTAGTTAATCGAATGGTACTTTTTAAAGTTAAAGGACTAAATTTGTAATTTATGAAAAGATGGGGATACAATTCGTACCATATTTAAAATAAGGGGTATATTATGTAATTTTGATAAATGGAGGGCTCGTTGTGTAAACATTAATATGTTAAGGGTTAAAATGTAATTTAATGAATTATAAGGTTTAAATTGTAATTTATTTAACTAAAGGGTATAAGGTTTAAAATTGGTATACTTGAAGTATGAAAATCATTAACTTTGGTAAATTATGGATTTAAGTGGATAAATTGTAATACTTTCATTTTAGACCCTTAACTTTGGTATTATTACATGTAAAACCCTAAAATATGGAAAGTTGTTATAATTAACCCTAAACTATCATAACTTGCTAAAATATACCCTATCTCCATAATGAGGCTTATTAAATGACTTAACCTAAATTATAATACTTAAATCTTTCTAATTATGGAAACTTACTCAATAAGGAAACTTTCTAAAAATAGAAACTTGTTAAATATGGAAACCTGCTAAAAATAGAGAGTTTCTTAAAATGGAAAGGCAAGCTAAAATGAGTAATTAAGAACCAATTGTAATTCTCTTCTACTCCTTTAGGTGTGAAGAAGGAGAGGCCTTGATCCATTTCTGTGCTTTCTGTTCTTGTCTTTGTTTGCATTCGCGATAAGGTACAAATATTCTACCCTTTTTTCAGAAATGGTGTCTTCGTTCTCATGACTCATTGATCTTGATTCGTTTTAAGGTTCCCTAGGCCATTGCTATGTTCCCCTACACTTTGGTTCATTTGTTTGATTCATTTTGACTTTGATGTTCGATATGACCCTTTTGCTTTGAGCCTCTATAATGATCCATTTGATATTCGTTCATCACTTTGGGATATTAGTATTCGAATCACTTGATACTTAGAAGGCTCATTTGATTTTGGTAACTAGATATGAAAACCTTTTCAATTATAACATGGAAATGTTTTGAGGAAAACTTATTTTAAAATGATGTTTATGAAATATGCGATACCACTTTTATTTGGAATTTTACTAAACTTTATGAAAATTACTTTTAAAGTCTACTTTTGTAAAAACAGTTATTAAAGATCTTTTTAATGAAAACCATTTGATAAAGATTTCTTAAAATGAACCAGTTGATTATGAACCTTTGATCAGTTCATTTGGATTCATTTGACTTTGATATTGGATATGACCTTTGCCATGAACCTTTGATATTTGGACTTTGATTATGATTCGATGACTTTGACTATTTGAACCTTTGCTATGATTTGGACCTTTGACCTTTGACCCTTCAGTTTGATACCCGAGCCAAATTTGTTTGCTAGCCATGAAGGTAACATGGCCATGTCATTGATGCACCAATGGCATGACTCTAGTGTGGTTGAGTGATGTTCCACACCGTCCCCAGTTTGATGATGATATGTGCACACTATATTTACTATGGCCAGTATTTGTTCGGGGGGCGTATGGATGCATCCTAGATTTGTTTTGTATTCGAGGGATATATCATGATTTGATTTGATTTGATTTGATTTGGTGACTGATGCATGGGTGCAATCCACGTCTTTCACATGTTCGGGAGCTAGCTACTCCATTTGAAGAATGAGGAGACCCCTCATATTATCTGATTATCTGAGAGGTCTCCCCTCTATATGATTATGAGGATATGGTTACTATGTTTGATTTGTTTGGGCTCGTGGTGGATTACTGACCTTCCCTTTCCCTTTCTTACTTTGTACTCTTTGACTATACCTTTGTAAACCCAATGCACTAAACTATACATGTTCATTTCCTTTTGATTTCGTTTCAATTTATTATATATCTGTTCACTGGCCTTTTTAAGCTAAGCCGCATTTCTTTTCCTGCGGCAGGTTTTTAGATGGAAGCTGGGTTATGAGTGGAGAGAACCTCGGACTTAGAAGACCTTGATAGCTTATGGATTAGCAATGATTAGAAGTCATTATATTTAGACTTAGTAGTTATTGAAATTCCCATTTGTAACCTTGTGTATTCAGTATTTCATTTGTAACGCTTGTATTACTGTTGATGTATGCTTTGTTTTGATCTGATATGAAACCATTATTATGACATCTTTACCCTTATCGGTTTGGGGTGTTACAATTATGGTGTCAGAGAGACAGGCTGCTATTTGTAATACATTTACCCTTGACATGTGTAGGTTAGGACCACTAAGCTTTCCCTGTAGGCGCTCGTAAGACAACCTTTGAAAATTGCTTTAGGATCTCCCCCTAGGAACCTAATTTTTGACCAGTGAGGAATGGGTAGACTATAAGGCATTTGCTTAAATATCCTTGCTTCCGCATCACTCTGATTCGTGCCTTGCTTTTGGTTAGATCCTGTTGATATCACTTTTGGAAATTGAAAGTTTATGCTTTGCACCACCTAAGATTTGAACCTGATTAAATCTTGAAGGCATTGAAAATTTCATAATAATTGCCTGACACTATTTGATCCTTATCTTCAGAATTTGACTCTGACCTCTGATCCTTTCGTTAATCATTTTGACACATCTTCGGGCACTCTGAGAACCTCCATGGCGACGACGTACTGGATATGTTTTGTTATTTGTCTCTGCTTTTGATGAGTATCTATGAATCTTCCGACACTATTTGATTTTGTTTCAACCATCTCTGTCCCTACGAGAAGTCTTGTGGTGTTTAATCACGAGTATAAGAATGTTTCCCTCTCACTTTTGAATGATAAGTTTTGCTATGTTGATCTGTCTTTCTCCGGATAGTTAACTTCGATTTTATTCCTTCAAGGAATTGGTTGATTGATCACTCAAATATTGACAACTACCCTTCTATGTCTCACCTTTGACGTTTGCAACAATTTTGAACTCCCTACCATGATTACCGACTGTTAAACCCTTGGCTATCACTATTACTTTGGAGACTCCTGTGTTACTTTCGCGGCTATGAAGTTTTCCTAGGACCCATTTCGTACACCAATGAATGAATCGTATCTTGAAAGTTATTTGGCACCCTGAGTTTTCTGAAAATGATTCCTGGTTGAACCACCAAGTTTCCACCGGAGTGTGAAGTAAGATTTGACATGGTATTGTCTAGTCACCACGCGAAGATTTCCTCCGGATGTGTCCGGAATTATACAAATTGATTTGAGCAACTGGGAAGAGCAGCAACCGAAGACCAGGAAGTGAGTTTACTTAAGTGTATCTTCTGGGCGTATTGTAGTTTCGTTCGCGATAGAGAAGGATGGCGACTGGAGATAGCTGGACCGTATTACTGTTAGGAGCCATTATTCCCCCACCCTGAAACGACTATGTGTTTGTTTAAATTAAGAGCGCGAAGTTTCCTTTTGATAAATTGATTTTATTCTTAGAATCGCTTTCCATATTCGTAAACGACTGCTATGACGGTTGTGACGCTAATAGTATTAGCTAAGGCTCTGACTGTTTCGTGAATTTGATAAACAATGTTTTCTCATGAGTACTTGGACAAATGGTCATTGTATGACAAAATAGTACATTCGGAAACGAGTAAGAGCATGAAGATCATTTTTGCACTTTGTTAGGAAATTCGTCGATCATTTGTGCATTCTGAGAGATTGATAATTGTTGAGGCAACGATGTTCGTAATTGAGGATATCTCTTTAAATTCCGCAAGTTTTGAGAACTACCACCAAGTGGTCAAGGCCGATAACAGAATGGAGAGCTGAGGTCGTTGAAACATATCAGAAGAATTATTTCACTGCCTGACCTGGAGTTGACAACAACGGCGGCTACCCTGAAGAGTGAAGACATTCCTTACAAGGTAAAAGTGTTGGCAACGCAGAAGATCTGGTCAAGATGGCGAACCTGGAGCTGATGAAGACGTGCAGTCTCACTTCCCTATTCATCTTGGTTGTACTAAGATGAATTGAGAGCGGAAGCAGACTGGATGATGAAGGAATTTAAAGATCGTGCCAGAAATCCACATTACTCCATCACATTCCAAGAAGAACTGCAGGAGGCTTGATGAACCAGACACAAGTTCCCGATTTTGGTTTCACTTCCAGATTTATGGACAAGCGAAGGCAGATTAACCGGACTTGAGGAGATTGGATGTTTTGAATGAACGGAATTTTGAAACAGACCCTTTATGTTTGGAAGAATTGATTCTATGAAGGCCGAAGTTCTTGGCGACTAACGTTCATTTCCATTGACTCTCTTAAGTTTCGTCATATCGTAGTAAGATCCTCTTATGATTGAAGTTCCCTAGAAGAATTCCAGTTTCGTGTTTAATCTTCGTATGTTCGGTGATGACTTTGTTTTGAGAGATTTTGGCGAATTGTGGAAGATATGATGCTTTTGACGGCGTACCTCTCTTCTGCTAGGCAATCGGGGATTTTGATACTCTTGCGAATAGTTTTGTTTTCCCTCTTGACTATGACATTTGATTTTGTTGTCCTCTGAGACTGTAGAAGTACTAGGTGGATTAAGATAGGTGGTTTTGCTTACGGCTCGAGATAAAATATGACCATCATGAGGGCATATTTATATGATGCCAGTATTATGACGTCTGGCCAACGTGATAATACTTACATCATATAACGTGCACTTGTTGTGGGCATAGGATATCTTGGGAAGTACCTAAGAAGTTTAGAATTTGAATCTCCGTTATCCGTGATTAGTGAGACTTTAGTTTCATTCTACCTATGCGTGTACTCTGTTTTCGTTCATTAGATATCTGGATGAGTTTGGACTCTCGTTTTGCATTCGGTTGACCTCAGTTATATATCTTGAAAACTCTGTGTAGAACTCTCTACTGTTGACACAGTTAATCTGATTCGAAATCTTGTTCGTATTCCATATGAGCTTCCTGAGGATTCACCTATCGTCCATTTTATGTTGCATGGACCTTTTGATCAGAATCAATTTATTTTGTCTCCTTCGGAGAAATTTAAACCCACTTCGTTTTGATTTGAGTCATGAGAAACTATTTGGTCTGAAGATCCTTTTGGAAGAACCTACTCGGGCATGAGAATGTTTGGGACGACCTTTTGCGATTTGCTACGAGTTCGTTTAACTTTGCGACTTCAAATTTCGAGGACGAAAATTTTCTTTTAGAGGGGAAGAAGTTGTAATACCCAAAAATCTAAAACATGTAAAAAGATCAAATTGCCCCCATAATCTTAAAATTTGATAAATAAGCATATAAGTACCAAATAAATCCCAAACCTTTGGAAATGAGCAAGATATGAAGTAAATAAATTTTTACTACTACATTTGACATTTGTAAAGTACAAAAAAAAAATATATATATATATATTAACACGCAAAATAATCCATGTGGGCCGAAAATTTCATTAAACATATTATTAGTATTATTATTAAAACCTTATAAACTAAATAAAACCAAGATAAGTTCAAAATAAATTAGGAAAGGATCAAAATTTGAAAATCTTTGATTTGGTCATGAATTAGCCAAGTCCTTAGCCCAATTTCCCCCCCCCCCTAATCCGGCCAATCACCCTTAATTAGCTAACTTCCCTTTATTTCTTTTCTAAACATACCGAATCATACAAAACACACACAAAAATCCATATCTCCTTCATCCGATTTTCTGGAATCAAGTGGGCATTTTTCTGGTGTTGATCTTCATCCAAGGAGACTAGGAAAAATAGTCTTGGGGTTGTGGAGTCGTTCGTGTGATCGCTAGGGTTTTTCTTTTTCCGATAGTACCATCCGAGAGGTACAAAATTCTCACGATTTATCTACACGTTTGAATCATCATTTGGTATTTTTCCTATGATCCTTACTTTACATATGACTCATATAAAATGTTAGAATCGAATCATGCAAGGTTATTTGGTCGCTACAAATTTTAATGATTAAAACACGTATAAAATCTAAAATGCTCTATACCATTTTTCTGGGTTCAACACTTATTTTATTTGAGATCTATTCGACACATACAACTCTGGAAAAATGCTAGATCAATTTGTTATAGCTTATTTTGGACTTGTCGAATTATTTTTGAATACCGAGTTTAAAAGAAAAACGAGAAAAGAAAGAAAACCCTAACATGCGATTTAGGTTTTAATGTTTTGGGATTAGATCTGGTAAATTAATGATGTTATAATGATGATTTAATGATTGGGTGATGATGGGTAAAATTAGGTTTAGGGTTTTGTGTATAAAAAGTGTTACCGAGAGATTTTTTAAATAAAAAGGGGATGTTTTGTAATTATTCAAACTTATGGGTTATTTTTGTAATATAATATGGACCAGGGGCATTTCGTATAAATTATAATATGGGGGTCTTTTACGTAAAATATGGAACTTATGGGTTTATATTGTAAATCGTTAAATATATTAATTTGATTTGTAAATTAAATAAAATAGAGGGACTTGTTTGTAATTTCTGGAAACTTAGAGGGTGCTCGTATAATATATAACATGAAGGGTTTAATGTGTAAAATTGGATACTTAAAGGATTAACGTGTAAATAGGGTTAACTAGTTAATCGAATGGTACTTTTTAAAGTTAAAGGACTAAATTTGTAATTTATGAAAAGATGGGGATACAATTCATACCATATTTAAAATAAGGGGTATATTCTGTAATTTTGTTAAATGGAGGGCTCGTTGTGTAAACATTAATATGTTAAGGGTTAAAATGTAATTTAATGAATTATAAGGTTTAAATTGTAATTTATTTAACTAAAGGGTATAAGGTGTAAAATTGATAAACATGAAGTATGAAAATCGTTAACTTTGGTAAATTATGGATTTAAGTGGATAAATTGTAATACTTTCATTTTAGACCCTTAACTTTGGTATTATTACATGTAAAACCCTAAAATATGGAAAGTTGTATAATTAACCCTAAACTATCATAACTTGCTAAAATATACCCTATCTCCATAATGAGGCTTATTAAATGACTTAACCTAAATTATAATACTTAAATCTTTCTAATTATGGAAACTTACTAAATAAGGAAACTTTCTAAAAATAGAAACTTGTTAAATATGGAAACCTGCTAAAAATAGAAAGTTTCTTAAAATGGAAAGGCAAGCTAAAATGAGTAATTAAGAACCAATTGTAATTCTCTTCTACTTCTTTAGGTGTGAAGAAGGAGAGGCCTTGATCCATTTATGTGCTTTATGTTCTTGTCTTTGTTTGCATTCGCGTTAAGGTACAGATATTCTACCCTTTTTTCAGTAAGGGTATCTTCGTTCTCATGACTCATTGATCTTGATTCGTTTTAAGGTTCCCTAAGCCATTGCTATGTTCCCCTACACTTTGGTTCGTTTGTTTGATTCATTTTGACTTTGATGTTCGATATGACCCTTTTGCTTTGAGCCTCTATAATGATCCATTTGATATTCGTTCATCACTTTGGGATATTAGTATTCAAATCACTTGATACTTAGAAGGTTCATTTGATTTTGGTAACTAGATATGAAAACCTTTTCAATTATAACATGGAAATGTTTTGAGGAAAACTTATTTTAAAATGATGTTTATGAAATATGCGATACCACTTTTATTTGGAATTTTACTAAACTTTATGAAAATTACTTTTAAAGACTACTTTTGTAAAAACAGTTATTAAAGATCATTTTAATGAAAACCATTTGATAAAGATTTCTTAAAATGAACCAGTTGATTATGAACCTTTGATCAGTTCATTTGGATTCATTTGACTTTGATATTGGATATGACCTTTGCCATGAACCTTTGATATTTGGCTTTGACTATGATTCGATGACTTTGACTATTTGAACCTTTGCTATGATTTGGACCTTTGACCTTTGACCCTTCAGTTTGATACCCGAGCCAAATTTGTTTCCTAGCCATGAAGGTAACATGGCCATGTCATTGATGCACCAATGGCATGACTCTAGTGTGGTTGAGTGATGTTCCACACCGTCCCCAGTTTGATGATGATATGTGCACACTATATTTACTATGGGAAGTATTTGTTCGGGGGGCGTATGGATGCATCCTAGATTTGTTTTGTATTCGAGGGATATATAATGATTTGATTTGATTTGATTTGGTGACTGATGCATGGGTGCAATCCACGTTTCACATGTTCGGGAGCTAGCTACTCCATTTGAAGAATGAGGAGACCCCTCATATTATCTGATTATCTGAGAGGTCTCCCCTCTATATGATTATGAGGATATGGTTACTATGTTTGATTTGTTTGGGCTCGTGGTGGATTACTGACCTTCCCTTTCCCTTTCTTACTTTGTACTCTTTGACTATACCTTTGTAAATCCAATGCACTAAACTATACATGTTCATTTCCTTTTGATTTCGTTTCCGTTTATTATATATCTGTTCACTGGGCTTTTTAAGCTCAGCCGCATTTCTTTTCCCGCGGCAGGTTTTTAGATGGAAGCTGGGTTATGAGTGGAGAGAACCTCGGACTTAGAAGACTTTGATAGCTTATGGATTAGCAATGATTAGAAGTCATTATATTTAGACTTGGTAGTTATTGAAATTCCCATTTGTAACCTTGTGTATTCAGTATTTCATTTGTAACGCTTGTATTACTGTTGATGTATGCTTTGTTTTGATCTGATATGAAACCATTATTATGACATCTTTACCCTTATCGGGTTGGGGTGTTACATCTTCCATATCATCCATAAGAGCCATAAAGTTTTTCTCTTCTGCATTCAACTGAAACCCTTCCTTTTTCTTTTGTGCCAGTAGCACTGCTTTCTGTAGATACTCAAGATCTTTCTTTTTCAGCTTGGTGGGACAGTTCCTTGCCATGTGTCCGACTCCCTGACAGTTGAAACACTTTATCAAATTACCCTGATTCATATTTCCATAATTCCCAGCAACTGGTGCAACAACATTCCCAATCTAATTACCAACATTCTGACCCTTCTGATTTCCAACAACTTGACCCATCTGATTCCCTGCATATTGACCTATCTGATTTCCTACATACTGCCATGTATTCTGATTACCCATCTGATATCTAGGAGCGTATCCCTGCTGATTCCCATAACCTCCAACTATTTGTCCTTGTTGACCCATGTTGAAACCCGGCTGTGCAATCTGCCTGTTGCGAGTGTTCGATGAGATTCTTTGGTTATTGTTAGTAGGAGTAGACTAGCGTCCTTGTAATGCCTTTGATAAGTAAGCAAATGCTTGAGTCAAAGCAGCAGTGGACTCATCATTGTCAGTGAATTCTGGTTCTGGGTATTATCGATATTGTTGTTGTGGAATGACTTGTTGTTGTGGGTAGAATTGTTGTTGTGGTATGACAGCAGTTTGTGGAACGTATTGTTGTTGCATGTAGTTCTGAGTGGAAGATGATGATGATGGTTGTGTATTCACTGTTACAGGTGTTGGTGTTTGAGCAATTAATGCAAGAGGATCATGTTGCTTAGCTAATTTCTCCTTCCTAACTTCATTCGCCTCAGCCTGATTTTGCTTAAGGAAATCATAGAGCTGATCATAGTTCACCTGGTGAAGATCTTTGGTTTGGTTGACAATAGTGACAAATCGTCCCCCATTCTTCTAGTAGATTGTTGATGAACTTGATGTTTTGAACAATTTTTCTTGGTGTCAACTTGTTTCTGATTAGCTCGTTCATTAGAGTGCAAAACCTGGTGTAGTAAGATTCAATGGGTTCCATTGGAGTGGATGTGAACTTATCCCATTCAGTTAGAAGCTTCTTTTCAACATCTTGTTGACCAATTTCTGTGCCATGACAAAGTTTTCTAACTCGTTCCCACATATCATAAGCAGTTTCACAATTGTCAACAGCAGCAAATATTTTCTGTGGTAAACCAAGTTGAATTAAGTGCATTGCTAAGTCATTAGCTGCAATTTGCTTCCAATCCTCTGCTGTGTATTCATCTTCTTTTTTTCACGAAAGGACGGTGGTACAGGAGGTGTTGCATTTGGATCTCCAGGTTCTTGAATCTGACGAGGCTTGAATGGTCCATTCTGGATGGAGTTGAGCAAGAGTTTACCTTGTCCATCAGGTTTTGTTTTTGTTAATACAAATATCGTCCTAAAAACGTTATTTATATTTTACGATCTTTTCTTAGTTTTGTTAATGACAATTACAAAGTTTATATTTAAGCAAAGCATAAATAAGATTAAGTCTTTTACATTTATAGTGACAAGTCTTTTAAAAACATATCTACACATTACAAGTTCACTAGGAATAACATTACATACATTTACATGTTTATTTCTTAAATTAGAAACTTTATTATAAAATATTAGGATGACATCATGGAATGCATCATGAACATATCTTAGAAAGATTTTGAGATATTTTGTTTAGATCTTCAAGCCAAAGAGTTGACATTTGAAGATATGGAAAGATTGTTCAAGATTTGGAAAGATATAAAGATCTCTTAGCAGACCTGACATGGCGGATCCAAACCCATACAAGGGCGGATCCAATTTTAGGGATCCACCGGATCCGCCACCTGTTCACTTAGTTTGCCTATAAATAGCAAGCTGATCATTTGGGTATTTTCATCACTCATATAGCTTAAATACATACTCATTCATTTACATATCACTAACCCATATCATTCTAACATTTCATAGATCTGTTCTTTTGTAGCAAAGAAGATCTCAGCATATAAGGATCAACATACTGTTGTCATCCTTTAGTAGAGTCTGTGTGATTTTGTATTAGTTCACACATCATTGTTTGCATCATTTATTCAGTAGAGTTTGGTTAGTGTTTTAGTCCTTAAAACACAAAGAGTGTCGGGAGTGGTTGAACCCTTGTAAAGAACCAACGAGAGTGGTTGTACCCTTGTGAAAGAACCAACGGGAGTGGTTGTACCCTTGTAAAGAACTTGGTGTTTAGCTTAGTACCGGATAAAGATTAAGCGACGTGTAAAGGTTTTCTCCACCTAGAAGGGAGCTTGTTTCTTAGTGAAGAAAAACTCTCGAGTTAGAGGCTCGAGGAGTGGAGTAGGGCAAGGAAGAGAGTCCTTGTAGCCGAACCACTATAAATATTCGTGTTGTGTGGTTTGATCATTCCTTTCCTTGCTTACTTATATTATATTGTTTGTTTGTGCATACTCACTTTGAAATCACGTTAAGTCACAAAGCGAATTAATTTTAAACGGTAAAACTATTCAACCCCCCTTTTAGTTTTCCACAATTGGTACCAGAGCAGTGTTACTCAAGATTTTCAAAATATATTGTATTTTAAAAACTTGAAACGATCAATGGATTTTGAAAACTTTAAAGAAAGGCAATCTATGCAAAGACCACCACTATTTGATCCAAATTGTTTCATATATTGGAAAAATCGCTTTGAGACATATGTGAAGTCAAAGGACATAGATCTGTGGTATATTATTGTAGAGGGTGATTACAAGCCCATAAGTAATGATATTTCAGGTGGTCGGGATGTAGGTACTTCTTTTATTCGTCACAGTGACGAGCAAAAGAGGTTGATTGCCAAAAATAATGAAGCCAAAATGATGCTTTACAATGCCTTACCTAAGAAAGAATATGAAAGAGTTTTTATGTGTAAAACGGCTAAAGATATTTGTCAATCACTAATTATCACTCATCAAGGGAACTCACAAGTCAAAGATAACAAAATTGATCTTCTTGTTCAACAATACGAACAATTTGTTATCTCTGAAGATGAGACCATTGATAGTGCGTTTGCTAGGTTTAATACTATTATTACATCTCTTAAAGCACTTGATGAATCTTTTTCTGGTAAGAATTTTGTCAGGAAATTTCTAAGAGCACTCCACCCGAAGTGGAGATCAAAGGTGACAGCTATTGAAGAATCCAAGGATCTTTCAAGCATGACTCTGGAGATATTGGGGACCAAACGCTTGAGTTTTTCTTGAACATTAGGTGTGCTTAAAAGTTGAACTAGAACTAGATGAGTGGATTAAAGATAGTGGGTGTTCAAGACACATGACGGGAAAAAAAAAGCCTTTTCTCAACCTACCAAGTGTACGACGGAGGTAATGTCACATTCGGTAGCAAGCTTAAAAGTAAAATCATCGAAAAAGGTACAATCTCTCATGACTCTCTCACTATTGATGATGTTGCTCATGTAGATAACTTAGGTTTTAACTTGCTTAGTATTAGTCAACTATGCCGTAAAAAGTATAATGTCCTTTTCAGTGAAAATGGAAGTAAAATACTTAGAGACTGTATAACCGTAGGAAAAGGTGTTTTAAAGAATAACGTATATGTTATGAAATTAGATAAAACACCTAAAGACAAGCTTTGTCTTACCTCCTTGGACGAAAACTCAACTCTATGGCATCGACGCTTAGGTCACGCCAATATGTGGTTAATTCAATCCTTATCATCTAAGGAACTCGTTAGGAACCTGCCCAAGTTGAAATATGACCAACACTTTTGTGATGCTTGCAAAATAGGAAAACAAGTTCATAATAGCCATAAGGCTAAAAACATGGTGTCTACATCTAGGTTTCTAGAATTATTACACATGGATTTGTTTGGTCCATCCGCTATACAAAGTTACGGGGGAAACTTCTATACTTTGGTAATAGTAGATGATTACTCTAGGTATACATGGACTAAGTTTTTGAAAACTAAAAATGAAGCGTTTGATAAATTTGAAATCATAAGTAAGAAAATTCAAAATCAAATAGGAAGTAACATAGTGTCAATAAGAACCGACCATGGTCGTGAATTTGACAATGAAATCCAATTTGGAGCTTTTTGTGATGCCAATGGCATAACTCATAATTTCTCGGCTCCTCGAACCCCTCAATCTAATGGTGTGGTAGAACGCAAAAATAGGACAATTCAAGAAATGAGTAGAACCATGTTAAATGAACAAAACATACCTCAAAAGTTTTGGTGTCACGCTGTAGATACATTCACATATATCCTAAATCGAGTTCTAATTAGACCATTCTTGAAAAAGACTCCATATGAGTTATACAGAGGCAAAAAGCCTACTTTAGGATATTTTAGAGTGTTTGGAAGCAAGTGCTTCATTTTAAACACAAAGGATTATCTCACCAAGTTCGACCCAAAGTCGTATGAAGGTGTATTCCTAGGATATTCACAAACTTAGGATATTCACAAACTAGTAAAGCATATATAGTTTTGAACAAAGAAACCTCAAGAGTCGAGAAATAATTGAACGTAACATTCGATGAAAGTCCACCTCCCTCTAAGACATCACCTTTGGTAGATAATGACTTTGTTGAAAGTCAAATGGCCAATAATCAGGAAAATATTGATAAAGAAGATGAACCGGTAAAAAGAGAAATAGTTAATATCAAGGAAACCAAAAGTCATCCATTAGAAAACGTCATAAGAAAAAATCAATGAAAGAACATTAAGGTCTAAAGCTCAAAATAAAAGTAATTTCTTTTGGTTTGTTTCAACAATAGAACCTAAAAATGTTAATGAAGCCATAAAAGATGAATCTTGGGCCATTGCGATGCAAGAAGAATTAAATCAATTTGTTAGGAATGACGTTTGGACATTAGTTCCACAACCTAAAAATCAAGCCATAATAGGTACAAAATGGGTTTTTGGAAACAAAATGGATGAAAATGGCGTAGTATCTAGAAACAAAGCTAGGCTAGTAGCACAAGGCTACAATCAACAAGAAGGTATAGATTATGATGAGACTTTTGCACCCGTAGGTAGACTTGAGTCAATTAGGATATTACTTGCATATGCATGTGCACATGACTTTAAACTATTTCAAATGGATGTCAAAAGTGCATTTCTAAATGGTTTCATAAATGAGGAAGTGTATGTAGCACAACCTCCTGGCTTTGCCGATTTTGAAAAACCTAATCATGTCTACAAACTTAAGAAAGCATTATACGGACTTAAGCTAGCACCAAAAGTTTGGGATGATCGACTTAAGACTTTCCTAGTTGAGCATAAGTATACCATGGGCCTAGTAGACAACACTCTCTTCAACAAGAAAAAGGGATCACATATTATCATAGTCTAGATATATGTGGATGACATTATATTCGGTTCAACTTGTCAAGAGTTATGCGATGATTTTTCGAAAATCATGCATGATGAGTTTGAAATGAGTATGATGGGGGAACTAAACTTTTTCTTAGGTCTCCAAATAATACAATTAGAAGATGGGATATTCTTCAACCAATATAAGTATATCAAGGATATGCTTAAGAAATTTGGTCTTGAAGATTCCAAACCCATGAAAACACCAATGTCCTTCGAAACCAAACTCATCAAGGATGACGAAAGTGAATCCGTAGATAGCACTAAATATAGAGGAATGATTGGTAGTTTACTCTACCTAACGGCTAGTAGACCGGACATTATGTTTAGTGTTTGTCTATGTGCACGCTTTCAAGAAGATCCCAAAACATCCCATCTTGAAGGCGTTAAACGGATATTTAGGTACATAAAAGGCACTAAACATCTAGGATTATGGTATCCCAAAGGGACTGGAATAGAAACCATAGTGTATGCCGACTCAGACCATGGCAGTGATTATGCTGATAGAAAAAGTACAAGTGGTATTTGTACTTTTGTAGGACATTGTCTCACCTCATGGTTTGCCAAGAAACAAACAGCCCTCGGCGTATCAACAACTGAAGCCGAGTACGTGTCAGCAGGAAAAGCTTGCCAACAAGCACTGTGGATGAAACAAGCTCTCGTCAACTATGGAATTGTACTCAATGACATTCCCATTCTTTGTGACAACAAAGGAGCTATCGATCTTAGCAAAAATCCAGTCCAACATGCTAGAACCAAACACATAGAAATACGTCACCACTTCCTTCGTGACAATGTTCAGAAGGGAAACATCTCAATTGAGAAAGTTTCCTCAGAAGACAACATTGCCGATATCCTCACAAAACCTCTCAAGAGAGAACCTTTCAACTATCTTAGACTTGGTTTAGGATTAATGGAACCTAGTGAGTAGATTAAACATTAACTCAAACCTTAGATTAACCAAACACGGCAATAACCAAACCTGTGTTTTGATCCTGCGGATCCAAACGACAACAAGGGCGGAACCCTTGTTTAGGATCCGCCGAATCCGTCACTTGATGAAAAGGTTTTTATATATTAAATAAACTCATGTACTATTCATCACTCTTCCCAAAACATAAACACCTACTGGAACTCGACCCATAATTCACCAAACTCACAAATTAGGCTATCTTTCTCAACCAAATTGTACTCCAATCATCTCTGTAAGTATCTTTATCATAACTACATTCCTGATCTGCGTCTAGGATTTCTATTTAATGCACAAAACCAAAACTTGGGGTTTATGCATAATTCTTGAAAAATCGTGAAGCATATTTACTAAATTGCATAACAAATCATGTTTTTCATCGTTAGGAATTGCATCTTGTAGTACATTATCATTATTCATCAAAAACCCCATGAGAAATTTTTGCTAAAATCTTCTCACGACTAGGAAAAACGGTTTTTGAACATTGTTCATACAAATACAAAAATGTTATGTTTTAAGCATCACTTGCATAATGTCTCTTGAATGCTAAAGGGAATACATAACTAATATGTATTTTCGGGTACATTCAAATGAAGCTACATTGAAGTAGGAGCGTTTGGGTTATCTCTCGTTTTATCATAAAACTTGCATAAACAAAATTTTCATGCATCAAAAGGAGTCGAGATAACCGTACCTCCACATTGTCCCCATGTAGGCACACACTAGATATTTATACGTAGTTTCGATAATTTCAACTAAACTATATATATTTTTTTGTCTAGGATAACTATGCCTCCCGCAACTAATTACGATCACTAAAACACCATCAAATACCTTCCCAAACACCACAAAACCAAAGGTCTCACCGAAGCTCAAGTGAATATTTTCAAAGCACTAGAAAAACAATATGTCCATGAGGGTAGGGTTGTAGACTCCTCATTCTATGAAGTTACCATTCTCCGCGAGTAATTAGCCGTAATTCATTTCGATAGTCTTCTAGACATTGATGAGCCCATCATCCTTAGGTTCATTCTTGAGTTCTATGCTACTGTAGGACTTAGTTCTAATGATTATGGATACATGAATATCCATTTCAGAGTCAACGGGTTTCAATTCAATATTCCTTTAGATCAATTTGGAGATGTCTTAGGAGTTCCAAATCAAGGAACTTGTTTCTATTCTGACAAGTGGTCGTTAACCATTCTAGAGTCTAACCTTGACCGTACGGCACCATATGCCACACCATTGATTGCAAAAGAAACTATTCGTGATGATGCGTGGTTTTGTAACCTTACAACAGGTTTTACCTCTCGAGGGATCTCAAGAGGCTTACAACCCCACCAGGCAGTGTACCTGACCGATGTAGTATAGTGTAGTGGTAAGTACGGGGGATTGATCGTTCTCCATAGGGAATAGTGTTCGTTAGGTGTGAAAGACTACTCTAATAGGTCTAAGGTTGAGGAAGATTCTTTTTATGTTTTTATATTTTTATGAAAGCAAGTAAAATCTCGGGTTTGAAAGAGTGGGCGGAATTAGTTGCTAGCCAACTAACCCAAATTACTACGAATGCAAATAAAATAAAATAACAAAAATGAAAATGTGGTGAGAAACTTATGTGTAGAGAAATGTGTTTACTTAGATTTCCTTACTCCCTAACTATCTTTTACCGGTTAATTAGTGTGTATTAATCGCGTGGATGACGGGTGTATTCCTTAATACCATTCGTGGGGTGGCGTACTTACTTCCCCAACTCTACAAGCTCCTACTTCACTCCTATGTCGAGCCGGCTAGGAAGCTCCTAACATGGGATCACTAGAATTCGCTTGTGCATTAAATACAACCATAAAAACCTTTAGTACGCATTTGGTTCATGTTTCTTAAGACGTTCAAGCAAGTTACCGAATAGGAAGTTAGCCAGTTTTCTTAAGCCTAACATAGATAAACAATCATCCAATACAACTAACAACACACTAATAACCAATAATCAATAGCTAGGTTTCATTAGATCTAAGCAAACACAAGATAAATTTAGCCTAACATGTTAATCAAAAGACAAGAATAAGATAAAATCAAACAACACATAGACATATTGAATGATTAATTGATAACTTATCTTCAATGTAACATGGAAGATCTCAAGGCAAAAAGCCTTGAGAAAGAAGCTAAATTCGTCTTAGGGTTTTCTCCCAAAATTCCACACACTAAGCTCTCCTTAATGACAAAAAATTAGAAAACTATATATAGATTTTTGGATCTGACGGCGTCACCTTATGGATTGTGACGCCGTCACCTCGCCGCTTCTAGGGTTCCCGGATGACCTTCTTGACGCCGTCCCTCTTTAGCTCTTCAAAAATCCATTCTGGCTTATCAAGGCTTGACGCCGTCGAACCTTGAACGTGACGCCGTCCCTCTTTGATTTAAGCCGTGACGCCCTTGATCAAGTTAAAGCGTGACGCCGTCAGAATTCACATGCTATTTTCACTGGCTTATCATGAGTAAATTTCACGTCCACTTTTTCTTGCCAAGGCATGACGCCGTCCAGAGTAAAATGTGACGCCGTCAAAGGTAACTTTCAGCCGATTTTTGAGACTTTGCCGTTTTCTTCACTTTTATGCTCCAAAAACGTCCAAAATGCCTCCTTTTCCAGATTTCTCCTCAAAAGTACCTAAAATGACAAAAGGAACGATTTAGGGCGATATTTGATCAAATAAATACGATTTAGGGCTTAAATGACCCCTTAAAAGCGGTACACTTTTCGCTTCATCACGTGAGCATCTCTTTTTGCCTAGGGACAACCAAACTAGGTTACACCGAGGTCGTCAAGTAGCTAGAGACCCATTTGCCATGGAACTTAATGAACTTAAGCCTCAATTTAAGAAGCTTGAAGAAGTTTTGAGGGAAAATGTCATAAGCATAGTAGGAAATAGAGACCACATCAATGCTAGCCTTTGCTACATGATGTATTGTGTGTCAAACCATCAACCGTTCAACCTTGCATACTATATCGCCAAGCAAATGGCTGATATTCCGGTTCAAGGTACCACCGCAATGCCCTACGGCATGATTTTGAACCGTCTCTACAAAGATTTTGCACCCATTCCTAGAAATGATTTAGGATTTGTTCCTGACTACAACGAGATTCCACACACCTTTGTTCCTTTAAGTGATCATAGGGTAGCGGTTGCTAAAGGCAAACATCCTCATCCTCCTACATCATCTTCATCATCATCAATGAGCGAAGATGATGGCTTGCCCAACTCTAGGATCTCTTCACCGGAATACTTAAGTCAACTTCCACCAATCCCAAATGAATCGGCAGAATTTTGGCAAACCAAAGGAATGGTGAAGAATTTGGGGCGTTGGATCATGAAACTTCACAAGGGTTACAAGAAATTGAGCAAGAAGTTTAAGTGAGAGGAGTGTTTGGGTTTAGACTTTATTAGACAATGATGTGTTGAACATGTATGTTTCTTAATACATTATGTTAGTACTTGACATATGTGTAAGCTAACTTGAAAATTGCAGGTCGATAACACATGTTGTTACCAATTTTCCGAGATTAAGCCCCCGTTTGGCTTAACTCCCGATATGGTAAGATATTATGATCGGATTAAACTATGTGTAAATGTGTGTTAGAATCTATATATTTAGTATATTTGTAACACGTATTAGCTATTACATATGTTTTAGGAGATTTTTCGGGTTTTGACCGAGAAACGCAAAATATGACATTCATTCTGTTAAGAAACTGACTTTCCATATGGCGGATATGGCGGATCCCAGATTTTGGATCCGTCTGTTGTATCCCTTGGCTCCGCCATTCCTGAACCTGTGGATTCCATGGATCCTAAATTTTGGATCCGTCATTGTTGTCGATTGGATCCGCAGGTACCTACAGTAACTTTTTCTAAAAATCCCGACTAATCCCGATACTAAGAGTTTAGATTACAATACTCTTTACTGATCATTAGACTCCTTAGATTGTTTTAGGAAACCCTTAAAACCTCAGGAAATCAATTTCCCACCAAAATTTGATTTTTCAAATTTTCTATGTGAGTTACCTTTCTAATACAAGCAAGGAACCCTTTTCTGGGATCCGTCAAATCCGTGAGAACATCATATCAACAGATTTTCCACTCACTCTTTGCATTAACTGCAAATCTCCCACATTTCACTCAACTCCATTTGTATGATTTGACCTTAGGATGTGACTAGCACAAATTTTTGTTGCAAATCATTAGGAACCAACAATCTTCATTGGATTTACATCAAATCCAAACACAACTTTCAAAAATCTTACTGTCTATAAATTAGGATGATCAGGATTATCAAAACTCACTCACTCACCATCTTCTCTACATATTTCCTGTACCTTTTTAGCTACATCTCTTAACCATGACAAAATCAAGTAACTCATCCACTAGTAAACCCCCAAAACGAACTGCTCTTATTAATGTTAAGTCTTGTTGCTTCATAAACATTGCTAACTCATCAGAGGAGGAATCATCATCTCTTAATATCTCATCTCCCATAGCAAATGAAAATTTCCTCACACTCTCCACTCCCACACCATCAAATGTAGCAATCCATACTCCACCACCAACTATTACTCCAATTGCCACCACACCACCACCCGCTCCATCATAGCCTGTTAGATTACCATCACTCCCAAACTCACCCAAACTCCAACCAATAGAGTTATTTAGGACTCCACCTACATCACCACATCTATATCTTGATGACTTGGAAGACCTTCCACCAAGGTCAACCAATCCTCCACCCATGACCTTTGAAGGTCAATAACCCATGCTTTTCTATCCGCTTTATCATGATATCCATGGTCCTTTATACCGTGATGCACCACCACCTCAACCTCAAACAAAACCTCTCTCACCTACATCCATACTAATTGCCGTTGATGAGGCAATGTGGATAAATGAGCCACAAACCCAAGAAGAGATCAACGAGGAACTCACCCACCTCCATGCTCTCTCTAATATGGTGGGTTCTCGCCTTCATGAAGCGATGGATCTCCAAACCATCTTGATGAACTCCATCCCCACTCCACCATCATCCAACCAACAACAACAACAACCATCAAACAACCAATCACCACCACCACCACCACCACAATACCATGAGCCTACCCTTCCTCCCGGTTTTTCAAGTCATGATTGCTCGCACAGTGAGAGAACCGCTAATTTGGCCCAAAGGACCAACATTTTTGTCCATGAGCTCCAAAATGAAATGAGGTTCATCTTGAGCCACATTCTCGAGCGTCTCAATGCAATCTCTCATCCTCCTCAATAGGAGCTCTTTAGTTTCCTCTTATAGGAACTCTTAGGATGTTGTTTTGGAATTTTTCTTTTTAGGATTTATTTTCCTTGTTTAAATGTAACATCATTTTTTCCAAGTAATGAATGTTATGTTTTTATGCTTGTGGGTGATCAACATTAAGCATTTTATCTTATTTTAGATTACTAACATCATAGTATGGTTGTTTTAACTTCACATAATGCTTTGATCTAATGTACATTAGGTACTAAATTTTGATCAGACACTTCATTTTGACTTTTTAAATTCAAAAGGGTTGACATTTTTTTTTGGTTGACCATTACATATGCATTTTGCTTCTTGATTGAAGTATTTCATTACTAACTTTTCTTTTACAGCATCTCATACTCTTGAAATGTATATGTTGGTACTCTAGCAATGGGGAGTATACATCAAGGGGGAGCATATCATATCATACCCTTGAAATGTATACGTTGGTACTCTAGCAATGGGGAGTATACATCAAGGGGGAGCATATCATAGTCTAACCATTTGTTTTGTAGGATCATACAGCATATCATACTCTTGAAATGTATACGTTGGTACTCTAGCAATGGGAAGTATACATCAAGGGGAGCATATCATAGTCTAACCATTTGTTTTGTAGGATCATACATCATCATAAATCATATCCTTGGCACTCCATTTAGGGGGAGTATAAATCAAGGGGGAGCTTCAATGTTCTCAAAATCGCATTCCGCTACGCATATCTTCTTTTTGTTTCGACAAAAAGGGGGAGAAAGGATTAAGTTTTCATCACTATGAAACATCACAATACATACTTTTTGCTTAAAATAAATTTTAAAAACTTGCATAAACTAACTTAATCTATATTTTTAGAAGTCTCATCCTTTATTTAAGCTCTTTACTTAAAAATATACTTTACGTTTTGTCATCAACAAAAAGGGGGAGATTGTTAATACAAATATCATCCAAAAAACGTTATTTATATTTTACGATCTTTGCTTAGTTTTGTTAATGACAATTACAAAGTTTATCTTTAAGCAAAGCATAAACAAGATTAAGTCTTTTACATTTATAGTGATAAGTCTTTTAAAAATACATTTACACATTACAAGTTCACTAGGAATAACATTACATACATTTACATGTTTATTTCTTAAATTATAAACTTTATTATAAAATATTAGGATGACATCATGGCATGCATCATGAACATATCTTAGATAGATTTTAAGATATTTTGTTTAGATCTTCAAGCCAAAGAGTTGACATTTGAAGATATGGAAAGAGAGATCTCTTAGCTGGCCTGACATGGCGGATCCAAACCCATACAAGGGCGGATACAATTTTAGGGATCCACCACCTGTTCACTCAGTTTGCCTATAAATAGCAAGTTGATCATTTGGGCATTTTCATCACTCATATAGCTTAAATACATACTCATTCATTTACATATCACTAACCCATATCATTCTAACATTTCATAGATCTTTCCTTTTGTAGCAAAGATGATCTCAGCATATAAGGATCAACATACTATTGTCATCCTTTAGTATAGAGTCTGTGTGATTTTGTATTAGTTCACACATCATTGTTTGCATCATTTATTCAGTAGAGTTTGGTTAGTGTTTTAGTCCTTAAAACACAAAGAGTGTCGGGAGTGGTTGAACCCTTGTAAAGAACCAACGTGAGCGGTTGTACCCTTGTGATAGAACCAACGGGAGTGGTTGTACCCTTGTAAAGAACTCAGTGTTTAGCTTAGTACCGGATAAAGATTAAGCGACGTGTAAAGGTTTTCTCCGCCTAGAAGGGAGCTTGTTTCTTAGTGAAGAAAAACTTTCGAGTTAGAGGCTCGAGGAGTGGAGTAGGGCAAGGAAGAGAGTCCTTGTAGCCGAACCACTATAAATATCCGTGTTGTGTGGTTTGATCATTCCTTTCCTTGCTTACTTATATTATATTGTTTGTTTGTGCATACTCACTTTGAAATCACGTTAAGTCACAAAGCGAATTAATTTTAAACGGTAAAACTATTCAACCCCCCCCTCTAGTTTTCCACAGTTTTGATATAGCGAAGCATACGGCTCGTCCATGGAAGATATCCACCTTTTTCAAGCATAGGAGGACGGTTTTCTGCACCGGCTGCATGAATGTCTTGCTGAGTCGTCATTGATGAAGTTGTATGATAAAGTTGATGTTGGATCGGTTCAAAGAAATACGAGTTGTGTTTGATGTTGGTTTAAGGTTCAGGAGTTATGTTCAGTTGAAGTTAAGTTCTTTCTCAGAGTATGCTTGCTTGAAGGATTTCTTAATGGTCATTTCTTATTTCTCTCAAAAAATTGAATTTGAAAAATTTCTATCCCAGAATTTGAAATACACCATAAAATGCAATTCTAAGGTTACTAGAAAATTTTGAGTTTTAAAGATTTTGACGCCAAATTTCACCGTAAAAATTCGAATTTTGACCTAAAATTTTGAATTTTGGGCCAAAACTTTCACCGTTATACCAAAATTTGAATTTTGCGTAAAAATTGAACGTTTAGTCACTCCTAAAAATTAAATTTTACTCACATTTTCCCACCAAAAAACTTAGAATGTCTTACTCGGTTCCTTACTCGAAGAATCTGAAAAACATCCTTGCTCGGAGAGTTACTCGGAGGATCCTAAGTCAGAGAGTTACTCGAAGACTCCTAACTCGAAGAGTTACTCGAAGACTCCTAACTCGGAGAGTTACTCGAAGACTCCTAACTCGGAGAGTTACTCGAAGAAATTCTTTCTCGAAGAATTTAAGAAGACTTACTCAGAGAACTTAAAGAATTTCCTAACTCGGAAACTTAAGTAACAAACTAACTCGGAGACCTTCTAACTCAAAGGGTAACTCGGAGAAACAAACTACCAACCCTTACTCGGAGACCTTCTAACTTGAAGGCGAACTCGAAGTCTGAACTTCTAACTCGAAGATTCTGACTTACTCGGAGTCTAACTCGGAGAAGACCCCTTCTAACTCGAAGGATGTGGCCTTACTCGGAGAAACACGCAGATGAACAGTAACCGAACCCAAAAAAATTACTCCTAAATCCTTGTTTGGCTATTGATACCACTTGTTATCCCTAAATCAATCTTATCATACACTACTACAATCAATAAAGAATCAAAGAGAGAAGTGAGGCTTTAGATCTAGTGAGAGAAACTACAGAGAGAGATATATTAACACACACTTACACTCTTAATACAACCCTAAAGCACCAACCTCTTACAAATGGGGACGAGCAAAATATGATTCTTTGAAATCAATAGTACATATATTTCCCCAAGGATTACAAAGGAAATTATGTAAACCCGAGTCGTTTTCCCAGCGAAGGAGTAAATGGAATTAGTGATTTCGAGTCGTGATTTTGTGTCGGGAATAGTGAAAATATGAGATTTTGGATTTTTAATCTAAGATTTATAAACATAAACTAAAAAAAACTTATAAAGCAAGTACAACAATAATGTAAAGCACACGTAGGCAAAAACGTAAAAGAAAACTAAAAACAAGCACGCTCGGGCTAATCCCGAGCCTAAAAGGGTAAAACAAAGAAATATTAACCCTAGGTAAGTAAAACTAATTTTCCTAAATCCTATTTGATAAAATAAAATTTTAGAAAAAAGAAAATTATTTTTTTGATTTATATTTTATTTATTATGATTTAAAAACTAATTTAAAGAAATTAAATGATTAAAAATTCTAAAACTATATAAATAAATCTGAAATTTTTATAGAAATTACTTTAAGTAAATAAGAATGAAGGAAAAATAAAAGGAAGGAAAAAGCTTTTCAGAATAAGCAGTAAATAAGCTAAAATGATAATTAAGCTAAAAAGTAGAAAAAGGTATTAATGAATTAAAGTAGAAAGAATGGACAGAAAAGTCCCAAGGGCGCTACTGGTTTAGGATTGTGTGTGTGAGGCTTGGTGAGGGTGAGGTCTCAGGTTCGACCCCTGGACCTCACTTTTTGCTAACTTGTTTTATTTTATTTATTTATTTATTTTTTAATTTTTCTTTTTGAAGCTTGAAAATAAGGGAAAATTAAGTACTTTTTGTGAAATAATTTTTTTTTTTTTTAAATTAAGTAATAAGCCAGAAAGAAGCTAAGAGTATCAGATTTGAATTAAAATGGAAAAATGAACTAAGGCAAAAGGCAATTTAAGCTAAAAGGCTAACTTAAGCTAAAAGTTAACTAAAATAAGCTAATGTGCACTAAGAGCAATCTAAATAAGCTAAGAAGAACAGATTAAGCAACTAACATAAGCATATAAGCTTTGAGATCAAAATAAGCTATTGGGTACTGAGGCACAGGTTTTAAACAGGCTAGTTAGGCATTTTTAAGCTAAAAATAAGTACTAAGGAAATAAGCAAACCCCACGAAATCAGAAGATAAATAAAACCTGAACACCAATAAGCTAATAGGCCAAGTTTCAGACCAAATAGAACTTCTTAAAATTAAGCTGAGAAGGTAGTTATTCGGGTCAAATGTACATTGAGTTCTGAGTGTACATTTGGCTTAATAAGCTACTTTTGAGCTCCTTTTTAAACTGTAATAAGCTAAGAACAAGGATGACTTTTGATATTTAGCAAATTACAATTACCAAACAACTCAGAAATGAAAATTCAGGCTCTATATAACACAAATAAGCACTCTAAATGGGTCCTAGAAATCTTGTGCAGACTGATATGGGAGTTATGTTCTGAGGCACAATTAACACTGAAATGACCAAAATCCTATTCAAATCCTAATGATATCAATCCAACTCTTGAAGATCCACTTAATGCACTAGATTGAACCTATAGATAGCAAAATTAAGCTCTAAATCTGCTTAATCCTAAAATAAGCAAACATGATCAGGTTCCAACCTTAAACCTATAATATTAAACTCAATTCTATAAAACCTTCCAAATCAGGTCAAAAACTCCTACAATCAATTTATCTAAATCATTTTAAGCCAGATCAAATATCCCAAGAGTGCACATGAACAGTATCTCATTTTTTAACCCTTTTTAAACCTTATGCCAAACACTCCCTTATGGGACTGTTTTGGTAATCTAAAACTTATAAGAGCCAATTTAAGCTATGCGTTCTAAAGACAGATGTTTAGTTATCTAACTTAAACTCTAATGAACAACTTTTAACTATGAATAAGCACTAGATTAAGCTAATGGACTACTTAACTAATTTTTTGGTTTTTTAAGCTTTTTAAAGTAAAACAAGTAAAAGTGAGTAAAATCTAACAAAATATCATCAATTAGAAATAATAAGAACAAATATGCAGAAGTAAACCAAATAAGCACTTATGTAAGCAGAAATAAGCAGTTTGCATATAAAAGCTTGAAAATACTTGAAACTTACAAAAGCCCATGCACAAACAGGGCAAATAATGCTCGAGGAGCTACTCTACAAGCTCTAGCTTGTCAAAATACAAGCTAGTAACAACAATAAGCCCTTCCAGGTCTGGCTTATCATCCACAACAGCTTATTTGACTTTTGTTGACTTTTTGGATTTTTTGGTTTTAAAACAGATTTAAACACTATTAAGCTCACAAATAGCTATAAGAAGCTAGTATAAGCTTATACTAATAGAAAAAGAGTTTATGGAGAGCTTATAACATATTTCTAACAACAATGGATCATAAATTTAATAAGACAGAATTTTAACTTAAAAACTTAAATCTTCATTAAACTTCAAAAGAGATTACAATACTTGAAAAGAAAATACAATTTAAACTAAATAAGCTGTAAATAAGATAGAAAACTAAAACTTAAATTAAAGCTTAAAAACTAACTGCCAAATAGGCTACAATAAGGTCCTATTTATACTAGTCCTAAGCTAGGGTTTCTTCAATTGACTTGTGCTTCTTTGTGAGAGAATTGAGCCTTGGACTTCAGCTGTGCTTCTTATCACTTCATCACAGCCTTTGATCAAAACTTGGTGCCCACTCCTTTAATTCACAGCCGTTGGATGGGTTTGGACCCTTTGGATTGGTGACTTGGCAACGGCAACATGTGAAGGAGGGGGGGGGACCATGGAATGAGCTGGAGTTGTTTGTCTGGGAGCAGGGGAGGGTGAAAGTGAAAAGGGAATAGTGTTTTGGTGGGTAAATGGATATAAAACATGGGGGTTGACTGGGTTATTATAAGTTTGACCGGGTAAAGGCTATTGGACTGGATTTGTTAATTTGGGGCATGGTTATATTGAAAAGGGTGTGGTTTTATGTTAAGTATAAATTAGTTTATGATAATTAGGTGTAGGATTAATTTTATAATTAGGTTTAGGATTAATGATGAAAAATGGGTTTTGGTTTCGGGTTCGTTTTTCCATGCTCATTCCAATGCCCTTTCCCGGGGTTGACTTTAACTTCGTCTTGATTTGATTAAATGTATAAACGTTGTCGAGTCGATCCGGCAATGTCTCTTTTTGCCCTTTTTTCCATCCAAGCTCAGTTTTGTCCACTTTTGCCTTGTTTTCAATCCTTTTGTACCTCGAACACATAAAAACACAATCCAAGGATATTTGCTATAATATTTTGTCTATTTGGGTGTTTTTGGTCATTTTTGTGGGTTTTTCGGGTATAAAATGATGAGTAAAAGGCCACTCGTCATCCCCCCACACTATCAATTGCTAGTCCCTAGCAATCCAATCATATAAAGTAATGAAAGGATCAAAAGTATATCATGATTACCAAGAATACCCCGTTTTGACTTATTATACAATGCAAGTAATTTAAACGAGAACAAACGTAAATAACATGCTTGATTTTCAAAAATGGCATCATGGAACGGGAATCACACAAAATGGGTGATTGCGGGGAATTGTAATCGTCATCCTCTTTTTTATACTCCCCAACTAAGTTTAAAAACCCTTGTGCAAACGTTTTTGTAAAATGCTAACATTACTTATACTAGTAATCTATGTAAGCCGAGACTTAACTTTTCACTCCCACAATTATTTAAGTACTTAGGTGAGTGTGCTATTTAAGTTAATATTAATTCACTAGAAACCACCAAATCTAAGGATCGAAAGGGTCTTTTCCATGTAGCGGCTTTCTTCTCGGCACATCCCAAACCAGTTGGTTTTAGGTGACCGGGCTTTTGACACCTCACGGAGAATAGTACCGGAATTAGCGGGAATTCGATTCCAAAGATTTACGAGGCTACCGCTAAGGTAATATTAAACTTAAATAGATAGCAACCGACGATGATTTAGAGATTAGAGATTCAAAGGTGAGATCACTCCATGTGGTGACTTTCTTCTCAGATTGTCCTTAGTAAACTTAGGAGGCTAGGTTTTTACACCCTCGAGATTAGTATCGGAGCTCACGGGATCTTTGAAGTCAAAAATTTCCAAATTACCGTCCAACCTTTAGACAATTTTGATGAATACTAGTTTAACTTCCGATTTAAATTTAAGAAAAAGCAAGTTTCGCACATTTATAAATAAGCAACATAAATGTTTTTATTTAAACAACCCACATTTTCTCATTTTTCTTCATTTTCCATCTTTTTTTTTTTTTTTTTTTTTTTTTTTGACACAACATAATACTTGCAACTCCACTTATTTCATTTTGCAACATTCAAGCAATATTACTCACACTATTTTGCAACATTTATCCCAATTTTAAGAAAGTATGCTTGTTCCAAAATTTAATAAAAATTTGAACTAGTACTCTATATCAAGATTGTATAAAAAATTATTTTTGCTTAACAAAACGGTTTTTAACATTCAAAGGTTTGAAAATAGCACTTATTTAGTCAGATTAGGAGCTCCTGGGAGGAAAAGCCATAGATTACTTATATAAGCTCTAAAGAGAACCAACTACTCTACGCTTAGCATTTTCATTTGCACATTTCGTAAAAACTTAGCGTAAACGTTAAGGGTAGCAGCCAAATCAACACTTTGGCAGAGTCGGGATTCCCTTGTTCTAGCCTAATCAAGTCTAAACTTTCACTAATACTGAAGCATTAATGTATAGCAAATTATTATTTAATGTGCAAAGCATTTATTTTTCATGCAATTTTTAACTTTATGACGATAAAAATTTTAAAATTTGGGTAAAAAGGGGTGCTAGGGGACTAGTAGGTACAACATGTGATTTTTTTTTTTAAATTTGGATCAAATTCGCAAGAATTCCCGCCCACACTTAGAATTGAATATTGCCCTCAATATTTAACGTACCGGTTATTATGCCGACACTATAGAATGTAAAAAGGTAATAATACTAACTAAGTGTGGAAACAAAATATTTTTCACAAAAAAGATTAATAAGATATCCTTGGATAATTGTTAGTAAAAAGATCGGATATTGGGCGGCTGGATTGAAAACTGGCGCATCAATCATCACGATCTACGAGAATCCTGGAAACAAAGGCAAACATACAACAACAAAGCAACAAGTAGAGGAATTCCCCCAAACTTAGTTGTTGGTCCACAAATTGTATATGGATCACTAAGTAGTCTTGAATACCTAGTAGATGGTTAGGATAAATCTGAACCAATCTAAGTGAGAAACCCTAAGTGATTGTTATTGTTAATGCGGAATCTTAACAAGAACAATTAAGAACACAAGCAGGGATATCACTAACTTCGTATATTGATATTCACTATAATCAATTCGTACAACTCACACCCGAACTAACAACCTTTAGGGATCCTTTTATAACACAAGGAAACCCTAGACGACACAGAAGATATACACAAATCTTCTATAAAGATACATACACGCATTGTATCTTTTCCTAACATAACTCTAACAAACTTTCCTATCTTCATGACCAGACTTAACTTTATAAGTCAACCAGACTTAAATGTGCTACCAGACCTAACTTTACATTACCAGACCTAATAACACAAACAGACCTAACTTAGTAAACTACCAGATCTAAGTTGTCTGCTCTTGATACGCATCATAATTCCCAACAATCCTCCCCTAACTTGATCTTCATGCTTCATGAACTTCAAGTTCTTCTGATTTAGCCTTCTGAGGATTGAATCTTGAACACTTTGAAATGTATTTAGGTCTTGTTCCTTTCAAGCAACTTGAATCTTGATAAGCTCTTCTGATATGGTCTTTGCAGCAACATTGACTATATGTACATCAATTCATATTAAGTTTCATATCTATTCTCATCACTTCCAGGTGTGTTAACACCTGTGAGAGGTGAATCATTGAAATTTAATGGATTTGATGTCTCTTTACCAATAGCCATTACTACTGGAGTAGCCAAATGTTTTGGTGTGTAAGACCATGGTACACTGATAACCATATGATTTTAAGCAAATCATCAGCTTATCAACGGATTTGTTAAGTCTTTACCAAAAGCCGTTTGCTTCTGGACTAGTCAATTCTTTGATGGAAAAGCACCTCATCATGGTGAATTGATTACCATTTATGGTTTTCCACAGCCTTTATGATGAAGCGAAAAGTGTACCACTTTTAGGGGGTCATTTAAGCCCTAAATCGTATTTATTTGATCAAATATTGCCCTAAATCGTTCCTTTTGTCATTTTAGGTACTTTGGAGAAGAAATCTGGAAAAGGAAGCATTTTGGACGTTTTTGGAGCATAAAAGTGAAGAAAACGACAAAGTCTCAAAAATGTGTTGGAAAGTACCTTTGACGGCGTCAGAAATTCCTCCTGACGGCGTCATGGCTTGGAAAAAGTGGTGGATATGAAAATTACTCATGATAAGACAGAGAAATTTGCATTGGAATTCTGACGGCGTCACCCTTTGGAGTGATCAAGGTCGTCACGGTTTAATTTAAAGAGAGACGGCCCAGAAGATCTTGAAGGTGACGGCGTCAGGACTCATCCTGACGACGTCAGATGATATAGAGTGACGGCGTCAAAGTATTCTTACACGAGAAGGAACCTTAGTGAAACCGCCACATGTTAATCAAGACAATCACAACTCGCGCGCGGAGTAGCTGTTACTGTTTTGGCCATAAAATCTTCATACGAACTCAGATTTTGGTGATTCAAGAGGCCACGGAATCGGGACGAAAAGATCTACAATTTGGTGAAAAAGGGGAGCTGACGCCGTCACTTGTTAAGGCTGACGCCGTCAGAACCCCTCGGACAGTAAACTGCCTATAAATACAACATCATAACTTCATTTTTTGTAAGACCTAAACCCTAAGTCCGATTCTAGGGTTTAGGTAGGTGTTTTTCCAGCAACTTAGAGGGTCCTAATCATGCCATAAACATCTTGTAATGGTTTGTTTATCGATTCAATCTTATGTTATGTCTTCAATTATGATTATTGTTGATTGCTCTTCATTAATTATGCTTGGCTAAATCACCTTGTGTCTACTTATGATTGTGTGAAACTTGTGTATAACTAATTAGATCTTATTGATTTCTTGTTGATGTGTGTGTCCATCTCCATCAATTAGGGCGTGACAACTTCAATAGATCTAGTTGGTTTAGTTTATAATTCTTGTTTCCTATTGTCTCTTGTTTGATTGGGTGATATCGATGTCAGGCTTAAGAAAACTGGCTAACCTCCTATACGGTAACTTGCTTGAACGTCTTAAGAAACATGAACCAATGCGTACTAGGTTTATTTGGTTGTATTTAATGCATGAGCGAATTCTAGTGATCCCATGTTAGGAGCTTCTTAGCCGGCTCGACATAGGAGTGAAGTAGGAGCTTATAGAGTTGGGGAAGTACGTACGCCACCCCACGATTGGTATTAAGGAATACAACCCGTCAATTAAAACAAGGTGTGACAATTCAATAGGTAGAATTGGATAGCTAGCAAGGAGTAACATATCATAGGTAGACATGCTTCATTTCCCTTGTAGAACCCTAGTTTACTTTTCTTGCATATTAGTTTAATTAGTAGCTTTTGGGTTAGTTGATTAGCAACTAATTCCGCCCCTTCTTCCAAAACCAGAGATTTTTACTTGCTTTCCATAAAATATAAAAATACAAAAAGAATCATCCCTCACCTTTAGACCTAGTTAGATTAATTTGAATCCTAACGAACACTATTCTTTGAGTTGAACGATCAATCCCCGGTACTTGCCACTTCACTATACTACAACGGTCAGGTACACTGCCTGGTGGGGATTGCAAACTTCTCAAGATCCCTTGAGAGGTAAAACCTGTTGTAAGGTTGCAAAACCACGCATTAAGTTTTTGGCGCCACAGCCCGGGGAGTAGTTATTGCTTAGGTTGAAATTTTATTTTTATTAGGTCTACTCACAAGATTCCTATCAAGTGAGATTTTTTCTTTTTATTTTGTAGCTTTCTCGTAGTCTATCTTTTCTTTGTGATTTTGTTTGTAATTTGCTTCAAATGGACTTTTCACTTAGATTTCTAAGATTGCAAGATATGGTTGAGTGGCTAGAACACCAAGAAGTTCAAAATACCTCTTTTAGAGACACTTATGAATCATATGAGCCTTCACCTATGATAGATTCTTATGAACAACCTCCATGTTTAGGATCTTGTTTTAGTGAGGCTAATAGGAAAAGCGACCTAGTTTGCCAAGGAATTGTGGATAGAGCCGTATCAATAAACCATAAGTTGGATGAAGCACTAGGTTTGTTATTATCACTACCTAAGAAAATAATTGACGAGGATATAGGTGATCTTGACACGTGGAATGATGAGGTAAACACCATAAGCCCACAAAATACTCAACCATCATTTGAGGCACCCACACCGCCCGTGACTTACCCGGAAGAAGTAGAAGAGACTTTAGGAATCCCGATGGAGGTAGAACCCTTGGACCAAGCACAACTAGAGGATATAGGTTTGCACACTTTTAGTGATGACCTTACTCATAGTTCTAGGGAATTTCCTAGTGTTGATGAATTGGAACCTCAACCTTTACAGAACTTTTCATCCTTAGATTTACATCTAGAAGAAAAAAGAGGAACCGACCCACCCATCAACCAAAATTATCCGGGTAGTTTTAGGATGAAGGAAGCCATTCACTCACCCCCTTCACCTCACGTGGCATATTCACACCCTAAGGGTGTGTATCGCTACTTTCACCCGCACTTAATCCTAAGTGTAGGGAAAACCTCCCCTATTTTTGTTAAATAAGGGTAGAGTCAGGCTCGTGACTCGAACAAAAACAAGCGCTTCTTGGGAGGCAACCCAAGCTTTATTTGCTTTGTGTGTTTATTTATTTGTTTGTTTGATTTTATTTGCTTCCGTATGTATGTTTAATTTTTATTATTATTGATTCATGTTCAAAACTAAATTGTGAAAATGCTTTATTTTGTTTTTAACTTCGTCTTAACTACATATAAAGGTATTTTGCAAAAGATAAGTGTAATGGAAAGTCAAATCGGTTTATTAGAACAAATGAACATGAATCATAATAATATTAAATTAACGTACATATTACTATTTGTTTGAATCAAATGCTTGTATCGAGTCATAATGATATTTTGCAGGATTTCCAGGAAATGAGGTATAGGTTTTTCCAGAAAATTTCCGGAAACTTAACATGAGAATTCTGTCAGATCATTTCTGACGGCGTCAGGCATTACAACCTGATGGCGTCAGGTTTTAATTTTCTGAAATTTTTGAAAGTTTTGTTTTCATGAAAAGTTTTTATTAAATCTCTAACTTATAAACTCCAGGAACCTGCAAAACATTCATTCCGCAAGCATTATATCTTTTATTGTTTCATTTCTAAGTCTGGAATTACACCTAGTTGTGAGTTGTCTTTGTTCGGTTTGATGCTTTGGTTTTTCTTGTTTGTTTTCTCAGGATTAACAGGTTATTTTGGACAAGGAGATGTATGTGGAATCTAGCTTTTGGCGCTGCTTTAGTCTTGAAACATCAACATTACCTTGGAAGAAGATCTAACCATGTTACTTCATATCCACCGAGCGAATCAGGGGAGTATTTGATTTCATTCTTTTACCTTATTTACTTTTACATCTTGTTATTTGAACATTGGGGACAATGTTCATCTTAAGTGTAAGGGGGGGTAAAAGTACGATACTTTAGAGAATGCTATTACGCTTGATTTTTCGTTTGTTTAATGGAAGATGTGTAATAAAACTGAGATAAATACCTGTTAGGGCAATTTTAGTGCCAAATTTAAAATTTTTTACAACATTTAGGAGTGAAACTTTGATCTTAATGAGCGTCTCATGGATAGGAGTTATATGACTAGCACAAAAACCGTACCACTAAAAAATTTTCCACCCCAAATATGTGAGGTTCGCCCCTAGAATTGGTAGGAAAAACATTTATGCTATGATGTGTGTACCGGTAGCACTTAGATTCTAGAACTTGCGTTAGGACCATTCCGAGGCCACAAGTGAGACTACATTCGTGTAGTTAGATTTACTACATGATAAGAGGCATTAGGATTAACCCATTGTTTTACACCTGTGTTTTTGTTACAATTACATTGGCTACATTGGTCAAGTAATTCTCCCACACCCTTTGCGTTGTACTCATTTTTAGTACACGATACCCCTAGTACACCCCTCAGAGCCTATCTTTTCTTTTCAACCTTTAAGCATTTTACTTAAAGGAAGAATTTGTTACACCCCACTTAAATGTACACCCAAATCGCCTTAGCCTACCTTGTATGCACTCATTTTTAGTGCATTATTGTTACAACATTTGTTTAAACCCAAGTTAATTATCTAGTTGATTACATGGTTGCTAATTCGAGTCATATCCTTATACATATTGTTTTGGGACGATTGGGACTCATGGGTAAAGTACTAGTGTAATGGAGTAATGGGGAAGAACAACATTATTACCCCCATATGTGCTAAATATTTTAAAAGTACTCCAAGTTTTTCGATTATCTTAATTCGAGTCATTAGAATAGTTATTTGTAAAGTTATGTAAAAATTCAAGTGTAAGGGGATGCAATGCCCCTATGATGTATTATTTTGGATAGTAGGGCAAGAGTGTATGTAAAAAAAAAAAAAAAAAAAAAAAAAAAAAGAGAGAAAAATAAAAAAAAAATGAGAAAAAGAAAAATAGAAAAAAACATACGGACTACCATCCCGTTTTATTTTATGTTTGTTTTATGTTTTTGTTATTTTCTTTCATTAGCTTAGATCGAGTCGAGTCTTGGCTTAGCAACATTGTATAGTACATGTAATTAATCAAGATCTTTAACTCGCCACCAGTAAAATATCCCTTATCCAACAAATCCGTGCTTATCATATCCCTACACCTAACGTTATAACCCATTTAAAAGCCCTCTTTGATAGTTTATCTTAGGTGCTTACGCCTAGTGGAGGAGGTTTTCGATCCTTTCCCAAGCCTATGGTAATCTATTTGCTATGACAGGTAGTGAGAGATATTATCCGTTTTCATTTATGAGATTTATTTTTATAACACTTGAGAGATGTGAGTATCTAAACACTACTTGTGAGGTGCTAGTTTGTAATCTCTGTGCTTATTATGATTAAAGTGGAACGATTATTTGTTGTAATTACTTTTATATTAGCGTTAAATGACCCCTAACTTGTATTTTGATTTGAATAAAAGCGCATTTGCTTGAGGACAAGCAAATCTCAAGTGTAAGGGTATTTGATGAAGCGAAAAGTGTACCGCTTTTAGGGGGTCATTTAAGCCCTAAATCGTATTTATTTGATCAAATATTGCCCTAAATCGTTCCTTTTGTCATTTTAGGTACTTTGGAGAAGTAATCTGGAAAAGGAAGCATTTTGGACGTTTTTGGAGCATAAAAGTGAAGAAAACGACAAAGTCTCAAAAATGTGTTGGAAAGTACCTTTGACGGCGTCAGAAATTCCTCCTGACGGCGTCATGGCTTGGCAAAAGTGGTGGATATGAAAATTACTCATGATAAGCCAGAGAAATTTGCATTGGAATTCTGACGGCGTCACCCTTTGGAGTGATCAAGGTCGTCACGGTTTAATTTAAAGAGAGACGGCCCAGAAGATCTTGAAGGTGACGGCGTCAGGACTCATCCTGACGACGTCAGATGATATAGAGTGACGGCGTCAAAGTATTCTTACACGAGAAGGAACCTTAGTGAAACCGCCACATGTTAATCAAGACAATCACAACTCGCGCGCGGAGTAGCTGTTACTGTTTTGGCCATAAAATCTTCATACGAACTCAGATTTTGGTGATTCAAGAGGCCACGGAATCGGGACGAAAAGATCTACAATTTGGTGAAAAAGGGGAGCTGACGCCGTCACTTGTTAAGGCTGACGCCGTCACTTGTTAAGGCTGACGCCGTCAGAACCCCTCGGACAGTAAACTGCCTATAAATACAACATCATAACTTCATTTTTTGTAAGACCTAAACCCTAAGTCCGATTCTAGGGTTTAGGTAGGTGTTTTTCCAGCAACTTAGAGGGTCCTAATCATGCCATAAACATCTTGTAATGGTTTGTTTATCGATTCAATCTTATGTTATGTCTTCAATTATGATTATTGTTGATTGCTCTTCATTAATTATGCTTGGCTAAATCACCTTGTGTCTACTTATGATTGTGTGAAACTTGTGTATAACTAATTAGATCTTATTGATTTCTTGTTGATGTGTGTGTCCATCTCCATCAATTAGGGCGTGACAACTTCAATAGATCTAGTTGGTTTAGTTTATAATTCTTGTTTCCTATTGTCTCTTGTTTGATTGGGTGATATCGATGTTAGGCTTAAGAAAACTGGCTAACCTCCTATACGGTAACTTGCTTGAACGTCTTAAGAAACATGAACCAATGCGTACTAGGTTTATTTGGTTGTATTTAATGCATGAGCGAATTCTAGTGATCCCATGTTAGGAGCTTCTTAGCCGGCTCGACATAGGAGTGAAGTAGGAGCTTATAGAGTTGGGGAAGTACGTACGCCACCCCACGATTGGTATTAAGGAATACAACCCATCAATTAAAACAAGGTGTGACAATTCAATAGGTAGAATTAGATAGCTAGCAAGGAGTAACATATCATAGGTAGACATGCTTCATTTCCCTTGTAGAACCCTAGTTTACTTTTCTTGCATATTAGTTTAATTAGTAGCTTTTGGGTTAGTTGATTAGCAACTAATTCCGCCCCTTCTTCCAAAACCAGAGATTTTTACTTGCTTTCCATAAAATATAAAAATACAAAAAGAATCATCCCTCACCTTTAGACCTAGTTGGATTAATTTCAATCCTAACGAACACTATTCTTTGAGTTGAACGATCAATCCCCGGTACTTGCCACTTCACTATACTACAACGGTCAGGTACACTGCCTGGTGGGGATTGCAAACTTCTCAAGATCCCTTGAGAGGTAAAACCTGTTGTAAGGTTGCAAAACCACGCATTAAGTCTTTACCACAAGCCATAACCTTGTGGGCTAGCCAACTCTTCACTTATCTTAGATATGGTGAGTTGAATACCATACAATTTTTGGCAAATTGTCAGCCATAAACGGATTTGAGCAATCTTTGCCTGTTAGCCGTTTGCTCAGGATTAGCCAGTCCTTGTGTTGATGAGACAAGGTGGACTGATAACCTTTTGATGTGTTAGTGCAAAGCACCTCCACCAAGTGAGAAGTTCCAATAGTCTCACTCAACAACTTGTGAAAATTCTTTCAAACACCCTTAGGCTACATCCTTCAAAGACTGCTTCTTAATCAAATCCAATAACATCTCATATCCTTCATCCTTTTTACTAGCATACAACTTTTTGCTCATCATTTCCTTGCAAACACTTGATGATAAAGGATATTCCACCTCTGCAAGCATATAAATATCAACATTCTTTAATGAAACACAATGTACCTTGCAGGTATGAAAATATCTCCAGCTGACAATGTTTTGTTCTTCAGGAAGTTTCCACACTATATCAGACTCAGTTGGTGGCTCAAACATCACCTTCAAATTTCCCAAAAAGACTCTTTCAAATTCATCTTCAGGTGGATGATCTCCATATTTAATATTCACCAACTGATAAAGTTCTTGAAGATCCTCCCTATTCACATCAATCAAAATGCCAGCAAAATTCATATAAACAATGTTAGAATTATCTTCCCTTATTATTTGATATGCAGCCCTACCACCAGTCATGATAAGTTGATACTTGACAACCTTAGTAGGTTCCTTAGTGCTTTCAATAGTCCCTATTGTGGCTCCTTCAGATGAAGGTTCTTCATCTAATTCCTCTTCAACAACTACTTTCTTGGATTTACTCTTCCTTTCCAAACCTTTTCTTCTTTGAAACACAATAGGCTTAATTACTTCATCTTGCACTTCTTCTGTTGACTTACCAACTTCAGGTTGTATATCAATCACTTTATCAGGTTCAATGACTAGTTCAGTCTCTTTAGCCTTTCTACCTTGAAAGCAATATTTCTGCACATCATCATAATCAGTAGCTTTGTAACCTTGATCTCTCTCAAATGCCTTGAGATATGCTACTTGTATTTCTTCAAATGACTTGCTTTTCATCTGTTTCAAAGAAAGATGCATTTGATTCTTAAGATACATCTTCATATCATACTTCTTTTCTGCCATAGACATCTTCTTAGGAATCTTTGATTTCTTTTGAAGCTTGAACTTTTCCAAGAATCCACCCAATGTATCATCATTACTTCTTGCATTAATGAAGTCAGCTAATTGTTTGGCTCGTTCATCAGCAGTTAAACCTTCAATAGTTAGCAGCTCTTCATACTTTGCTCTCACTTCATCATCAACATTTAGCAGTTTTGTAAAATCATCAGATTCTTCAGCCAATTATCTTGCATAGACTGCATCTAGCATCTTTTGTCTTTCTTCATCAGCAATATCTTGAGCCTTAATCCTCTCAATTTCAGCTTCAGATGCAAGTTCTTCTCTTGTTTTTCTTTTAGACTTCTTTGGCAATGAAGTTTCTTCATTACCAGAACTAAGTTCATTACCAGACTTTTCTTCACCAGACTTTTCATCAGATATAGTCCCAAACTTTTCAACCTCTTCCTCAACAGACAAAATTAACCTTCTTCTCTTCCTATCTTGTTTAATTTTGCCCATTGATTGAGCCAAAGTCTCTGCAACTTCCAGTGTCTCTGGACTAATTGTGGTGACATTATCTTGAACAAGTGGTTCTTGAACTGGTGTTTGAAGAATATTTTCCTGTTCTTGCTCCAAATTCCTCCCCTGTTTGGAAGAATTTTCAGCTTCATCATCCTCATCATCAAAAGAAACACCCTTTTTCTTCATTGCTACTCCCATTTTCTTTACTTTCTTCACCAAAGTCACATAAGCTTTTCTGAGTGCCTCATTAGTCTTTTCCAAAATGTCAATCTTTTTTGTAATTGAGGGACAATGATAAGAAGATTTTCCACAGTTATGGGAGCATGTTCCTCCTCCCTTTCAGGACTTGGAACATTTGGTTGTGGAGGTGAAGATTGTTGAATAGGTGTAGATGATCTTTCAACTGATGGTGAGGGACCTGGTTGAGGTGATGGAATTGGAGAAGACCTAGGTGTAGCAGACCTAGATGATGCTTGGTCTTGAGCTTCATCAGGGTTCACTTGTGCAGCTCCAGAAGTACCTGCATTGTTAGTACCAAGCATAGCAGCAAGCAAAGGTTTGTCTGTCCCTTGAAAACTCCTTTTTAGATTTGCAAAAAGTTTGGAAGTAAAGGCCACACTGATGTAAGGCACTTTATCCCTAGTTTCAAAATTCAAGATCATTTGCAAAAATCTTGGATACATTAAAAATTTTGGGTTCTTAGCATTTTTCACCATTCCTTCAAAAATTAATTTTGAAAAGTTAAATTTCCTTCCAAATGATAAACAGACCAAGGCAGAAGCAATTCTGCTTCCAAATTGATCCCATCCACCACTCTTGGGACTTAAGCTCTGAAGTAAATGATGTACTAAAAACCTCCACTGAGGTGAAAAATGACTTTTCCAAAAGGTAAAACTTCCATCTGTGGGGTACCCAATGCTATTCAAACCCTCCAAAATATCCTCACTAGACAAATCAAATTCTCCTAAAGCATCATCTAATTGGAGACTTTCCCTAATCGATGCTTCAGTAATGGTAAAACCATTTTTATCTATGATTGCCCTTAAACATGGTGTCCCATCATCAAGAGTCTCAGAGGTAACCGACCTCCAGAACTGCTTGACAAGGGACTGATAAATAGTAGGATTATGAGTTAAGGAATAACAAATGTAAGAACCTTTTAGAAAATCCACAATCTGCTCGAAACCTGCACTTTGATCTGGCTTCTTCAAGAAACCAACTTGATTATGCTTGTCTACAAACTTGAGATTAGCCATGGATGAGTTAATGATTTAGGTCTGGTTGACAAGAAAGGTAGGGTTTTGAAAAAAATATTTGCGTAGAAACAGAGTCGTGAGAAATAAAGATTATTTAAATTTGGAAGCAAATAAAGAATAAAAGAAGATAAATAATATCAAATTTTAAGCTTATATACTTCATAAATATCTTGTTTTACCGAAAATAGTGCAACGGTAATATATTAGTAAAATCTTTATTTACTCTGACCAGATCTAACGGTCATAAAATTAACACTACCCGACCTAAAAAGTCAACCAGGCCGAATCATAAACTTACCAGACCTAACCAAGAGAGTGGACTTACACACTTACTATATCGAATGCAAAGCTTTGCAACACCTCATTCCATTCTTTTCTGCAAGAATTAGTTGAAACAACAAGAAAGAGGAGACAACAACCAATTTTTGCAAGACACATGAGCTACCAGATTTAACACTTAAGGTTACCCGATTTAAAAACATTTAAAACTTGTACATTTGCCTCCCCTTAAATGTACATTACCTCCCCTTAAGTGTAAATCCCCCCTTCTTCTTAACCAAAATACTTAACCAAAATAAAGACGAAGGTCAACTTTCCAAAAACGCAATTAATAACTCTTTCCCTGCCAGTATTAACTCATACACCAACCAAGCATTAAAAGACATTAAACCTTGATTTTCCCTATAAAACCACCCATAGTTTTATCACAAATACCATCACAAACCAGAATAAAACCTTATAAGCATAATGGATCCATCCAACTTAAAAACCATAGAGATTTCATCCGATTCCTGGGATCCAAATGACTCATCTTCTGATACATCATCAGGAGGATGGGGTGGATACTTCCCACCAGGGTATTCATCAATCGCAAGAAACAAGACATTGAGAGAAGCAACTCTAAAACAATGGCTAGCTGCTTATGACCTGTCTGAAAAGGAACCAGACAATGAAACACCAAAAACTTTAAGACCAACTCCTCCTTCTGATGTAGATGATAAAGGTGCCAAAGAAGAAGACCCCTCCAAGAATGATGAAGAGACCTTTCCTTCGAAGATTGTGCCTTCCCTGAGAAGTGGTTCTGTGTCACGTCCCCCACCAAGCAGTGTGATTCTTGCACTTCCATGCCCAAAAGCATGGAATCAATTTGGTGGCAGAGGAGCCAAGAAGACCATTCCTGACTTCATGGGTAAAGGGAAGCAGAAAGTGTAGGTGGTGATGTTTAGCTGGTTTGGGAAAAATCTTTTGTCTTATGAAGCCTTGTAACTTGCATCCTAGAATGCAATTTCTTGTTAATAAATAAAAAGCTCTTTGGTTCTGATGTTTTAATTTTCCACATATGAATTACTTGCAAATAGAAAAGAGCTAACAACTGCAAAACAAAGTTAAGCACAAAATACCAAACACACATACTATAGAAAGCAGAAAACAAATTAACTACTGAAAATAAGAATAACCAAGAAGAGTAGCAAGATAAAGAACAAACAAATATACAAACTATACAAAGTTAAGAAAGAAGATCAGTTTTTCTTAACAACCCAGGCCTGAGTGGGCTTGAGTCCTTCCTGTGGAGCAACATACTTATAGGTCTTGTATGAACTTGCTCCAGTGAAACCATGTTTGGACTTATAGGTAAATTCATTTTTAAATGGATTCCAAGTCCAGCAATCAGAGAAATTATCAGTAGAACCCCCATTTGTTTGTCTCCTTACAGGTGAATGAGCTTTGTAAAAATTATTTCTTTGAAAATTTTCATTCACCTGAGGTTTTTGAAAAGGTTGCTTGGGTCTTACAAAACCAGTGTTCACATTAGGTCTCACAGAGTTAACATAACCAGTATTCACTTTAAAGTTTCTGTAGCCAGACCCAAAATTTGGTCTACCAGAATTAACAAAAGAGTTAGGTCTGGTAGTGTTATTTAGTTGAACAGGTCTGGGGACAAACTGGTTAGCATGGTTAACTCTACTAGCATTGTTCCAAACTGGTTTATTTGAACCATGAACCTTATTAACATTCATTCTCTTTTGCTCAGCCTCTCTTTTCATTCTCTTTTCATGGAAGTCACAATCTCTTATTAAATGACTCAAACTTCCACACACAAAGCATCTTTTAGGAGCATAAGTGTAACTACTCCTACTTTCTCTGTGAACACTATTGCTTCTAGGTGACTCATTCAATTTAACAGATTCCCTAGGAGTTTTTATGTGATTGACACAACTAGGTTTAACTGTCTCAGCCTTTTGTTCAGTCACTAAAGGTTTAGTAACAACAGGTTCACACTTCTTAACAACCTTAGGTTCAGGATTCTCTTTTTCCTCATTGTTTGACTCAGACTTAGAGTGATCAGAGGAACCATCAATAGATCCTTCAGAGTCATTGGATTGACAAGAAGAATATCTACTGGATTTGTCCTCTGAGGTAGTTGGTTCAGGCACTTGAGGACCTTTCTTACCATACACAAAGAGTGAATCATCCAACTCTTCTTTTTCAAGAGGAGTATAGTCATCACTCAAAGGTGGTGGTACTCCCTTAAAGTCACCAGTCTTAACAAACCTATTATACAAAGGCTTATCAGCATAGTCCTCTTCTCTATTCTTAAATATAGCCCTATTCTCATTTTCCTCATATCCTAAGCCACATTTTTTATTTGACTTAATTTGAGAATCCCAACACTTAAACAGGTTATTATTTGAATTGTTCCATTGATCTACCCTTTTTCTCAGCTCATCCCTTTCCTTCTGAATTTTAAGCCCTAATTGTCTATACCTTTTAAGCTTCTCATCTTGTTCATATATCTTATTAGCCTGAAAGTATAGTTTTTCATTTAAAGCAGCATGTTGGTTTTGAAGAGTGACCTTTTGTGCCTCTAAAGTTTTTACAGCATTTTTATGTGCTAATAAATTTACTTCTAGATCACCTATTTGTTCTTGCTGCTCATCACATAAAGCCTTAACATGATTATATGAGTCAGTACATAATTTAGAGCATAATGATACCTCATTACCAATGGCCATGAGAGCATGATCAGACTCCTCATTTACTCTTGGATGCTCACCCCAATTGACTCCTCGAGCTTCCATTGTCAGCAGGCTCATCTGATTCTTTTCCATCTTCTCATCATCATCTCTTCTTCCATCAGCAGGCTTCTTCTCTGGACAATCTCTTGAAAAATGCCCATGCTTGTGACAGTTGTAGCATTCAACAGTCCTCTTTGTGTATCCCACTGGTGATTTGTTGTTGAAGTTGATAGTCCTACCATATTGCTTCTGAAATCGTTTGACCCTTAAAGCAACCATGGCAATGTGCCATTTTATGTCCATCTCTTCAACTTCAGCATCATTAATCTGTTCAAGGTCTTCACTAATAAAGCTTTCATCTTCCATTTGATTGGCAAAGAAAGAATGTATCACCTCATCAGTAAAACTTGTAGCAGACCTTTCACTTGAAGGAGTTTCATAGTTACCAGACCTAACACCACCAGATCTAACCTTGTAAGTACTGCTTTTGTTTTGAGACACAAAAGCAACATTTGATGAACTGGTTGAACCCTGAGTGTTGTTACTGATGTCCCTTTCAAACATCCTGAGATTATTGTATAGGTCATCAGGTGTCATAGAATCTACTTCCTCCTTAATCCTCATCGCCACAGATACATTGCCCCATTCTGATGGTAAAGATCTAAGGAATTTGTGATTTGCATCCTCATTCGAGACTGCTGCACCATGAACTTCCAGTTGTGTTAACAGATGTTGAAATCTGTCATAGCCCTTCTCCAAACCTTCAGTCTTTGAAACACTAAATGTTTCAAATTGCTGTTTAAGAACAGCCTTTTGCATCTTTTTGGAGTTAGCATTACCTCCAAATCGTTTCTTGATAGCTTCCCACATCTCCTTAGCATCAAGAATGCCATGAAACCTTTGTAAATGCTCCTTAGGAATAGCCATAAGAAGCAAGGTTCTGGCCTTCTTTTCCTTCTCCACAGCCCTAATCTCCTCAGCAGATACTGGTGGCATTATTCTGAGCTGCCCATCATTCCCTTGTGAAATTCTCTTCTTAGAATTTCCCTTTTGAATCACCTTCCATACATCGCTATCAATGTATTCCAGATAATGTTCCATCTCCATGGCCCATATATCATACTCTTCTCTCTTTAGTAATGGAAGTTTTATGTTTGAAATTGTGGTTGTGGAAGGGATGGGTTGTTGTTGTGATTGGGAGTTACTGGTATCGGTTTTTCCTTCATCTTCATGGTTTGATTTCTCATCCTCACTGTTATGGATTGAGAAAGTTTCAGTGAAAACAGGCTTATCGAATTCAGACATGTTGTAGGGTGATTTGAGTGAGAAATAGGTTTAGTGTTCTACGAATTCAGAGTCTCTCCCTTGCTCTGATACCACTTGTTGGTCCACAAATTGTATATGGATCACTAAGTAGTCTTGAATACCTAGTAGATGGTTAGGATAAATCCGAACCAATCTAAGTGAGAAACCCTAAGTGATTGTTATTGTTAATGCGGAATCTTAACAAGAACAATTAAGAACACAAGCAGGGATATCACTAACTTCGTATATTGATATTCACTATAATCAATTCGTACAACTCACACCCGAACTAACAACCTTTAGGGATCCTTTTATAACACAAGGAAACCCTAGACGACACAGAAGATATACACAAATCTTCTATAAAGATACATACACGCATTGTATCTTTTCCTAACATAACTCTAACAAACTTTCCTATCTTCATGACCAGACTTAACTTTATAAGTCAACCAGACTTAAATGTGCTACCAGACCTAACTTTACATTACCAGACCTAATAACACAAACAGACCTAACTTAGTAAACTACCAGATCTAAGTTGTCTGCTCTTGATACGCATCATAATTCCCAACATTAGTGTTAGAAAATAGAAAGAAGATAGAAGGATAAGCATGGGTTTCCACCCACGAAGCGCTTATGTTTTTGTTAACCGAGTTTGACTCGACCCCGAATTCATTGGTCCATGGGGAAGCAAGTGGAAGAGAAAATCCCCGTCGGACTTTCATTCAAAATGTTTGGATAAACATTGAAGTACATGAAAGTTCCACTCTGATGAGATGCCCACGGCTCTTAGTAATAAAAACTATAAGCGGAGATGCCGGGGTCAAAAAATTTGTCCTCATTTCCATAAGGAAATGAGAGTAAAGTTTCAGTCAGATTTAACTCCATGCAGAATAGGAGTTCACCATTAAGATAGAACAGAGGGGAATTACTTTTCTCCAGAATTAAAAGTTCCTCAGATGAGGTTTGTAGCTTGAAATTCTTATCGGGAGTCAATTTAATCATTGAGTGATTTTTACTACCATCGAGTATGCCTGGATTAAACACTTTGTCTTCACAAGAAAACTCAACAGGATACTCGATGGAAGACTCATCAGAGAAAAGAAAATCATCCTCGGGAGATAAAGGAGATAAGTTATTTAGCTCAGTCACGGTTTTCATTTTTGGGTCTTCATCTTTAAAGGATTTATCATCAGAAGGTTTGCCATATAAAAGATCTTCCCATTCTTCACGATCAGCACCGAAATCAAAAAGATCATCATCATTTTGAGAATCACTATCTTTGATGATTTTCTTAGGATTAGAATCAAGTGATGGATCATGATATAAAAGATATTCCACTTCTCTCAGATTTGATTCGAAATCAAAGTCATCATCTTCATCCCCCGGTGGGATTGGATCGATGTGAGCAAGTTCATCGGTGAACTCCTCAAGAAGACAATCACTATTAGACGTTTTAATTTCCTTAATTTTAATTTCCTTCGGAAGGAGAGAAAGTGACGGATCATCATTAAGCAACTTTTCGAGGAGGAGAATGTCTCCCTCTGGATCAAAGTCGGTATCATCAATTTCCAGTGAAATTGAATCATTAGTAAGACAAGCCTCGATCTCTTCCAAAATGAAATCACTTCCCTCAAACGGAGAGAGAGAAGGAGAAGAGTTGGCAACGATAGGTTCAGAAAATAGAGTGGGATTGCCACTTGGAGAATTATCCGAAGATCCATGAACTTTTTAAGCATACTCCTCAACATCAATAACATCGATTCGGTTAACCGAGAATTTATCAGAATTGGAGGAGTATCTCGAAGTTTGATTGAGTTTAAAAGTCACAGCCTGATCATCAACACGTAGAGTAAGTTCTTCACCATAAATGTCAATCAAAGCACGGCCCGTTCTCAAGAACGATCTTCCAAGTATTAGAGGAACTCGGGGATTTGCATCAAAATCTACAACGACGAAATCGGCCGGAAAATGGAACTTCCCCACTTTCACGAAAACATCTTCGGCTACACCCATAGGACGAGTAATCGACCGATCGGCTAGCTCAAGAGTCATACGTGTAGGGGTCAGTTCTGGGAGAGAAAGCTTTTTCCAAACGGAGAATGGCATGAGATTGATGCTAGCGCCAAGATCGGCCAAGGCGAGACACTCAATCATTCCCGGGAAATCGCAAGGGATGAGAAAGTTGCCGGGGTCTCCTAATTTTTCTGGAAGTTTTTTAAGGAAAACTGCCGAGCAATGCTCATTCAGCGGCGTTTTAGCGAATTCAAATAATTTCTCTTTGTTACTGATTAAATTTTTGATTGTCGAAGTAAACTTTGGCATGAGAAGAAGAGCATCCGCAAAGCTTATGTCAAAATGCAAATCTTGGAAGATTTGGAAAAATTTCTCAATTTGAATGTTGGCTTACTGACGGAGCTTCTGATCGTTTAGTTGTTAAACCCGTTTCCCGGGTACTTGGACCCCACCCTAGATGAAAATGGATTAAGGTCTTTACGTGATTGGCCAGTCAACGAATGTTGCGTAGTGGTCAAACCCGATAGTCAAAGTGATAGTCAAAGAACGTGTTATAAGGTTATGAAAGTGTTGTGTGGCACAACAAGAAGGAAATAGACTTCAAGGGCTAAAGTTGCAATTGACCAAAAGTGTTAAGATATGTAGTGTAGGATCGAGTGCTTCTAGCTAGATCTTTGAGCCAACAAGAATCTCTGTATGACAGACTTGCACTTATGCGGAAACTAAATACAAGAATGTGGAGAAGATAATGACTAACAGGGTTTTCTTTAACAATAGAATTGAAAGAAGAATAACTAATAATGCTTTGATCCTCTATGGATCTTTTATTGATAACTAAAAATGTTTTTTCTTGAAGTGTTACAATCACCAAGGCCGCATATTTCTTATATAGAATAAGAAACCATAATACCCTGATACAGCCTGTTACTAAGAAAACATATAAAGAAGATATGAACTATCACTTCCTAATATAACTCATGCATATCCTCATCTTCTAATATCCGGTCTAGAAGCTGTCAAATACATGAGTGATCCAATCGTGGACCTGTATAGATGAACATTAACAGCAGCATCAGGTTCATTATTGGATTTAGGCTTTGGAGGTTCAAAAGGGGTTGTTGCAGTTTTCACATTTTCCATATCAAACTTCTTAAGTATGTCATAAACATACTTCTCTCGGCAGATAAAGATCCCTTCTGGTTTTTTCTTAACCTGAAGACCCAAGAAGAAAGTCATTTCACCCATAGCAATCATCTCAAATTCACTCTTCATCAAATCCTCAAATTCCCTGCACCAGGCTTCATTAGTGGAACCAAAGATGATATCATCTACATAAACATGTACTAAAATGATATCTTTGAAGTTCTTCCTGATAAAAAGTGTTTTATCTATAGCCCCTCTTCTGTAACCATGTTTTAGCAAAAAGGCAGATAACCTAGCATACCAAGCCCTTGGTGCTTGATGAAGACCATAGAGTGCTTTTACCACTTTGTAAACCAAATCAGGATTCTGAGGATCCACAAATCCCTTTGGTTGAGTAACATACACCTCCTCTTCAATCCTTCCATACAAAAATGCACTCTTCACATCCATCTGATATACTACAAACCCCATGAATGAGGCAAAAGCTAAGAACAGTCTGATAGCTTCAACTCTTGCCACTGGAGCAAACACTTCATCATAATCAATCCCCTCTTCTTGTCTATGACCTTGAGCCACCAATCTAGCTTTATTTCGAACCACAATCCCCCTAGCATCCCTGTTATTCTTGAGAATCCATTTAGTGCCAATAGAATGCTTTCTAGCGGGCAAAGGTACCAACATCCAGACTTTCTGATTCTGGAACTGCTGCATTTCCTCTTGCATAGCCTCAACCCAATCATCATTATCAAGAGCTTGAGCTATACTTCTTGGTTCAATTTGAGATAAGAAACAAGCATAGAGGCAATGTAGGTAATCAGTATGATTGCTCCTTAACTGATCCTGAATATAACTGAGAAAAGCAGATTCTCCAAACTTGGGTTGGTGTAGCTTACTTCTTGTCTGAACAGGGGAATTTAGATCTCCAAGGATCAAGGACTGAGGATGAACGGTATTGATCCTCTTGGTAACAATGGGATTGACATCAATGGAGGATGCCTGATTAGAAATGGAGGGGTTGAAGTCATCATCATATGAGGAAGAAGTGAAAATGCCTGTTCTGGATTGATGATGAGGATCTTCCAGCTTATCTCTTGAAGAGACTGAATTTCCAAGATCAGAAGGGATTGGAAATCTTTCAGGGCATTATCTATACCCAGAGAGTCAACAGGTGAAAAAGACACAGGAACATCAGCAGGAATGGAGACATCAGCAGAAGCATTAGAAGAATCAGCAGGAACAGATCTACTACCAGCAGAAATGGTAGCAGCAGGAATAGGAATACCACCAGCCGAATTCATTTGCCTTCTAACTTCAGCTTCAGCATTTCTCAGAATCTCCTCTGTCTCTTTAGAAAACCCAGAACCAAACATTTCAGCAGCTTTCTTGGCATTATACTCTTGTCTTTGAAGCCTAGCAAGATCTTCTGCAAAACTAGAATCACCTCCAGCCATATCAGAAGAATCTTTGACCGTTGAACCTGAAATGTTGTTAGAGGGAAAAGAAGGAACAACTATAGATCGTTCAACACTCTCCACATCAGAATCATCATCTGAGGTACCTGCATTGTTAGTTTGAGAAATATGTGTACCAACAGATTGATTTGCTTTGAATCTATTATAACCTAAGGTGTCAGTCAGATAATCTAGATCAAAGTACCACTCTGGACCTGCACCGTGCAAATTAGGTTTATCCTCAAGATATCTTAAGTTGAGAGTCTCTTCTATCCTCTTAGAAGACAGATTATATACCCTATAGGCTTTACTATGAGCAGAATACCCAACAATAAATCCTTCATCAGCCTTCCTATCAAACTTGCCTAGGTAATCACTAGTGTTCAATATAGTGATATGACATCCAAAAGGATTAAGATAACTAATGTTTGGAACCTTCCCAGACAAAAGTTCATAAGGTGTTTTATTATGAGGACTAGTAATAGATACCCTATTCAACACATAACAAGCAGTGCAGACTGCTTCAGTCCAAAACATAGTGGGCATCTTAGATTCAGCTAACATAGACCTAGCTGCTTCTATTAGGGTCCTATTTTTCCTTTCTCCAACCCCATTTTGTTGTGGGGTTCTGGCATTACTATAGTCCCTTTTTATCCCCTTACTCCTACAGAGTTCTATTAGATTAGAATTCTTAAACTCTGTGCCATTATCACACCTGATAGACTTAACCTTTTTACTTAGCTGATTTTCTATTAAGGTAATAAAATCCCTAATAACTGGATAAGTTTCATCTTTAGTACCCAAAAAGAAAGTCTAAGAAAACCTGCTAAAGTCATCTGTAATCACCAGGCAGTAGTACTTGTGGTCAATACTTCTAATAGAAGTAGGACCAAAGAGATCCATATGAAGAAGCTGCAGAGGCTCAATGATGGTGCTCACAGCTGTTATTGCTTTGTATGAAGCTTTGTGTTGCTTTCCTTTGTTGCATGCAACACAATGGTATTCATTAGAGAAGATCTTGAGAGGGAGCCCATGGACCAAACCATTCTTAGCCAGCTTGTTAATGGTCTTGAAATTCACATGAGCCATTCTTCTGTGCCATTTAATAGATTCATCCACAGAAGCTTTTGCCACCAGACAAGCAAGTGAACCCTCAGGCTGAACATCACTAAGATTGAAACTGTAAAGGTTGTAAGTCCTTGGAACTTTAAGTTCAACCTGACTTTCATTAGGCAACTTGAAGTCCTTAGAAAGCACAAAGCAATCAGTCTCAGTGAAGAGAACACTGTTCTTCTTGTCACAAATTTGTGAGACAGAGAACAAGTTGAATTTTTGGAGTTCCTTCACATAAAGTACATCTTCAAAGTCCAGCTTAGTAGTTTTGATAGTTCCCTTCCCAGAAATTATGCCAGCTCCTCCTCCAAATGTCACAGTTCCTCCATTTAAAGGCACAAAGTCATGCAATCTCTCTAAATTTCCTGTCATACTCCTGGAACATCCACTGTCAATAATGCCAACATCTTTACTTCTAAAAGGAAAATCCTGATACAAAGAATATTTTTACAACATTAGATACAAGAGAGACCCAAGCCATTGCTGACTTGAGCCTGCCTAGTGGATCAATAAGTATTAAACCACGGAGATTGATGAGATCCACCATTGATCTTGGACCCCATTTTCATAAATTGGTTATTGTTTCTCCAAGAACAACCTGCTGAGGACTTAATAGCAGTTTTCCATCTTGCCCCTCCCATGTGCATGGTGTCAAAATAAACATGTCTCATATCTTTGTGAAAGTAAGTGTTGGTAGGTCTCCAGAAAGGTCTAGCAGTATTGCTTCTCCAACCAGCAGGATTGATCCTACCAGCTGGAACTGGATTACCAGCAACAACAGGCTTATCGGTAGGAATGGACTTGCTAGCAGCAACAGGCTTACCAACAGAAACTGGCTTACCAGCAGCAACCGAAGTTCTACCAGAGTTTATTCTTGCTGCTTGTGGAATATAAGGGGGAATATCATTGACATTTTTCCATACATACCTATTTTCACAAGTATATATACCCATCTGTTTTTCATAATAGTCACAATCTTTAATAAGATGATCATAACTACGACACACAAAGCAAGATTTCTTTCTAGGGGTCTTTTTCTTAACATTATTTTTCTCTTCATAAGCTACCTGATTAGCTTGGTACCAAGCTTTTTGTTTTTCTAATGTTTTAACAGCATTCTTATAAGCTTGGACTTCAATAAACAATTCATTATATTTAGGCTTCATTTCATCAAAATCTTTCTTAAGCAAAGCATATAAATCATGACAACCAAAATGACACTGTGGTACCTGAGATGGAAAACCCATCAAAGCAAAGTCTCCAGCCACTGATATCTTGAACTCCTGGACCTCCTGCTTGAGCATGGACTTCTTGAACTCATCATTCCCTAAAAATCTGGTTTTTACAGCACGCCAGATCTGCCTAGCATCATCCAGGTGTTTAAAATCACCCATGTGGTCTGCTGGGAGAGCCTGAAGCAAAAGAGTTCTTGCTTTGGTCTCCCTTTGCACAGCAACCTGCTCCTCAGCTGATACAGGTGGAAGAATGATTATTTTCCCCTCCTGATCTCTCCCAATACTCTTCTTGCTGTTCCCTTTAAGAATAACATTCCAGAGGTTATGATCTCTGTTGGAGATCCATTGTTCCATCTTCTTAGCCCATTTCTCATATTCATCAGTTCCGGATGAAGTCATTTTATTATGGTTTAAGAGAATGGTATGAAAAAGGTTTATTGTTTGACACTAACAGCAAAACTGCTCAAAGACCAGAATCAATGCCCACTGACTGATGAAACCCAAATCACCAATAATCTTCGAACAATACCCAAAATTAAATCCGTACCACAAAGCAGATCACGTGTGCAAAGAAAATCAATTATACGCAACAAAACTTGAACAAATTCACCACAACCGACAAGCAAATGGCCCCACTTAATCAAATGAACTAGCCGACAATTTAATTAAATTGCTGCAGCCTCACAAATTTTCGACCAATAGCAATTTGTAGTAGTTTCAATCAGTACAATGGACAGACCCACATTCAATTAATCTGATGAAGCGAAAAGTGTACCGCTTTTAGGGGGTCATTTAACCCCTAAATCGTATTTATTTGATCAAATATTGGCCTAAATCGTTCCTTTTGTCATTTTAGGTACTTTTGAGAAGAAATCTGGAAAAGGAAGCATTTTGGACGTTTTTGGAGCATAAAAGTGAAGAAAATGACAAAGTCTCAAAATTATGCTGGAAAGTACCTTTGACGGCGTCAGGGATTATTCCAGACGGCGTCACAGCTTGGCAAAAAAGGTGGATATGAAAATTACTCATGATAAGCCAGAGAATTTTTCATGAAAAATCTGACGGCGTCACCCTTTGAAGTGATCAAGGCCATCACGGTTTAAATTAAAGAGGGACGGCGTCAAGCCCATTTCTGACGGCGTCAAGCCTTGATAAGCCAGAGCGGATTTTGGAGCACTAAAGTGGGACGGCGTCAGGAAGGCCATCCGGGAACCCTAGACACGGCGAGGTGACGGCGTCAGGATCTATAACGTGACGCCGTCAGCCCTTAAACTCTATATATAGTTTTGCAATTTTTTGTCATTAGTGTGCTACTTTGTGAGGAGAAACCATAAAGATGAATTTGTGCCATTTTTAAGGGTTTTCATACCCTTGGATCTCCCATGTTTAATTGAAGATAAGTAATCGTTTAATCATTCAATATGTCTATGTTTTGTTTGATTATGTCTTGTTCTTGTCTTTTGATTAACATGCTAGGCTAGATTTATCTTGTGTTTGCTTAGATCTAATGAAACCTAGCTATTGATTATTGGTTATTAGTGTGTTATTAGTTGTATTGGATGATTGTTTATCTATGTTAGGCTTAAGAAAACTGGCTAACCTCCTATTCGGTAACTTGCTTGAATGTCTTAAGAAACATGAACCAATGCGTACTAAGGTTTTTATGGTTGTATTTAATGCACGAGCGAATTCTAGTGATCCCATGTTAGGAGCTTCCTAGCCAGCTCGACATAGGAGTGAAGTAGGAGCTTGTAGAGTTGGGGGAGTACGTACGCCACCCCATGATTGGTATTAAGGAATACACCCGTCATCCACGCAATTAATACACACTAATCAACCGGTAAAAGATAGTTAGGGAATAAAGAAATCTAAGTAAACACATTTCTCTCCACATAAGTTTCACAACCTTTTCATTTTCAGTTATTTTATTTTATTTGCAATCGTAGTTATTTGGGTTAGTTGACTAGCAACTAATTCCGCCCACTCCTTCAAACCCGAGATTTTACTTGCTTTCACAAAAATATAAAAAATACAAAAAAGAATCTTCCCTCACCCTTAGACCTATTAGAATAGTTTTTCAATCCTAACGACACTATTCCCTGTGGAGAACGATCAATCCCCCGTACTTACCACTACACTATACTACATCGGTCAGGTACACTGCCTGGTGGGGTTGTAAGCCTCTTGAGATCCCTCGATAGGTAAAACCTGTTGTAAGGTCGCAAAACCACGCATCAAGTTTTTGGCGCCGCTGCCGAGGAATAGTTATTGTTTAGGTTGAAATTTTATTTTTATTAGGTCTACTCATTAGATTCCTATCTAGTGAGATTTTTATGTTCTTTTTATTAGCTTTCTCGTAGTCTATCGTTTCTTTGTGCTTTTGTTCGTAAAGTTTTTCCATTGACTCTTCCGTTCGCCATTATAGAGAACGTGAATCTACCAAATCCGCGACTAGAATTTTACATGAAGAAATATAATTTTACTAATCTAGATAAATCAAGATGGTGGAATGAAGTAATGAGAACAGGATCTTACATAGATTTTAGTGAGTACCTTGAGAAAAGAGACCAAGTGCATAAAACTTTTGAGGAAATCACCTTAGGAGCCCCATCAAACCCTCAAAATACCTCATTAAGTGAAACCTATGCACCATATGAGCCTTCACCTAGGATAGTTTCTTATGAACCCGACCAAGATTGTGAGATGGTTAATGTTGAACTACCTAGGTGCATGCTTGGATTAGATTTCACCAAGACATATGATGAGTATGAGGAATCCTTTAGGCAAATGGAACATAGTGATCAAGTTATTGAGAATGATTCTTATGAATCGGACCAAGAATTTAAGATGAATAGAAAAGGATTTGAGATACCTAGGTGCATGTTGGGGATAGACTTCAACAAATCACATAATAAGCAAATAGGTAATCAAGATAAGATGGAGGATAAAGTAGAAAATCCAAGTCCACCAAGTACTACACAAAACATACCATCATTCGAGGCACCCACACCGCCCGTGACTTACCCGGAAGAAGTAGAAGAGACTTTAGGAATCCCGATGGAGGTAGAACCCTTGGACCAAGCACAACTAGAGGATATAGGTTTGAACACTTTTAGTGATGACCTTACTCTTAGTTCTAGGGGATTTCCTAGTGTTGATGAGCCGGAACCTCAACCTTTACACAACTTTTCATCCTTAGATTTACATCTAGGAGACAAAAGAGGAACCGACCCACCCATAAACCAATATTATCCGGGTAGTTTTAGGATGAAGGAAGCCATTCACTCACCCCCTTCACCTCACGTGGCATATTTCCACCCTAAGGGTGTGTATCGCTACTTCCACCCGCACTTAATCCTAAGTGTAGGGAAAACCTCCCCTATTTCCGTTAAATAAGGGTAGAGTCAGGCTCGTGACTCGAACAAAAACAAGCGCTTCTTGGGAGGCAACCAAAGCTTTATTTGTTTTGTGTGTTTATTTAATTGTTTGTTTGATTTTATTTGTTTCCGTATGTATGATTAAATTTTATAATTATTGATTCATGTTCAAAAGCAAATTGTGAAAATGCTTTATCTTGTTTTTAACTTCGTCTTAACTACATATAAAGGTATTTTTCAAAAGTTAAGTGTAAGGGAAATCCAAATCGGTTTATTAGAACAAATGAACATGAATCGTAATAATATTAAATTAACATACATATTAGTATTTGTTTGAGTCAAATGCTTGTATCGAGTCATAATGATGTTTTGCAGGAATTCTAGGAAGTAAGGTATAGTTTTTTCCAAAAAAATTTTCCAGAAAATTAACATGAGAATTCTGTCAGATCATTTCTGACGGCGTCAGGTTTTAATTTTCTGAAAATTTTGAAAGTTTTGTTTTCATAAAAAGTTTTTATTAAATCTCTAACTTATAATCTCCAGGAATCTGCAAAATAATCATTCCACAAGCATTATATCCTTATATATAGAATTTATCCAGCCGATGTTATGCAGGTTTTCGTGTTTGTTTTCTCAGGTTTAACAGGTTATTTTGGACAAGGAAATGTTTGTAGAATCAAGCTTATGGCGATGCATTAGTCTTGGAGCTTCTACTTTCTCTTGGAAGAAGATCTAACCATGTTACTTCTTTATCCACCGAACGAATCAGGGGAGTATTTGATTTCATTCTTTTACCTTATTACTTTTATATCTTGTTATTTGAACATTGGGGACAATGTTCATCTTAAGTGTAAGGGGGGGTAAAAGTACGATATTTTAGAGAATACAATTGCACTTGATTTTTGTTTGTTTGATGGTAGATGTGTAATAAAACTGAGAGAAATACCTGTTAGGGCAATTTTAGTGCCAAATTTAAAATTTTTTACAACATTTAGGGGTGAAACTTTAGTTCTAATAAGCGTCTCATGGATAGGAGTTATATGACTAGCATAAAAAACCGTACACTAAAAAAATTTCCACCCCCAAATATGTGAGGTTCACCCCTAGAATTGGTAGGAAAAGCATTTATGCTGTGATGTGTGTACCGGTAGCACTTAGATTCTAGAACTTGCGTTAGGACCATTCCAAGGCCACAAGTGAGACTACATTCGTGTAGTTAGATTTACTACATGATAAGAGGCATTAGGATTAACCCATTGTTTTACACCGGTGTTTTTGTTATAATTACTTTGGCTACATTGGTCAAGTAATTCTCCCACACCCTTTGCGTTGTACTCATTTTTAGTACACGATACCCCTAGTACACCCCTCAGAGCCTATCTTTTCATTTCGACCTTTAAGCATTTTACTTAAAGGAAGAATTTGTTACACCCCACTTAAATGTACACCCAAATCGCCTTAGCCTACCTTGTATGCACTCATCTTTAGTGCATTATTGTGACAACATTTGTTTAAACCCAAGTTAATTACCTAATTGATTACATGGTTGCTAAGTCGAGTCATATCCTTGTACATATTGTTTTGGGACAATTGGGAATCATGGGTAAAGTACTAGTGTAATGGAGTAATGGGGAAGAACATCATTTATTACCCCCATATGTGCTAAATATTTTAAAAGTACTCCAAGTGTTTCGATTATCTTAATTCGAGTCATTAGAATAGTATTTGTAAAGTTATGTAAAAGTTCAAGTGTAAGGGGAATGCAACGCCCCTATGATGTATTATTTTGGATGGTAGGGCAAAAGTGTATGCAAAAAAAAAAAAAAAAAAAAAAAAAAAGAAAAAAAAAAAAATCAAGAAAAAAACAAAAAAAAAAAAAAAAAAAAGAGAAAAAGAAAAGTAGAAAAAACATACGGACTACCATCCCGTTTCATTTTATGTTTGTTTTATGTTTTTTGTTATTTTTTTTTTAGCTTAAGGTTGAGTCGAGTCTTCGCTTAGCGACATTGTATAGTACATGTAATTAATCAAGATCTTTAACTCGCCACCAGTAAAATATCCCTTATCCAACAAAACCGTGTTTATCATATCCCTACACCTAACGTTATAACCCGTTTAAAAGCCCTCTTTGATAGTTTATCTTAGGTGCTTACGCCTAGTGGAGGAGGTTTTTGATCCTTTCCCAAGCCTATGGTAATCTATTTGTTATGACAGGTAGTGAGAGATACTATCCGTTTTCATTTATGAGATTTATTTTGATGACACCTCAGAGATGTGAGTATCTAAACACTACTTGTGAGGTGCTAGTATGTAATCTCCGTGCTTATTATGATTAAAGTGGAACGACTATTTGTTGTAATTACTTTTATATTAGCATTAAATGACCCCTAGCTTGTATTTTGATTAGAATAAAAGCGCATTTGCTTGAGGACAAGCAAAACTCAAGTGTAAGGGTATTTGATGAAGCGAAAAGTGTACCGCTTTTAGGGGGTCATTTAAGCCCTAAATCGTATTTATTTGATCAAATATTGCCCTAAATCGTTCCTTTTGTCATTTTAGGTACTTTTGAGAAGAAATCTGGAAAAGGAAGCATTTTGGACGTTTTTGGAGCATAAAAGTGAAGAAAATGACAAAGTCTCAAAATTATGCTGGAAAGTACCTTTGACGGCGTCAGGGATTGTTCCAGACGGCGTCACGGCTTGGCAAAAAAGGTGGATATGAAAATTACTCATGATAAGCCAGAGAATTTTGCATGAAAAATCTGACGGCGTCACCCTTTGAAGTGATCAAGGCCATCACGGTTTAAATTAAAGAGGGACGGCGTCAAGCCCATTTCTGACGGCGTCAAGCCTTGACAAGCCAGAGCGGATTTTGGAGCACTAAAGAGGGACGGCGTCAGGAAGGCCATCCGGGAACCCTAGACACGGCGAGGTGACGGCGTCAGGATCTATAACGTGACGCCGTCAGCCCTTAAACTCTATATATAGTTTTGCAATTTTTTGTCATTAGTGTGCAACTTTGTGAGGAGAAACCCTAAAGACGAATTTCTGCCATTTTTAAGGGTTTTCATACCCTTGGATCTCCCATGTTTAATTGAAGATAAGTAATCGTTTAATCATTCAATATGTCTATGTGTTGTTTGATTATGTCTTGTGCTTGTCTTTTGATTAACATGCTAGGCTAGATTTATCTTGTGTTTGCTTAGATCTAATGAAACCTAGCTATTGATTATTGGTTATTAGTGTGTTATTAGTTGTATTGGATGATTGTTTATCTATGTTAGGCTTAAGAAAACTGGCTAACCTCCTATTCGGTAACTTGCTTGAACGTCTTAAGAAACATGAACCAATGCGTACTAAGGTTTTTGTGGTTGTATTTAATGCACGAGCGAATTCTAGTGATCCCATGTTAGGAGCTTCCTAGCCAGCTCGACATAGGAGTGAAGTAGGCGCTTGTAGAGTTGGGGAAGTACGTACGCCACCCCACGATTGGTATTAAGGAATACACCCGTCATCCACGCAATTAATACACACTAATCAACCGGTAAAAGATAGTTAGGGAGTAAAGAAATCTAAGTAAACACATTTCTCTCCATATAAGTTTCACAACCTTTTCATTTTCAGTTATTTTATTTTATTTGCAATCGTAGTTATTTGGGTTAGTTGACTAGCAACTAATTCCGCCCACTCCTTCAAACCCGAGATTTTACTTGCTTTCACAAAAATATAAAAAATACAAAAAAGAATCTTCCCTCACCCTTAGACCTATTAGAATAGTTTTTCAATCCTAACGACACTATTCCCTGTGGAGAACGATCAATCCCCTGTACTTACCACTAGACTATACTACATCGGTCAGGTACACTGCCTGGTGGGGTTGTAAGCCTCTTGAGATCCCTCGTGAGGTAAAACATGTTGTAAGGTAGCAAAACCACGCATCATAATCCAAAACAAATACTGATCCCATCACTTGCAATATAATAATCAATGAATTCAATCTGCTCTCAACTTGCATCAAACTCTAAAATCAATTTGACCAGTTAATTGTCTAGCGCCACCGATCAATTAATGATCCAGTACAAGGTTTAAATCATAACAAATTTCCACAATTGACTAATATTGTACGAGGTTTATATTTTCTCAACCGATAAACGACAAACCCTTTATTCCAATCTTAAATTAATATACCAAACCTGTCGCCACAAACAAAATCGATACCCTTTAATTGATCAACAGCAGAAAATAACGATACCTTAAAAAATAAACACCAGATCCGCTACTGACTTCTTCTTCGACAGAGATCCTCACCAGTCTCTGATACCACTTGTAGGATCGAGTGCTTCTAGCTTGATCTTTGATCCAACAAGAATCTCTGTATGACAGACTTGCACTTATGCGGAAACTAAATACAAGAATGTGAAGAAGATAATGACTAACAGGGTTTTCTTTAACAATAGAATTGAAAGAAGAATAACTAATAATGCTTTGATCCTCTATGGATCTTTTGTTGATAACTGAAAATGTTTTTTCTTGAAGTGTTACAATCACCAAGGCCGTATATTTCTTATATAGAATAAGAAACCCTAATACCCTGATACAGCCTGTTACTAAGAAAACATATAAAGAAGATATGCACTATCACTTCCTAATATAACTCATGCATATCCTCATCTTCTAATAATAAAGAAACAAAATAATAACTACCAGCAGAAAAAAAAATAAACTAACAGCAGAAACAAAACAATACTATCGGCAGTAATGAACTTCAGCAGGAACCATAAGCTATCGGCAGGAACCAGCTTGTACTACCAGCAGCAATGAGAAATCTTCATTTCCCAGAGATCCTAACAATCCTCCCCTAATCTTGAAGTTGACTAGGTTAACTTGCAAGATTCCAACGTGATAGAGCTTTAACTTCTCAGGCTTGAGGATTGCATTTGAGCAGCAGCAATGGTAAGTAACCAGCAGCAACATCCTTAACTTCGAGCAACAACTTCTATAGTTCAGCAGCAATAGGAAATCATCTTTAAAATAATAAGCTGGTCACCATGTCATTCACTTGAGCTTGACTGCTACTATGACAATATGTACATCAAATCACTTTAAGTTTCATACTATTCTCATCACTTCCAGGTGTGTTAACTCCTGTGAGAGGTGAATCATTGAAAATTAATGGATTTGATGTCTCTTTACCAATAGCCATCACTACTGGAGTAGCCAATGTTTAGGTGTGTTAGACCATGGTACATTGATAACCATCTGATTTTTAGCAAATCAGCAACTATAAACGGATTTGACTTGTCTTTACCTGTAGCCGTTTGCTCAGGACTAGCCAATTCTTGGATCCCTTAAAGGGTTACATCCATGGTGAATTGAGAACCATTTCAACTCTCAGGAATGAACCATGGGTGAGTTGAAGTACCCTATAGCTTTGAGCAAGCTATTACAGCTATCAACGGATTTGATAATCACACCAGAGCCGTACCCTCATGGTGAGTCAACTCTTTCTTGTCTGCAAGACATGGTGAGTTGAATACCATTTATTGTGTAGGTGTAAACACCAACACTGTACCTGCAAGGTGTTGCTCAAAACCAACTTATTAGCACACAAAATATACAAGATTTTTTTTTTTTTTTTTTTTTTTTTTTTTTTTTTTTAACTAAAAGATAATAAACAGACAGAAAGAAAAATAAAGAAAGAAAACAAACAAATCAAACTGATTTTTTTTATTATTTTTTTTTTTATTTTTTTTTATTTATTTATTATTATTTTTATTTTTATTTTATTATTAACAGTAGGAGCAGAATCCGAACAGCAGAAACCGAGCACCAGGAACAATATTACCAACAGAAATAGTGTTACCAGCAGGAACGGGAACACTACCAGCAGAAACAGTTCAAGCTTAGCAACAGTATCCATGTGAGAGCAGCAGTATTATAAGACAGCAGTATTGAAAATACCCAGTTGCTTTAACTCCAATCCATCAGACCCACGTGATATAGCAGCGTAGATACACATCAATAAATTAACCTCCACAGACAGACCAAAAGAATGAAACACGTAGCAGCAGCAACGTCAAAACACCACTGACCCCACAATTGAATCAGTACCATTGACCAATTAAAAACATTCAATCTCCAATAGTATCAAACCAGTATACGCCAAAGAAGTTCACGTGATAAACTGATTCATCATCATCCCAAAACAGTGCGAGATTTAATTGAGTCGAATGTTCCAAATAATTACTCATAGCCTCACCTATTGACTGATCAATTAAAGACACCAACAGTACTAGGACGCTTTAATGATCGTACCCCACAACCATACGAGGTAAAAGCAATTCAAGATGACAATAAGTGACAAAATAAACTCAATTATCCAGCCCCATATTCAAATAAACCATGAACCAATTAATGAAATCAGATTTATATGCGACAAATAAATGAGCCCCATTAATTCATCACAACAAATTAGAATAATAGTAGCAATAATGCACAGCCCCACGATAAATGAATTCATCAGCAGCTACATTTTTGTTAGTGAACTCAAAAAAACTAAAAAAATGTTAGTTAGCACAAAATATACAATAATAAGCCTCCCCTTAGGCTTATGCCTCCCCTCAATACCAACCATTATGCCTCCAAGAACAATCTGCTGAGTATAGATCAGCAGTTTCCCATCTATTACCCCCCATATACATCGGATCATAATAAACAAACCTATAATCATTTTGAAAGTAAGCACTTGTAGGTCTGTTAAATGGTCGAGCAACATTCCTTTTCCAACCAGCAGAATTGGTTTGACCAGCTGGAACTGGCTTACCAGAAGGAACATGTGCGGGTCTAAAAGGCCTACCAGCAGGAACAGGTGCTGGTCGTTTTGCATTACCAGCAGGAAATGCATTTTCTCTAGGGATAAATGGGGGAATGTTCTCTACATTTTTCCATACTGACCTAGGTTGCTTTTGTTGAACACAATTACCCATTTTACTCTCATAATAATCAAAATCTTTAATGAGGTGATAATAACTTCTACAAACAAAACAATATTTCTTTTTAATCTTTTTGCTCTTAACCTGACTTTTCTTATCATGACCTTGCATATCACACAAAGACTTCTCACAAACAGAATCAGAAACAAAATTGTTCTTAATAGGACTAAAAGTAGCTGTCTTTAAATTGGATTCCACACTAGATACTTTTGGTGTGAAGTCATCAGACTTGGGTGTAGTTGACTTGTCATTTGAATCACAAGAGGCAAAGTCATTGGTCTTGGTCTCAGAAGACTTGTCACTGAAAGAGCAAGAGACAAAGTCTTTAGATTCACTGTCAGAATCAGGCAAGTCATTTGACTTTTTTCCATAGGTCATGTGTGATTCATCTAAGTTTATGTCAAGGTCTGAGTGGATAGGGACAGGTTTAAACACTCCTCTTATAGGAGGAGGAACAGCATTCATTCCTCCTTCTTTGACAAACTTAACAGGAATTTGATAGTCTACAGGTTCAGGGTCAAAAACACTATACTCATTAGGATAATAGACTTGATCTTGCCCTATGTAGTCACCAAACCCTAAACCACGTTTGGTTTTTACAGACATAGAACTATCAACTAACCTGTTTAAGTTTTTAGATGTTTCTTTCCATTTATCGAACCTAGCCAAGTTGTTGTCTAGCTTAGACTGCAAATCCTGTTTTTCTAACACCACCTTAGCTTTTTCTCTTTCAGAATGTTTAAACTCATTAGTGGTGTTTTTTAAATCTCTTTCCAAAACCTTAATTTTCTCTTCATAAGCTACCTGATTAGCTTGGTACCAAGCTTTTTGTTTTTCTAATGTTTTAACAGCATTCTTATAAGCTTGGACTTCAACAAACAATTCATTATATTTAGGCTTCATTTCATCAAAATCTTTCTTAAGCAAAGCATATAAATCATGATGTGATGCGATGTGTCGTTGCGGTTTAGCAGTTTTAATGCCTAATCAAGTTTTAAATTTATATTTAGCCGACTTATCAATAACACACACACCTAACGAGCAGTGTACCCGGTCAGTATGAATATAATGGTAAGTAGAGTGTCGATCACTAAGAGTGGAATGTATTATCTCGTTAATCTAATCAGTATTTTAATATCCTAACGCAAGGGGGTTTCAGCCTGAGAGACTGGCACGATTTGTTTGCAAGTAAATAATAAAATAAACCAATAGGCACGAATCAGCAAGTAGCACACACGTACACAGATAAATACTTGAGACAATAAGAGGGCTATCCTTATAATTAAGTAGTTTGTCACTTGTTTTATTGATAGCTTTATATGAAGTGTATATAGTTAACCCTTTCTCGTTGGTCCTATTCTTATCGGCGAGTAAACCCTTAATGATTACTTATGTCTAAAAGTTATTCCTAAGTGATCAATTTAGAAACAACCGTGGGAGCCACATTATGTCCCGCAGTCAAATGCCCGCAAGCCACTAATAAACACAGAGGTTATCAATGCACTAATAAGTAGTAACCAAAGACATCAACATATAAACTTTAATTGATGAGAAAGCAGTTTTAAGGGAGTGCAATCTTTCCGTTGTCACATTACACAAGCCACCAATCTTGATGAATTAAAGTTTACTAACACAATAAAACAAAACTACTTAATGAATTAAACATATGCAGCACCTTCTTACAGCTCTTGTATCTTTGATTTGGGTGTGTCTTGTGCTGCCTCCTTGACTGAATTCGTCCTAGGTTTTTCCTGTTCGGTTTTCGAATCTAATATTAAGCGTCCCGAAATTCGTCTGGTCTTGGGGTATTTATACTTTCTGTCTGAGGGAAGATGCGGCGCATCTAAGGAGTAGATGCGGCGCATTGACTTAACTTCGCGTGGGGTCCAAGATTATAATATTCAGGAATATTCGTACACCGCCAGAAGATGCGGCGTAACTCCATGATTAGATGCGGCGCATGTCCAAATGTATCTTGGACCGTATCTGGTGATATCTTGATATAGATGCACCGTATGTAATGAGCGAGATGCGGCACATCTGGAGCAGAACAAGTTGGTTATTCTTCGTTGACCAAAGTTTCATATGCGGCGCATGGGATAAATCCATGCGGCGCATTCTTCAAAGTCAGGCAGTGGTCTTTATTTTCTTCATTCCAACAACCAATTCCAATCTTGATCATTTTACTCCGTTTTTAGTCCATAATCGCTAAGTTTCACCAAATGCTTGTTTTTACCTGAGAATTACAAAAGTAAACGATTAAGTATCAATCCTCATACATAATATAGTAAAACAAGTCAAATTAATGGGATAAATGATAGTAATAAAATGTACTTATTTGAGTTCATCAAATATCCCCCCACTTGAACTTTACTTGTCCCCAAGTAAACCTTAGAATTTCTCTTATGAAAATGTAACCTAAAAGATGTTAGGATTTATTTTTATATTTAAGCATGTATTCGTTTATTTCATAATCACACAACTAAACACTTAACGAATTAGAAGTAAAATAAAATAATCTGATAAAAGCAAATCTAATCGTTTAACTGTCCAGTCGCGACGAATATTCTATCATAAGCTTGGCAAGTATACACATCTCCACCACTAAAGCTAAGGAATAACAAGTCTAAAGCGGTAAAAAGGGTTTTTTAGGCTTAAGGGTTAATTATTCTCTTTCACTATCGATCTCAAATTCCAGAAAAGGCGACAAAATCACAAATACATGATCGAATCCACGAACACGATACTTGCAATTGCTCAAATCCTTAACTCGAATAGGCTAAAGATAGGTCCAAACTTCACCAATAATAATATATCAAAAAGGGCGACAAAATCATAAATACATAGCCGAATCCACGACTACGATACTTAAGATTGCTCAAATCCCTAATGTCAATTAATCAAAGGTTCGGTTGGATAAAGAATAATATAGGGTATGGATAATATTTGGGATATAAATTGGTGTAAAAATAAAAATAAACAAAACAAATAAATTAAAATCCTAAGTGTGGTTAATCACTATCCCAACCATCCCATGAATAAGACTCATATCATTGAATAACTCACGCTTTAACACTTGAAACACA